>VMRN01000032.1:4443947-4464719 GCA_010277015.1 Poeciliopsis turrubarensis
ATATATATATATATATATATATATATATTTCTCACTTTAATCTCAGAATTCTGAGATAGAATTTTTTTTTTTTTTTCATCCTGCGAGTCTTCATGAGTTGGTCATTTTGGCCCGTGGCACTAAAACTTTGGACGCCCCTGATTTAACGTAAACACTCAGCAGAGCCCAAACCAGAGCGCCACGTTTCTCTTATGCGTGTTTTGTATCTTTTGGTTAAAGTCGGAGGATCTCGATGTGCCTCTTCACATCTCCAATCACCGTTTCACGTCTTCTCCTCTCGTCCTGTTTGACTGACCGGCGCCGGGGCCAACCGGACGCGCCGGGGCCCACACACCCCGCCGTCCAGATTGAGACCTCACGCTCAGCCGTGACTCGGGACAACAGGTTGTGTTTGAACTGGTCGTGTTTCTGTTTCTGGCCTGCGCTCCTTTGCCCTCGCTGGTGGATAATCCGCCGAAATCCAATTACAACACCATTAGCGCGGTCGCCTTCCTGAAAATGACAATGCAGCCTGCCGGGGGCCGGGCCCTCCGCTCTGCTCCTCTCTTTCTCTCTGGCGCTGCTGGACTTCATCCTCTCCCGTGTGGCTGTTATCTCCATTAATGGCAGCAGCTCTGACTGATGTAATCTCTGTTGTGGCTACAGAGAGGCTAAAGGCGCTGAAAGACGGGTTCCTACTTTAGCAAAACGACTTCTCAAATGTGTTAAACGCTGCTGCTTTGAGGGACCCGTCGAGTCGAGATGGTTTAAAACTCATCAGAACTGCTGAGATGTTGATAGTCAGTGACGTGTTTTATTGAGTGGCAATGAAGGCAAAGTGCCTTGTTTCGTCGCTTTTACTCCCAACTGTTTTATGGTCGTCTCATATCTAAAGGAAAATTATGTTGTTGCTTTCTTTCCACGATATCATTTTGGAAGTAGATTTTAGAGTGAGAGGCCCTTCAGATTCAGGAATATCTGGAATTTGAGTTCAGTATTTTTCCGGCTAACAAAAAAATACTGATTTTTTGTTTTTAAAGGTTTTTTTACCTTCTCATTTTCTAAACATGACCTTTCCTCTCTGCTGCTTGTTTCTGTCCTTACTGTCTTCTGAATATTCGTTTTTCCCTTTCCTCCCTGCAGATCTCCTCTCCTCCTCCTGTATTTGCTTGTTTTACTCGTTTCTTCTTTCAGCTCTTATTTCCTTCCTTCCTCTTTTCTTTGCTTCCTTCCTTCCTTGTGCTTGTCCTTACTTCTTTTCTTTCTCTTTTTCAGTATTTGTATTTTCACTGCTTTAGATTATTGTCTTCACTGCGTCCTTTGTTTCTCTTTTGGCCGAACTCCATTCCGTCCTTTGATGGATTTGTCCTTTCTTGTCTATCCTTGCTTCTATATAGTTGTTCTTCCTCTTGCTTCTTACATCCTTCCTTTCTTTCTTTCTTTGTTTTTCTCTTTCCTTCCCTCCCTTTGCTCTCATTTGTCTCTGTCCAGGTTCCCCATTTAAAGCCTCCACACTGGATAAATGTTTGCTATGAATTTCGATTTTAAATTTTAAGATTGACACGAAACACCGAGAGCTCTGGAAAACCGACTTTGGGGAATTCTGCCATTTTTAAAACGGATTAAGCTTGGCCAGTACGACAACAATCGCTGTCCTAACACTTTGAACCTGTTAGGCATTTTCTCCAACCTGACATCGAGTTTCGATTCAATCGAAACGATGGCTCACATATTTCCTTGTCAACTTCAAAGTGAATCTCAGGACTTTAAAGCCCGGCGTACGTGTGCTCTTTGGTAGATTTTTTTCACAAAATGCATTTCAGTTCAATTTAGACGGGTGAAAAGACATTGCAGTGAGTAGCATTGTGCGCACATTATGACTGAAGTGCAGCGATTACAGTTGCACATTAGAAGGATAAAGGAGTTGGCGGCGCTGGTACACAGATGATCCGGTGGCGCACCCTGGCATTTACACCCAGCGCAGGGTGCGCCACCCCCTCGGGACCGGGCACAAAGGGTGACTCGGTGTCTCTGTCACACCAGCCGTCGTTTCCTCTGCTGCCGGAAGTTGGCTGGCAGCTGAACCCTTGAGATCCAGCAGATGGGTAGAGAAGTTCAAAACTGATTCCCACACACATTCTCTTGGGGGGGAAAAAAGATAAGTCGACCCGAACGGACCGTGTGAAAACGCTTGATCCGGCTAAATATCTGAGTCACAATCTCAGGTGTTTTTTTTTTTTTTTTTTTTTTTTTTGCAATGTTATCTCAAATATAGAAGATTATTTTTGCATGGACTTCACATGTTTTCTCTACACATGTATTGATGTGCGAACCTACTGGCTCTCTCTACTAGATGAATTGGTTTCTTTGAATGGAGGAGTGAGCTTATGTGCGTCGCGTGACGTTTCTCTGTGGGTTTGTTCGGGGTTTACCTACGCACTGCTGGACAGCGCCAGCATAGAGAATGCATATGATTTTACATCTGTTAGTTTTCATGACTCAAGCACATAAATTTTTTTCCAATGTTTCTTACCGAAACTGGCTGTTAGCCCACTGAGCCGTGTTGAAATCAAGAACATCACATTCTTAAATAGTCGCAGACAGAACTCATCGTGGGCTTTTCGGTTCCCAGAGATACATCATTTACTTATGACACATTTCAACCGTGGAAAGATAAGTTTTGATTTTTATTTGGAAGTGGATCGGCTTGATTAATAAAAAAAAAAAAAAAAAAAAAAAAAACCAGCAGTTATCCAGAACATCTGTGTGCTACATAGCGCGCGGCGTCTCGTCTTGCTCTGGGTTAAAGTTGAAGCAACAGTTTTGGAACGGTGAGACATGCTGCTCAGATGCCTGGATGTCCAAGTGTAATTTTATATTTCTCTCTTTTTTTATTTCTAATGACCGAGTTGCCGGCTTTAGTTGTATAGGTTACCAAGCAGGCTCTGTGGGAGCTATCGCATTTCTGCAGCTTGTGTGTGCAGGAGTGTGTGCGAAGGAGAGGAAGGAGTCCGCAGAGTGGCAGTCACAGCGTTTGTTGAGTGGAAAATTGCCCCTAAAGCTCCTCTACTCACCTTTCGCAGTGACAACATTTAGCACAGTGTGTTATAACCCCCTGCACCCCCCACCCGTCCACCCTCCCCTCCCCACCTCTCATCCCCTACCGACATTTCCCTTTTAGGATTTTTGCTAACAGTTTTTGTTGGGGAAGAAGGCTGAAGTAATTTTGCAGGAGTAAATTCTCCAAGCAGATGGTCCGGCATGACAGGAGATGCCTCGGCCTAAGAGGGCTGAGGGGTTCTGTGGGAGATACTGACAGGGTCCCGGACCAGCCCCCACTGCGTCCCAATGTGACAAAATGCAATTTGGAATTTGCCGGCCCCTCCGGTCCAAAAATGGACCAGGGAAGAGAGCATGTGAGAGGAGCGATGGCATGTCCTTCGCGCTCCGTTCGAGCTTGGGTGACAGCTGCGATGTTTATAGGCCGGCTTCGATGACAGTGAGGGGGTACGGCCCGGCTCTTTGCAGACAGGAATTAGGTTTGTCATCAGATTCTAAAATCCTTCTGATTTATGACATTTCCACTCCCGTTTTCCCCTCCACCCCCTTTGACCCCCGCCGACAAACACCCAGCGGGGAAACGATGACATTCGGCAAAACTGTTTGTTTACTTCTTACTTTCGCCACAAAGGATCAATTTCCCACGTCAGCATGTGCCGTGTCACATCATATTAAGACATTAGGAGCAGCTTTAACACTGAAACATTGTAAGAAACTCGAAATACATTTAATACACAGCTGTGAAATCTTTTTTTAACGTCTTTCACTTTATGAGCTTCTTTAGGTTACCCATCGATACTCATCCATTCAGCATATGGGATGCTATCGCTGTTTTCTGACCGTGTGAAAATTGATCCGTTTCATAGACGGTCTGCTTTAACAAAGTGAAACGCATGGGAGGTGGCCTGAAATAGCAGTGCTGTTTTTTTCTACAGTAGTTGCATTTGAACGTTCAAGAACAAGCCACATTTTATTTCAGAAACGATAGCGTCAGTAAACGCAAAACGCTGTTTCCAAATAACGACTTCGTCTTTCAGAAAGACACCCATCGAGCATTTGCATTCACTCGAAATGTGTTTCAGAGTTGCTTTAATTGGGTTTCTCTAGAGGCTTTCCAAATATCAGCTGCCTGTTTCAGATCAAACCGCACCATCTTAGTCAGATTTACTTGCTCCACAAAACTGTCTTTTTGTTCCGTAAAACCATCTTTTCAAGCTGACATTGGCTCCATTTTGTCTTAGGTGAGAAAGGAAAACGGTAACTGGATTGTAGGAATTTACTATGTTCAGTTACGAAACAAAGCGGGTACAAATTGGCAGATTTGTACCCGCTCTTCCTTTTCCACCCAAAGAAGCCGAGTATGAAACCATCAAATTGACAGAATGGTGACAGGATAAAATGACTAGAGCTGCCTTTGTGTCACCAAAACCAGCCCACGTCTCAAAGCGGCCAGTTAATGAGGGTGTGAAGCTGTGACACATTTTTGTGGCGAGATCCACCTTTAATAACTCCATGAGAACTTTATACGTGGAGCACTTTCTTTAAGAGAAATGCCACCGATGCCTGGAATATGGTGTGAGGAGACAGGTTTACAGGAGGCCTCTGGGCAGATGACAGGCAGAGTTTTATTTAGAAACAGAAGTTGGGAAACAACTTAATTAATTTAACACCAGACAGTATTACAAGTCTTGGACCCAACGCGATTCGGTTTCAAACCTGCCTTCAATCCCTTTAAATCTTCCTCCGACTGATGTTTCCAAAATGCCAAGAGTACATGCAAGCGCAACACTTTGGCGGTGGCGTCGTATTTAGCTGATGCCGAGGCTAAAAAGATCAAAATCAACGAGAATTTGTGGAAAGAGGAACCGGGATGAAATCACTTTGACCAAAGGGAATGCGTCACACGATTTTAACTTGGTGGGTTCAAATCGACGCATAGACGATGGCTCTTCCTTACCCACCCACTGAACGTAGGGGATGAAACCATTAAATGTAGAATTTTCATTCTAGATTGTAGAAAACCAGCATGTTAATGGTAAACAATGGATTTTGGGGGGATTGTGCTGCGTCACAGTCCTGAGTGATTCTTTGTCATTTCCTTTTCCTTAGTTGCTCCATTCTGATTGGTTCATCTACATGAGCCAATCATGTTTTCCTGGTTTACCTGGAAACACTTCCTGGTTGTCTGTTTTTGTCACTGTGAGAGGACAGACTGTTCCAGTTCTCACCAAACTGAAGAGCCACAACGTCTGAACTCACCATAACAATAAAATAACTAATTAAAATTTGTTATTTTAATTGTTCACTTCCTGTACCAAACTCCCTTAAGTCGAGTTTAAAACAGGAAGTAACAAAGTAAAACACTTCCTGTTAACATTTAATGTATAGGCTACTATCATCCTTCAGAACTTTTACCAACAATAACCGAGCAGAACCTCAAGGCAAATCAACTCACACACCTGCAAAAGCTGCAGAGATTTAAAAACCGACCAAGTGACACGACGCAAGCAATAATTTTATCAAAATATTGTGTGAACTTTTGAAATGTTGCAAAAAGAGAAGAAAGAAAGTGGATTTTGGCATCTTTCCATCTACTGGTTCGAAGCGAATCAACCAGGCGACACAAAGCGGGATCTCGTAATTACATGACGGTAATTACCAAGACACCGAGTTTGCAAACTCACATGGATCGCACATCCCAGAACAATGAAGAGACTTGGAGCCGGATGTTTGGACTTGGACATTTTTTATGTTTCTCGCTTTTCAAAAACTTCCGTGATACTGAAAATCGCTAACTTGGATTCTTCTCTCGGTAAGCACATCCGCACCGAACAGAGTTGGGATTTGCATCCCTCCTGTCAGCGCTTTGGTGCGGTCCGTTCTCTGATTGGTTAAAAGAAATATGAATGCTTTTCAAACCGAGCGCCAATCGGCACAGAATCTATAACTCCCTGAACTCGCCGAAAGAGCTCATCACCGATATTTGTGACATTTCTTAGCATCTGTAAGGGGGGGAAAAAAAAAATCAACAGTGAAAAGTCTGGTATCCACACAGAAACCATCGTCTGCCGGTCCGTTCACTCTTCCCCCCGTTTTCGACTGAACGCTTGGCGGTCCGGGAATCTTCTCGCTGTTTTCATTCCTGCTGTTCTTCAGGAGGAAAGCAAGCAGGGCGGCATTTTCTCACATCTTAAAAAAATGACACCCAGCTATGTGACACTTCCCCTCTCCTTATCGTGGGAATTTATAAGCCCTCCTTCGCACCAGGTGCCGTGACTGGGGAATGTTCGCGCGCACACACGCAAATATACACTTACAGTAGAGATATCTGTCAGCCATAGGAATCCCCAAACGACAACGACAAAACGAATACAGACAACAGCGCTGCTACCCCATCGCTAGCTTGCGTCTGTAGCACATACAAGGTAAGTATTTCTTTCAGCTCAGGTGAGGAAAAACGTGACAATCACAAGCAGCGGTGCGTGAAGTTGTTTTCCGCTGGCTCGGTCCCCTCCGGCCGCCGTCCTCTGTTGTCCTGCTGTTAACGGAAAGCAATTCACAAGCTGTAAATTCATGGCAGGTATATAAATCACGGCGGGATCTGCAGACGTTTGGCCCCCCAGGGGTCAGTGATGCTATTCCAAACCCAGTCGGGTCGTTCCAGCACAGAAACAGGCCCGCCACACCGGGGTTTTTTTTTAAATAGACTGTAATCCGATGCAACTTTCAGGTTCTGTCGCAAAGTTATGTTTTTTGTCATATTGTCCTGTCCTTTAAGTCCAGACGCCGTCAATATGGGGTTAGGCTGCAGCGTGTGGTGGTAGACGGTCCAAAGACGCCTTTTTGCATTTGAACACGACTTTAGAGCTGCAAATGTTACGTAACATTTTTTTAAAAAGACCAATAGTAGTACCTTTGTTATTTAAAAAAAAAAACACCACTTTTAGGGCTTAAAACAAATAAAAGGAACATTTTTGCTAAAAAAAAAAAATTAAAATTTATGTTTTCTATGGGTTTTTTGGAAAATTATGTAAAAAAAAAAAAAAAAAAAGAATACATTTTGCACTTTTAGTGTCATTCTATGAAGAAAATCCAATGCATATTCCAGGAGCAAAGCAGAGAAACTGCTAAAACTTTCACTTATTATATTTATGACTTAAAACCGTATCCTGATGTAAGCTGTTACCATGGCTACCTGCTAGCTGTACAGCCAGCTGAGCCTCCACATCGCAACTCTTATTTTGAAGAATAAAAGGAAGTTGTTCTTGTTTTGCAGAGTGTCGACAAAGCCCAGAAAATACCTGGTGTGCTCCGTGACATTAATGAAAGGGGGAAAGAAATGCACACACGCGTGTTTAACCATACTCATTCTTTAAAGTCCTGTCTTTTCTATTCTGTGATCGTCGGATGACAGTTTGTCTGCAAGTAAATTTCCTCTCCACGAATAGCCCAGCTGGACAATGCTAACTTATTTGGCGCTCTCGTAATCTCCAACCATCTACAATATCAGCCATGTGCTGCGAGTGCAGCTCTGTGAACAGATTCTGTCCACAGACCTCCAGAAAAGCCAGGCCAACCCCCCCTCCCAAACCACCACCCCCAAACACCCCACTACCCCCCAACACCGAGATATTTTGGGCCGCTGACCCCCTTCTCGTCCTCTGTCCTCTGCCTCTGCTCCCGTTTCTCCATCAATCATCTGCAGAAGGTGAAGTGAAAGCGAACAAACGGCTCCCTTCCCAGGACAGACGGGGCCGATTATCAAAGCCGGTGGCAACAACTTTGCGACTTTTCCAAAACGGCCCCGGCGCTCAGCGGGAGGTTTTTTGGCGAATGTCGGCCGCGAATCTGCCAGCTGACAAAAGTTAGCACTCAGCAGAGTGTGTGAGTAACCCCAGCCCCGTCCGATGGGGCAGACATCCACACCAACAATTACCGCTTAATAAATCAGTTCCCCATTTTAGCACCTTGATTCTCCTCACAGAGGGGTGCCTACAGGGCATGACATCTTGGTTTGCCATGTTGTCTTTGCTAATTAACTGTTCAGGCAGGTGTGGAGATGGCGCCGCAGGCCTCTGCTGAGTGCAGGCGTTAGGGTTTGATGGATTCCCTTTTCTAAATACGTCCGGTAACGCGCGTTCACTTCCATCACAAGCGGAAGACGGATACGTTTCGTAATAATAATAATAATAATAATACTTTTCAATAATGAGCGGGCGTGTCTATGTATTAATGTCATTTATGTGAAATAAACAGAAACTGACACGTGACGTCTGTGTCTGATGAAGCTCTGGTGAAAACATGTTTGCTCTTCCTTCAGCACCCAACCAGCCAGTGCCAGCTGCATAAAGGGCCACGACACTAAACAGGATTTAGAGTCAAACCCATTTATTCACTTCGTACATAAACGAAGCATAAGAGGGCCTTTAACAAGGTTCACGATAAGCTTCTAAGGATGCTAGTGCGATCAAGAAAACTGGGAAGCTCCGTCGGTCATAATTCAAGAGCGTCGCTTCAATCCCACCTCCATGATCCCCCTTTGACTGCAGTGATTAACGTCCAGAGGGGAGGGCAAAACAACCACTGTGTTCACAGCGGCATGTGTTTGCATGTGTGTGTGAGAGAGAAAGAGAGAGGAAGCCTGTGCGTAAGTGTGTGTGTGTGTGTGTGTATAAGCAGGAGGGGGTGAGTGGGAAGAACACCTGTGCACAAGGCAATCTGTCTTTGTCTGCAGAATGTGACAGTGACCCCCCAGATGAAGGTGAGTGTGTGTCAGCTCTCTCAGTGTGCAGGAGCAGGTGCTCAGAGTTGCTCTCAGTAATGACACTTGTTTTTTTCGTGTGTGTGTGTGTGTGTGTTTTCCTCTTTCATTAAATATCTAAAGAATCCCGCTTCTTCTTTTACAACCATAAATCTGCCCCATTTGTGAAAAAGCCTGTCGCAGTAATCGATAAACCGCATGATAAGTTTAAACAAACTCAATCATTTCTAATTTCAGGATTTATTGTTTTTCTTTCTACCAAAAACTGGACGACAAAAGTCTTCAGTCTGGAGTTTTGGTCTCGACTAAACCTTAATTTCATTTCCTGAAACTTCATAATTCATTTGATTTTCTGTTTCTGTTGTTTTGTTTTGGACATTTAAAATGTTTTCCAGTGTTAAAATCTTCATTAGGATTTAAATTTTATTGATCTTTGAGATTGTGTCCTATTATGTCATTATCGTCATTATTTCACTGGCAAATCGACTCAAAACAACAAACTTATCGTTTATCGCAATTCCTTCTGGGAGGATTAATCGTCATTAGTTACTGACAGGCCCAGCAGTGAAACTGTACTTGGGGAAACGTCTTTCTGTTCAAGCTGCGTCTTGTCTTTTCACTTTTGTCCCGGTGTCGTCTCTGCTGGTTACAGTTTTGGGTGAAAGGTTCTCCGAAGGAAATGTTCGGCAAACAGTTGCTGCTGTTCAGTCAGGCTGGTTGGAGAGAATCGGTGTTCATGCATTTGCAAGTCTTGCCATGGGTTCTTGATTGGACTCAGCTCTGGACTTCGGGCTTTTCTAACGCGTTGTGTTGTTAATCTCAACCATTCTGTTGTGGCTCTGGCTGCATGTCATTGTTGCGTTCAGGTTGGGAGGTAAACGTTTTTGCTCCAGTAGCTCTCACGCTGTTCAGCCCTTTCCATCCACTCTGGTGTGCGACTGTGTGGATGGTTATCAGCTCGGTCAGATAAGCCGTCACTCTCTGACGGTTCTCTCTGGCCGCATGTATCGTCGTCTCTGGTGAAACTTTTCTGACATATATGAAAAAGAAACGTCGACTCTGTATGAATAGGACGGAGCCTTGGTCTGAAAGGAGTAAAGTTTTTACTCACTTTGCTTCCACGTCTCCCGCCCTGTTGGTTGGACTGCCACTCCTTTGTTTCCATGTATATTTGCCGGATCTTTGCAGTTTAGGTTTTTTTTGTGTGTTTTTGCCCTATTGGACTTTGAGAGTATCCGTTTTTCATCAGCCACCCCACTGAATTTTGATTTTGGTTACTATATATGACCCATTTCAATAGGAGGTGTCTGCAAATAACTTTTACGATCATTAGAACAAGCTTAGGTTCAGTTTCCAGGGCTTCAGCCCTGACGGACATCGATCCAAACCACTGCCGTTAACTCACAGGAACACACTCGCTTTGCTGCACAAGAAAACTTAAATAAATCAAAGGTAACCTATTCGTGCACATACAGTCCACCGGGGGTTCTCACAACAGCTATTTTGGCCGACCTTGCCGCCCATCTAATATTTTATTAGCTTAAATGTTTTGTTGACTGCTACAGCATTAGACGGTCTGGTGAAATTCAAGCCCCGTCCCAAACGCCACCTTTCGTTCTCACTTGGTATGCTCTGGATGGTCAAGTGGAACATTCCTGCAGGCCGCATTTCAAACCCGCTTGGCTCAGATCTGCTTTAATCACCTCATGGCAGAGCCGCGCGGGGGCTAACGTTTCAGTACCAGGGAAAGACGATGAGAGAAAAAGAGTGGGAGCCCCCGGAGTTGCTTTACCGCCACCGGGCCAAGGGAGGTTTCACAGAGCGCTTTTGGGGGTCCGTTTCTATCGGGGGTTTTTTTTTTTATTTTGGCACAGCAGGTACGCTCTGATCGAATTTTATAGAAGCGCCGTAAAAGAAACTAATGAATACAAACAGCAAAAAAACGACCGTTTGACTTTGTTTTGAAAGGTGATCGACCGGCGCGCCCTCGGTGATGCGCCCTCTGTGACGCGACCCCCCCCCTCGGTGACGCGCCCCCCCCCCCGGTGACGCCACCCCCTCGGCTCTTCGACTGGAAAGCATTTTTTAAAAGATGCTCCAGTGAAGTTGATGAGGCTTCGAAGTCAGCGTCCATGAAAAGCCCAAACCACAACGGAGACAAATCTGGCTGCTATCTTCTTCAAAGAGGGCCTGATCCCGGAGCGGCTGCTCAGCTGTGAAGCGCCGTCGGCGTTGACGAGGGTTGGCAGCGCGGCTCCGTGCAAGCGTTGTAAAATGTCGCGTATGCCATTGTGCCAATGTGTGCACATTTACAGCTTTAAACAATAAAGCATCTGGACCGAGGGACAACCGTTAAGCTTTATTTGATCACGTTCTTATATTAGGACCTCATTCGCTTTCTGCTTAGACCGCAGTGCCACCACTGACCCCCGCAGCTGCTTGAAGAGGCCGGAGAGGAGAGCGGCCAATGTGGAAAACACAATTACACTCAGAAAATTCCTGGCCATCCTTGCAGTAGTGCTACGGCCATATGTTTCAAAATTGTGTAGATTCACCCTGAAAACGTGGGAGGTTTCTGCGCTTCATAAATACTGTAATGAGTATCTTTGGCGGAGTTTCCCTCGGCACCAAAATGGCTTTTCAAACATTTGAACTGGAGACTGAAGTGAGAAACAACAAAATCTGTGTTTTCACCAGACCTCTGTGTTGGTGATTCACACTTCACTGAGTGAATTGCAAGATATCACAATCTATGTGAGCAGTCAGTCCTTCTGTGGTTGTTTGCCAGGGAGATAAATACGTTCAGTATTTGAAATAAAGCCTGAAATTCTCCCTACTCAGCATTGGTTTATGTGCAGCTTGGAGGTGAGTGCACTACTACCTGGTTAGGAGGCCTATTTCAAAACAACACCGATTTATAAAACGTCAAGAGGCCTCACTGCGGCATGGTACGATCCGCCATATAGTGTAACATCTTGATCTGGGTCAAATCTGTACCTGGTGAAAGTAGGAATGAGACATTCAGTCAGACTTCAGAAATAATTTTGGCGCTGTTGGTGGGATTTGTGGGAATGAAAAGAGAAATTTGTGTCTGATTCGTATTCATTGTATTCAGCTGTAATGTATAATTATTATTGCACAGATACGTTTCTATTAGCCAGCAGTTTGCCCCGTACACTTCCTCAACAAGATTAACATACGTTGAATATTCATGAGTATGAATGTGTTCGGTGTGTCATAAAAACTCAAATTCTTTAAAGTGTTTCCTCAAATCATATTTACTTACATTTGAATTTTTAAAAAAAAGTTTAAAACCAGATGAAATTTGATTAAAACATCCATCAAAGCTGCTTTAAAAGATAAAAAGTGAATTTTGTTCATAATTACAGTGATTTTTGCTCTGCATCATGAATATCACACAAGTTGACTGGGTCAAAGTCAAAAACCGAACAGCAGGACTTCTAGGATCTATAGAAACTCGTCCCTGTCGATGTTGTTCCTGTCCATCCAGTCGTCTGTGCAGAAAATGTAATATCATACATTATTCCTGCCCCTGGCCTCCTTCAGCACTCTGTCACGCTGCCACCGGCCTGATCACTTACACCGCTCTGTCAGCAGGTCGTTACGTTTCCTCCAGACAACCGACAATTAGCTTCCTCCTAATTAATCAGCACTTTCCAGAGTCCATCTGTCACACAACTCTGTCCCATTAGCACCCTGAAGTACGGCACACCAGTTTTATGACGACAATTTAATGGCGGCATAATTCAACTCGCTTCGTTTTTACTGATAGCTTCACATGTTTCTGTGGATACCGTGCAGAGTCCCAGTCAAGTGATTCTGTGGAGGACGCAGCGTAGAGAGAGTTTGCAAACTCTTGGAGAAATTCCTTAAAGGTTCAGACTCTGTCTGATGAAGATGCTGGTCCGGTTTGACTTGCCTCAACGACAGTGAAACGACATGATACCAGAGTTTCTGCTGCATCGGGACCCGATGAATGTCCGGTCATCGGGCTGCGATTTTAAGCTTTCTGCATCAGGACAATGATCCGAAGCGCAACATTCGGTCCGCCTCTGAGTTGTTGTAAGAAAATAAATAAGCCGAGCAAAATGTTAGTTTGGGAGCGGCTCAGTCAAAGTCTGGGCTGAATTTCAAACGAGATTCTGTGGCGTAATCGTAAATAGGCCATTCATGCTCGAAAACCTGCTGCTGTTGTCATATTTGGGGAAAGCAACATGAAGGTTCATACTTTTTTTTTTTTTTTTTTCTCGCACAGGGAGCTCAGGCATGGTAACCGGAGGAACCGGCCGGTGGACAGCGAAACCCAGAGCTTATGTACCGATGAGACGGTGGAAAATGACATTTGAGGCAGGTGAGATAATTAGGGGGATTCAGAGCAGCTGCGGCGGGGAGGGAGCGAAACGAGACACAAAGGAAACTGCAAACCAAAGGGGAGAAATATACCAACACCGATCAGAAAAATAAACCAAACAGAACACAAGAAGCTAAACCTAATGGAAAAACTGATCATAGGAAACGAACAGAATATGGCAAGACCTTTCGCACATAATTAAGCAACACCTCAGGGTCATAAAAACAAGCGGGTCCGACTTCAGAAAACTTTTCCATGTAAAGAAGTGACTGAGAGTTCTCACAAAGACTTGATGGTTGTTTTTGCTGCTGATAATGGCACAAGCATGTCTTAGCACGTGTGTCAAACTCGGGGCCTGTGGGCCAAATCCGGTCCGCCATAGGCTTTTATGTGGCCCTCTAGATTCTAGACTAAACACTAAGTGTGCTTGAATATTATATTTTCAATCAAATCAATGCAATTTTGATCTGTTTATTGCCAAATTATATTAGTCAGTCCCTCCTGTTTCTTGAGAATTATCGTGGAAATTCACACAAAATCAACAAATCCCTGATAATTTGTTGTACTAATGTTTAATTGGGAGTTTATCGCCGATTCTCCACGAAAATGGTCAAAAACTTTCTTACTAATTGACGTCAGATGACAGTCCATGATGTATAAAAAGCCCCATTTACCGTCAAAAATAAGAACAAATATTGCAAATATTTCCAAATTAGTGCCTCAAATGCTTTTGATTTTTATTGCAAAAAAAAAAAATCACAAAACAATTATGAAAAGACGTTCAATAGTATTATTATTTGATTTGACCAATTTATTGATATTTTTGCAGTTTGTGAGCAGGGTTTATCAATGCATTCGCACAACCGGCCCTTTAAGAGCATTCCTGGTTCTTGATTCGGCCCAAAACAAAAATGAGTGCGACACCGCTGGGCCGAGAGGGAAATGACTGTAACACAGGGTCACTGTGGTTTGGACACGTTTCATCTGAAACATATTCAGATTCTTTGTTGGACATAATAACCTGCTTGGTCATCTCTATCGTTTCAGTGTGGCAGCAGAGGTTCTGCGAGTGAGAAAATCGTTTCTCGAGGACCGGACAGCGGATTGTTTGGATCCTGCTTTCTGTAAAGTCTTACAATCCTCTGCGTATCCACGCATGTTTTGCCTCTTCACCAATAGATCTCTGGCGAAAAGCAGAATCCACGTGAAACGTTGCCTCCTCGCACCGAAGCAGAGCCTTTCCTTTTTTTTTTTCTTTTTTCTTTTTTTGCACAGGCGGTCGGCGCGGCTCACGGTGGGATCAGCCGCATCAGCAGAAAATAGCTCGCTACGATAATCATTTCAAAAGACATGATATGAGCCGTTGCTGACTGATGAATAGCTTTGTCTGTAATTATATCTAAATTGATTTATGCGGATCCATTTCCAGAAGGCTTTGGCCGCGCGTTGGGTTACACCTGTTCAGCTCCATGGAGATAAAGATAGACCACAAGGTACGGCGCACATGTACAATACATAGAGAACTACATAAATAGAAAACTTGCATAGTAATAGAGCGGTGCAGTTTTAGGTGTCTTTTTTTTTTGACGATACCACACTCTGAAGGCGTGGGGTGAGAAAAGTAACCGATAGTGCAAATCAGGGGAAATTTTACACTTTTCAAATGTTTCTTTTTCGTCACGTTTTTGCCTTTGGAGGCAAAGCACTTCGCTCCTGTTGAGCATTTTAAGCTCCTGTTTGCTTCTTGTAATATTAATAAAA
This sequence comes from Poeciliopsis turrubarensis, assembly GCA_010277015.1. Taxonomy (NCBI): domain Eukaryota; kingdom Metazoa; phylum Chordata; class Actinopteri; order Cyprinodontiformes; family Poeciliidae; genus Poeciliopsis; species Poeciliopsis turrubarensis. The sequence continues at coordinate 4,458,881 of VMRN01000032.1, forward strand.
TAATAAATCTGTTCTATTTGTATTAGTGTATTATGTTTCCGGCTGTTGAAAGATTAACTATCCAGACTTGGCAAATTCCTGAATGGCATCACTTGCGGTCGCAATAAAGTTTATATTACCGCAGCCCTGGTCAGTTGCGTTTTAATGCGCTGCTGCAGAGGCCTTTCTCGGCGTCAGCGCAACCTTTGCCGACATTGAGTCACTCCTGACCCCCGTCCCCCCTCCACACCCCTCACCCCGGCGCTTCAGGAGAGCGCAAATTACATCAGGGCTGAGGCTTTTCGCATTAAAGGCCAGTGGAAATCTGAGGGCACCACGGTGAGGAAGACCGCCAGCATGCTGACAGGCGGCCATCGCATGTCCCAGATATCGTCACATCACATGGAAATTCCTCTCCGCGCACATTTCATCTCCCGCCGCGTCGGCTTGCTGTTATTGTCAGTATGTGCTGCGACATATGTTAGCAGGTGGTGACAATGCTCCTCGCTTGTACCGCGTCTCTCTTGAATGCGGCCGGTGGGTCGATGCTTTCGCTCCGTCCTGCTGTCAGGCTCCTGACTTTTGTTGAGTCGGGTTTCCTCGTGCCCTCCTTTCGTCTCAAAACCTCAGAATGTTAAATTAGGATGTCGTGTGAGAGACTAACGCAAAAGGAGTATACAACTCCGCAAAGGAAAAGAAAAAAAAATCCTAAAAAGCGACGTATGGATTGATGTTCAACCTCTTTAATCTAAGCGAATTCGGTCGATTGTCTTTAGAAGTCATTATTATAGCCCACATGTGTGTAACTTAATCTCAGTATAAATCCAGCTGTTGCAGGAGGTTTATTAGAGAGTGTTTGTGATCAAACAGCATCGCGGAGACAGAGGAGCGCGGCAAAATTGTCAGACAGAAAGCAGATAGAAAGTTATGGAGACGTTTGAAGCAGGGCTGGCTTGTAAAGCAACATCTCAAGCTTTGAGCGTCTCAGAGAGCCCCATTCAGCCCATCATGCGAAAAACGAACGGCATGGAGCAGCTATAAAACCTACCAAGACATGGCCATGCTAATAAAACAGAAGGCCAGGGAAGGAGCGCGTCGGTCAAGGAGCCAGTTTTGGCTCAGGGGGAGCTGCAGAGAGCCACTACTCAGGAAGGGGAACGATCTGGACATCTGGTGTTTTGGCAACAATGGCATGAAGAAGAAAGTCATTGTTCTCTTTGCAGTTTGTCACAATCCTGGACAAAAACCTGCTATTCTTTTCTAAAGACTTGAGATTGGGGAGAAAGAAGGGTTTCTGTTCAGGAACCTCAACGAACAGCAGGAGATACAATGAGATGGTTTAAATCAAAGTGGAGCTGAATGTCCCTTTTAAGCTGTAGACGTAATTCCATACGTCCATTGTCTGATCCAGGGTCGGGTCGCCGGCCAGATCCTTCCCTCTTCCAGCCTCTTGGGCCTGACAAGAAACATCGTCCTCTGGGTCCTTCTCTAGATCTCCTCCCAGTAAAACGTACCTGGAAAACCTCACCTTGGAGGTGTCTCGGTTGGAGCTCCCTCGACTGGCTCCTCTTACTGTGGAGAAGCAGCGACTCTCCGAGCCTCTCCTGCTCGACTGTCTCTAAGGTAGAGCCCCAAAATCCAACGGAGGAATCTCGATTTTGCCGCTTGTGTCCCTGATCTCACTGTTTTGGTCACTACCCAGAGCTCATAACCGGGGATGAGGGTAAGAACGAACCTACGCCCAGATCCCGACTTACTTAGACTCCTCTCCTTGAGGCAGGACATTGTCCATGATCAGCGGAGAAGACATTCTGCCCTCGTCTGGCTTAAATCAACTGGGAGTTCATATTTACAGACGCTTTCCGATCTGACAGAGTCTGAGCAGTTTTCCGAAGGATATTTGGATGAAAAACTCACATCAAGAGACTCGAGATGGAAGATGTTTCTACAAAGTATTGACATCGAGGAACTGAGTGCAAATCCACAACTTTTTGACATAAATGTAATTTTTGAACACAGATTTTTGGTTTGTTTGTTTTTGTTTTATCCATTTATAAATCACTATGACTTACATCCATTTACCCAAATGACACCTACTTTGTGTTGTTTCATCACATAAATCTTATCTAACTTAAATTGACCTCATTTTAAATATCAGGCCTGTAAATTTGCGTCTTTTGGTGTTTTTTTTGTTTGTTTTTTCTCTTTCTGTACACAGTGATGCGCATTCACAGCCCGGATCCAGACAGTCCGGTCACAGAGCTCCTCTGTCGGCCTCTGGCCCACTGCAGTCATTCACTCCGTCCTTCCCGCTGTTATCCTCCCGACGCTTATGGTCACAACAGAGCGCCTCGAACCTTCAGGCTGCCGCCGCCGTGGCCCCGAGCCTCGGTGAGCCGCAGCACAAGTCAAACGAGTGTGTTGAGGAGTCGGAGGAGCTGGCCTGGGGGAGGAAAGCCGCGCCAAAGTTCACCCTGTTTTGGCCTGAGATACACTCAGAGATATCCAGCACCTGAGATCACATCTTTTTCAAAGTAAATAAATAGAATTATGATGTTTTGCTTGGCCGTCCACATTGTTTGTGAAAAGCCAGAGAGAGTGGTCCGTTCACACTTCAGGTGATAACTACAGAGGGTCTTTGTGAAAGGCCACATGCTCAACTGGGAACGCTAGTTTGCTTTTGGAGGCTTAGAATCAACTCAACTTCATGTGCAAAGTTGTCAGGACTTGTATCTTGTTTACAGAACATAACCTATTTATGACCTATCCTGTCAGAGATGGTGTGTGTGTGTGTATGTGTGTGTGTGTGTGTGTGTGTGTGTGTGCGTGTGTGTGTGTGTGTGTGTGTGTGTGTGTGTGTATTCTGTAGCTGGTGTGTTTCATTCAATATTCAGTTCTCTATGTATGCCGAATGAGGCGCAAGAACGAGAGTAACTTTGTACTTCTTGTAGAATATGAGACCGATCTGGAAAGTAAAGAGAATTTGACTTGATTTAGAGGCGACTCCAAGTCCAACGTTATTCAATCTTAGCGGCACCATGCAAAAGTATTCATACCCCAAAACTTGTCCACATTTTACCAAGATCACAACCACACCTGATTTACCTCCCTGGCATTCCAGCAAGTTTTGCAGCGCTCTGCTCACGAGGCATTTGATTGGTTAGGGATGCATCCAACGTGCGGAGGTCCTTGGGCATTTTCACAATTTTACAATTTCAAATGCCCAACTTTTGTTCGGTCGCGTTGCGTCAGTCCCACGTGGAATCAGCTTTCCCTGTAATTCAAACTCCAAGCTTCACCTTCGCACACCCAGACGTCAGTTTGTCTTTGCTTCGTCGCTCAAACTGGGTGAAGGGCCTCTTCACAGATCTCTTTTGATTGGCCCCATGAATACATTCAATTGTGCCTCTGCATGAGGCTGCCATCGCCGTGTTTGATCGTTGGGACTACGTGTTGTTTTACATGCTGTTCAAACCTTCCATCTTTTCTGTCCTGACCTGAGCGACCTTCATCCACACGTCTGCTGTGTACCCAGCGTGGCTTGTGGTGAACTGCAAACAGGACTTATCGCAGCTTCCTGTCAATAGTGGCTTTTTTTTTTTTTTTTTTCTGGTGCCAGTTCCTTCATAAAGGGAACGTTTATGGAGCATAAGGCTAATAGTTGTCCTGTCAGCACATCCTCCAGCCCTCTTCACAGCCCCCCTTATAGCTACCGTTGCCCGCTTGCCTGGCTTGTTTGTGGATTATAGATTAAACCGCGTTCTGAAAGATATTGTTCTAAAACGTAACATTACTTTAAAACTTACCAAACCTTTTTCTCTTAGCTGCGTTCCCTGGTGTCTCCATTGGAGGATCTCACAGGTTGTACACGGATATTAAATCACACACAAGTGGATTTAGTAATTATGTGTCCTCTAAAGGCTTTTAGTGACACTCTTTTTGTCTTTTTTTTTGATGAATCTGAATATGAGAGACTGAAAACAAACGAGTGCTATCAAACAATCTCTTTGTGTTATTGGACAAGGCGCGAGAACGACCGATATAAATTCCCAAACTGTTTGCTTTTCCCATTCAGAGGTTATGCAACTACTTGATCACATCATGAGTTAAAGTTAAAACAAACTCAATAATTTCTAACTTCACAATTTATTGTTTTTCTCTTTCTACCAAAAACTGGATGATAAAAGTCTTCAGTCTGGAGTTTTGGTCTCGACTAAACTACTTTATGAAGGATAATTTTGTTTCCTGAGACTTCATAATTCATTTTACTAGTTGTTTTTGTTGACACATTTTGGATAATCAAAATGTCTCCTAGTGTCAAATGTTCATTAGAATTTAAAGTCTATTGATCTTTGAGAATGTGTTCTTGCATTATAATGTCATTATGATCGCTATATTACCGGCAAATTGTCTCAAAACAATTATCGTTTATCGCGATACCTTCTGGGGAGATTGATCGCCCAGGAGCATTACTTATTGTCCCAGGCCTACCAGCGAGGCGTTGTCGCCGCCACAGTCCTGCTCCTCTTTCCAGGGACTAAACCCGTCTCACCTCGCCGCGGCGGCTCACAGAGAAATGCTGCGATGGGAACTGACAGGTCAATAAAAGTCATTAACCACCAAACCACCATTTGCATATCCGGCAAATGTCAGATGCCGGATATGCTCCCCGATCGTGCCAAACCACCTCTGATCCAATCCTTTTTTTCTTTTCTTTTCCTTTTCTTTTTTTTTGAGAGAAAGGTGCTAATTTTACGACGCCGCATCTCTCCAGGTCGGAGATATGCCGAGAGTTCGACGCCAGCGCGCGACTGCTGGGAGCCGGGTGAGATGTTGTTGATGCTGCTGCCCGGAGCGGTGCTGATGGAAGGCCCCGGGGCCACATATCATGCCGCTACCGACTCACACCCAGGTCTCTCCGGCGCGATGGCTCAACACCTTCGTACAATAAGGTGTTTACTGACTGTCTTGTCACAGCGGCGCAGTAAATCAGCAGATCATCTTTTATCTGACTTTTCGCGTCCTTCGGATGTTAAACTTCTGCAGGAGATGATTGAATGTCTTTCTTTCTTTTTCTTCCTCTCTGCTAAGTAAAACAAGATGACAGCGACGTCAACAAATGTCATGAATTTAGAGGCAGAGTTTAGATGATGTTTCAGTTTCTAAGATGGTTAAGTTCAAATATCCAGACGTGCCACAAAATAGTTCCCATTACTTTGTCATTCACCGGTTCAAATGACCTCAGAAGCCTTCCTCTGTGCATGAACTCAACAAAAAGCTAAATAATAATGCTTATTTTTGATTAATGGGGGGATTACTAGAGCGGAGAACAAAATGTTATTTTACTTTTTACAACACCACAATAAGTCAGAAGTACAGCGACGTTTTTGTTTTTTTTTTTCACGTGTCCTTCAACCCTCCGGCACCACGAGGCGAGATTTCTCCGGTGACGTCAGGCGGAGACCCCGCTTTTTTTTCTGGATTTTTTTTTTTTTTTTTTTTCCGCCGTTGTCCGAAGCTTTCGTTCTATTTCCGGGCCCACTTTTTTTTTTTTGAAAGACCTCTCTGTCACATCAATCAGGGATGAAGTGAATACCTCGCAGTGTTTTCTGTCAATCCAAAAGGTCTGCGCTTTACACCGGCAACGATTTATCGGGAAGGGGGGGCGGAGAGGGGAAAAAAAAAAAAAAAAGTGTCTATATTTGCGGCCGCAACCTTTCGCCAGACCTCACCAGCTGATGTCACTTAATTATTTGTCCTCCTGAGTCTAATACTTTTTCTCCGTGCCAGGCCTGGTCCAAAACACACACACGCACACACACACACACACACACACACACACACACACACACACACACAC
>VMRN01000032.1:4464729-4486312 GCA_010277015.1 Poeciliopsis turrubarensis
ACACACACACACACACACACACACACACACACACACACACACACACAAATAAACACGCTAGCAGATGCTGTGCCTTACTGTCGGTCACCGCGGAAAATCAGTCGGCCCCTCCATCTGCCCGTGTTATTCCTAGCAACCAGAGTTATGCTGCCATGGTGAAGACCTCCCCACATGAACTTGTCACTCACAGCAGCGGCTCTTGTGTTAGCTTCTTTTTTTTTTTTATATCATGGTTCTGTTTTCGCCTCGGCCTCTCAAGCTTTCGCTCTTCGGCCATTATCGCACACCTTCTTACCTTCCGCCGAGGACAGCCGAGTTCCTGTTTACAGCTTTTCTCTAGATGCCTCCCCTCTCTCGTTAAAATGCGACTCGGCAGACAGGGGGCTCAGGAAATCAAAACTGCAGGGGAAGAACTTTATGATCTCGCGAGCCAGAGCCCGGCCTTGTAATGTCTCCAGTCGAGAAGCTTTAATGTCGCGTGAGGGCTGGTGAACCACGCAAGGGTTTTGTTGGGTTTTTTTTTTTTTTGTCATAAAATGTGTGCGCCGTAAGCAAGTAAAGCTTACATCTGTTCAGACAAATGTGTGATTTAGTGTTGGGTGTGTGTGTGTGTGTGTGTGTGTGTGTGTGTGTGTGTGTGCGTGTGTGTGTGGGGAGGTGGGGGGGTTTATCGGAGAAAAGCCAGCAGAAATCTTGATAAACCACTCAAATCCACCGTAACCGCAGAAATGACTCCGTAAAGCGGAGTAATTCCCAAACGAAGTGTGAGAAAAAGGAGGAAAAGAATGACTTTGTAAGACCTTTAACGACACGGTTTACTCTAGGATGAGGGTCGAGTTTCCTCGGAAATATTGCCGCGTCTGAAATGCGGGGCGGCATTTGTTCTCATTTTGCACGCCGACTTATGTGTTGGTATTACGCTGGAAATAGTTATGCTTGGATTTCAGCCTGTTCCGACCTTCTTTTCACGTCCATTAGAAGAAGACTGCGGTCTCTCACAGTCTGTGGTTGTTGGCGGAGGAGGATTTCTGGGGAGCATAAGTGCTAAATTTATCTGTCGACGTTTCGCAGAGCGGACAGCTCTTGCGCTCGTTGCGCAGTGACAGCGCTGATCAATTCTCACATGCTAAACGCGGTGTTAATGCTGGGAGTAATTCATTTCCTGATTTCATTCTTGGGGCCTCTGCGGCGCAGTGAAAAGTCTGGCGTGAGGACGAGGTGTCGCGTATGACGTGTTCTTGCACAATATTTAACCCGTATTACCAAGTCTTGCTTGGTAATAACTTAGAAATAACAATTCCCATTTGAGTCCAATAAAACAAAACAAGAAAAAGAAAAAAAAACAAAACAAAAACACAATGGTGGGACTTTTACAGTCCTGCAGACTTCTGTGAATGAATCGAGTTTTGTCTGAGCTGTGAAGCCTAAATACAAAAGCACCGAAGAAGAGGTTCTAGATAATAACAAGGATATTAAAGGTCGTCTTTAGATGTTTCCATAAGACTAAAACGAGCAGGCGCAGCTGAGAAGCCATAATGTCCAATGATTGAATTTCTTGGCTGCTTCGTTCGCTCTTGATGCTAGTGCTAAAGTCCAAAACAAGGACACTGGACTTCCTCTCGGTTTCTTGAAAGTGACTTGTCTTCTACTCACAGGGTTTTTCATTTGCAAGCATGTTTGGAAATAACGTTAAATTATAATCAGAGGCTAGTCGGGCCTCGAATGATAACAGCTTTTCATCTGTTGCCCTGCGAGGACGTGCAACATGTGACATGTCCGAGGCCGGTGGGGGGGATGTGTGGTTGTAGTCAGTGACGGCATCGTCACTTTGAAAAAGTAACTTGATTTTGGAAAGTAACTCGGTTACGTTAAAACTATTACTTCCGACAGCGCTCCACCACCTGTGAACGTCCCGTTGATGCGAGATACCCAAAAAAACACGCAACAGAGCCCAAAGCCAGGATGTGAAGAAGAGCGTTTTGCTTTGTGGAAACGCCACCGTCGTCTCAGCACCATCATCCGTCGACCTGCATTGGCAGACATCTTGGAAGTCACAGCGAGAACGTTTTGCTGAACCTGGCAACACAAGTGAGCTAATGCAGAGACCGATTGAAATAATGACTGAAAAAAAAGAAAAATAGAAAAACATCACAGCTGTCGAAATGATTTCAAGAGGACTCGAGACCAGACCCCCATTACGCGCGACGTGACCTTGATATTTCACTATCAGCCCCGGCTTCGTGTAAATGGGGTCTGGTGGGTTGTAATGGAAAAGTTCTTAAGCGTTTGCTGGTACTCTGTTTCCAGTGAAGCCGTAGGCAGTGCACACCCGGTGGCTGCTGCTTTTTCTCTGGAACTTCCCAGACCCTCAGTCCCAGCCGCTTCTATAAAACTGCTCTTTAAATGCAACGCGGGCAGCAGGTGGGGGCTTAATGCCATGACAAGAATGCCGAGCGGGGGGAAGGACTCCGCGGGGGGTTTAAAGATGCCCCTCGGCGCTGCGGAGGAGACCTCTGCGGGGTTGCCCTTTAAGGCTGCGTGGTCGGTCAGAGCGAAGTTAAGCTGGAAGACTCTACATGTGAACCTGTCACTCTTTCAATCGAGGGGGAGAGGGTGAGGGTGGGGGGCGGGGGCTCGGCGGGGAGGGCGAGTGTGTGTACGAAGGTGGATTTAGACTATTAGTTCTGGGTAACCCAGGCATCCACGTCCATGTGTGTGGAGAGTCACTGAGGTCTTTCTGCTAATTATAGGCTGAAATCTGACAGAGAAAAATTAGAGGGAAAAGGGACAGCTGCAAGGTGCTGGAGATACCGAGGGGAGAGGAGAAAGGAGAGGAGGAGGGTTCAGTTTCTCGGTAAATCCTCAAACCCCCCCTCCTTGAACCAAAAAACAAAATTCAATCATCTTGGTGTCCTTCTCGCTATATTATCCCCTTTCAACACAACCCCACCGCCTCGCTCGTCCTCTGGGACGGGGGGGTCAGAGGTTAGTCCCAGATGGGATCACCACGAGTTTCACGGGACGTTCCATCCTCTCCCTGATGTATTGCCATTTCCTTAGAGGAGCTTAGCTAGCAGCTAGAGCAGGACACTGAGACCTCCCCAGGGTGAAGCAAGTACAATCCCAACGCACACGGACAACACCTGTATGAGCTCAGTAAAAGTGAAAGATATGTTGTCTTAGCTTGCAGATCCAAAGTCTTTCAGGCTCGGATTCATCGCAAAGACGCTCGTTCTCACTGAGTGATCCTCCCCTTCCCCGTTTCCCCGGGTCAGGAGCACGGCGGGAAACCCAGACACGCTTCTCTTTACAACTTTGTATTAAACACGTCGGTTGTGTTTGCGTCAGCCTCAAAAGGGGACGTCTCCTCGGAGACCAGGGAAAACGCTTCCTCATTGTCCCGTCCAGCGACGAAGCCGAAGAGAAGAATCGCCTCGGCTTCACTCTTTAACTGTATCATAAAAACGTACGACTTCAACCGACTTCTGGCCAATTACAAGTGGCGCACGTAAGCGGAGATATCCCTCGGACGAACATCAAAACCGAGACGTGTGATTATGAACAGCTGGCTGCACAATCCTGGTCCATGCGAACCAGGAAGAAGTAGTGAGACCGCATAGCTGCCAGCCACATCAGATGAACAGCTTACAACTTAAGTGTGATCATTTAATTTTATGTCGTTATCTGGGCCTCAGGCAGTGTTTTCTTTTCACTGCGGAGAAAAAGTTATAAGTGATCATCTGCTTGACGTGTGACGACACAATATGGATTTTCCTTTCAGCTTGTGAAACTGATTACGTCGTTATCGTCATTTAAAAAAAACAAAAAAAAAACGGCACGTAAAATTATGACCGGATTTTATCCCGACGGTGTCAAAATGACGGACATCTGGAAAGTCTAACGCAACCTCTGACCTACAGATCTGGAAGATGGCTCGTCTCTGGCCCCGCCCCCGCAGCCAGTGCACCAATCAACAGCTGGCTTCGAACTGAAGTCCCGCCGGCCCGACTGCTGCAAATCCAAAAAAGGTGCTGTGAAGTGAATCCTGCTGTGATTTAAATGTTTTTGACGATTGAAATGTAAGAGCGGACAAAGATGTATCTTTTTTTTCGATTATTGATTTGCTTTTGCTCACGCTCCCACTCACTTTTGTTAGTCCCTCAGCTTTCAGCTGATCTCACCCTCCGTTCTCTGCGACACTTTCCTCGTCATTGTTCTAATATCGTGAGATTGCAATCTCGACACAAGCGTTTCCGTGGGAAGGTCCTGGGCTCGTCTCGGAGCGGCTCAGCCGTCGTCCAGCTGAGGCGCAGCAGCCTCGTCCGGATCGTTTCCCTGATTGACAGGTGTCTGACAATCCTTCTGGCTTTGCGCCGGAGATCCAAAGAGGCCTTTGCGGAGGCCCTGTTGTTGGCGGGACCTGACCTTGCCCGCTTTGTCGATGGCATTTCCAGCTCCCAGGCTTTGTGTGACAGGTGCTCCGGCCCAAACCCTCGCACCGCTCCGCTGAACCTAAATCCTGCTCACTTTTTTTATTGGTCCCTCCGACTCTCCTCCCCTCGCCGTTTCCTCCAGGAACGGTCGAGTCCGCTCAGCTTAAAATGAAATGCCTGTGGCTAATTAGCTCATGTAGGTGCTGCAGGAAGCGGGGGACAAATCATAAGGGGTCATCAAGTGGCCCCTCCGTTTAAAACGGAACAGCACATTCAGCTCTTTCGAGCAGCCCAGAATCAGAGCCATCGCTCCCTGTTTTGCTCTAAATCAGGACTGTTCCTGCTGAACAGACTCACATCTCCCCCCTGGTGGCTGCCTCCGTGAATGTACATCTCAACCCAACTGCTGTCGCGCTTCCATAAAAAAAAAAAAAAGAAAAAGAAAAGCGAAGTAAGAGCAGATGCCAAAGCGAGAACTGCAGCTCATGTGTGTTTTGATCTACTGCACTCAGCTGACACTCGGATGATTCTATGTCCCGTTCGCTGCACTGGTGCTAAAGCGTAAATAAAGATTTCAATTACACAACCTCCCTTACTGTCTTTGGTTCAGCTTCTGAGGCGAAACAAGCTGTTTGGGAACCGGCTGCTTTGTATGTTGTTGGATCAGGATTTAAAATTCTAATGATCTCTGCTGAGGCTTGTGCCTGTTTCCAGATGTCTTCTCCTTCTCTCTCTCTGTGTGTGTGTGTGTGTGTGTGTGTGTGTGTGTGTGCGTGTGTGTGTGTGTGTGTGTGTAAGGTTCAGGCCAGGTACAAGGATCCTCCGTCAGCCTTAGTCCTTCTTTCTTTTCAAGCTAAAATCTATAATCCTTCTGGCATCGGGAGAGCAGAGGAAAGCTTGGGATTTACCCGTCGACCCACATTAATCACACGGCGATCATCGTGGTGTTGGGTTCTCATTTCTAGTTATATTACAGTTTTCTGCCTTTGCTACAAGGAGGCTTTATTGCTTAGGTAAATCACAGACGAAGAAGAAGAAGAAGCAGAAGAGAGTGTCTTCAAAGCTTTGAATACACACACGGTATTTGATTTTAAGACTGCTAAACCTTCTCACAACAGTACTTGCGTATGCTTTATTTCTGCCTGACTTAGCCTGGCTTAGGAGAAACAAAGTGCTGCGGTACAATCAGGCTGGAAAAGTTTTGTAGGGCACGTGTCATCATTCTGTGGATTTACTCTTCGATTTGGTTTTCAGGCTTGCTCACATTGTGACAGGCGTAAACAATGATACGGTGATATCGGCTGCCTGATGGAGTGTCCTGACTGCCACACCCTTACGAACACGAGTTCTTCTCAATTCCAGGTGACTTACTTTACACACAGACTCCGCCTCCGGCACCTCTACACTCATTCTAACGCGCACCGTCAAATGCGCGTTAGAACGCGCACACAACTGGTTCTTATTTCATGTGATTTGCACACTTTGATAGCAGAGGAATCCCCGATTGAATAAAGTCAACCAGGTATTTATGGTGCCATGCCTCTTCTTGTGGAACAAAAGTATCTTCTCACCTGGCAAACTTTATGCTCACAAACAACAGCCCTGGTGTTTACCTTGGTGGGCTGGTTGTCTGTTGTAACTGTGACCAGTCCATATGTGATGCATTCCTGATTTTATCCACAGATCTTAAATGTGGCAAGACTTTTTAGACACAAACAGAAGCGAATTTCTAAACCTCAAACACCCAAGGAGTTCGAATGGAAGCAGCTACAAGATCCGTGCTGACTATGGAGGAGCTGAGCAGAGCCACGGCCCACTTTTCGCTGGCGGTAATAGAGCCTGGACATACCAGACCTGCGGCTGATTGTTGGCTTCAGAGAGCTACATCAAAATATTCTACCTAAGGCAAGTCGGTGGGAATTAATGCTTCCCAGCCGCTCGCATGTTTTTGCTCTTCGCTTTTGCAAAAAAAAAAAAAAAAAAAAAAAAATCCTACATGAATAATGCAAAGCTCGGTTGCTTCACGTGTGTTCGGCCACATGGATTCCTGAATGTGTGTAAGCAGATACAAGTTGGACGGCTCACAACATCTCTGTGTGGACGTGGTGGAAGCACCGAGCTTATTAGGAAGTTCACTGCTGGGAGCCTAATGGCCGGTGACTCCTTGTTGAGCTATATTGTGCGTGCAAGAGAAGGCCTGCATCCAAAAAAACCACAAACACTCACCCTGATTGCCCCAACTATAAGCATATGTCAGCTTGCTGTGTGTTTTTCTGCCTCAGTGTGTGTGTGTGTGTGTGTGTATGTGTGCGCTCGCCACACTGAATCTTGTTTTCTTACTCAACATGTTTTCGCCAGAGTTCCACAGTGGCGTGTTACTTATTTAGCTTCATAATGCAGAACATGAAGCACTTGAATCTAAGCTAGACATCAAAATGGCTTTTTAAAATAAAACACAAAAATCCCCCTAAATGACAAAATAAAACCACTTGTGTGTTTTCGTTTCCCGCTGTTCCAGAGTTCAATTAAATGTTGATTCGGTTTATTCACAAAGCGCCAATTCACAACACATGTTGCCTCAAGACGCTTTACAAGCGAAATCCATCCATACAGGCGGATCCAGAGTCGAGTACGTCGTTACTCAAACGTACACCTATAAAAAGCGAAATCCAAGAAACTGATCATTTTAAGTGATCTCTTGATTTTTTCCAGAGCTGTAAATAGAAAATTAGAAAAGTAGATAGCTGCGTCTTGTTTTAAACCTAAGCGCAAAAACAAAAACTGGATGTTTTCAGAGCAAAAAAATAAATGGGAGTTTATTCAGAAACCAAAGCTTAAGGAGGAAAAACCTGAAAAGTGAAACTCTGGTAAAAAAATAATAATAATAATGAAATAAATACATACATAAATAAAATAAAAAGTTTTTAAGGCACTCTGCCATTTATAATTGTCAAAGTGAAACGTCCAATGTTACTCTGTGAGTGAAGATTTTATTTGAGCTAAATTAAACACAACATTAATAAGTTACAATTTAACAATCTTTGGTTTTGTAAAGCTTTCAGCTAACATTAGCAACCAGCGAATTGTTTACACCAGATGGCAAAAAGGTCAATAATTAGCTGAGACAAAGCTACGTAACATCTTAGCGGCGTCTTCCTTCTGTAACAACCTCTACACCGAAGAGTGTTTGGTAGGTTCATTGAGGAAAAACATCTTTTTATTTGTTTATAACTCGCCTGTCAAATGTTAAAAACGGAAATATTTCCATTTGTTGGGCTGGTTAGCCTTTTTTTTTTTTTGTTTTATTGTTTTTTTTATCTGAGTTCAGTTTGTGTTTCTGTGTGTGTGCGTGTGTGTGTGATTTCAGAGAAACTCCGACACCGCTGATGAATGAAACGTGACGGCTCCATCCACAAAGGCCTAAATGAGAACGCCATCTGCCTCTGAGGTCTCGTTGCACTCCCAGCTTCTCTCCACGCGGTTTTTCAGATTTTAGTTTGCATGTTTTTTTTTCATCCACATTTTTCATTCTGATTCCGTTTTATGATTCCTGAATATCATTAACATTTCAGAACTAAATGGATTCGATTCAGATTCCCAGTACGCAGTAGGTAACTTTGATTTAAAAAAAAAACATCTTTTTTTTTACGTATTTGTTGGAAATGTCTCTGTGTTGCGACAGTGTGGAATGAGACAGATCATCTTTGAAAATGCTGAGGCTAGTTAGCATAGCCGTCGGTGATGACAGATAAATGGCTTTTCTGTAACACCAAGTCGTTTCTCTGCTATTAGCAGATTTAGCAGCGTGTGGATGAGCTTGATTGACAGTGCTAAGACCCACCTCCTGGCTCTGATTGGTTGTTTCAGGAGCGCCGCATTTCTTCAGAAAGAAACCATAGTTCTGGGAGGAGCTGTCTCATAACTCACTGTCACGGCTGTTTTAACTAATATGCAAAAAGCATTTTCTTTGTAGAAGTTCCATATTGCAACTTTAATGAAATATTGGTTTGCGGGCTACGGTCCAGCTTCGGAACCCGCCTCAGAACTTTATGAGGCTCGCTCATCCACACTTGAAAGGTGACGAAGCGTTGAAATGTTGTAAAAAAAATTTTAAAAAATCACCGGTTCTTCGGGATGAAAAATCCGACAAACGCCGAAGTGAGCAGAGCAGCATAATTATTAGCCGCAGTGCCAAGACAGAGACAGCAGATGGTTGCATCAAGGATTAGAAGCCGCGAGTTACACTCGTAATCACGCGCTTATCTCACACTAACACGTCCTCTTAAATCAACATTTGCCGTTGAGGCTTTCTGCTGGACATCGCATTCTCTTAAACACAAGGGCGAACACATGCCACCGCTCAGACACCCCAAAGCCCCGGAGGCGAGGCGGAGGAGGCGGCCGCGGGGCCCGGGGTGTGTGTGTGGGGGGGGGGGGGGGGGCGAGGGGAGGCCACATGGTGGCTGGACGGAGATTTGAGAAGACTTATCCGAGGACAGAGAGAGCGGCCGACTGCAGCTGTGCTGAAATGATTTATATCTGCAGAAACGCATACTTGTTCACTTTCTTTCTTTGTTTCTTTCTTTCTTTCTTCGTTTCTCTCTTTGAAGCCCGTTACCCGCCGCCATGTGCCAATCTGGTCCTGAAAACACAAGTGCGTGTTCTTGCGACAAAGCTGCACATGATCTCAATATGTAGCTGGAAAATCGATTTGCACATTTGTCTGTGACGAAACGCATTGTCAGTAGTGTGTTTTGTTTTTTTTTTCCCCTTTTTCCCCTCTTTGTTTAGTCACAGTGGGGAACGACAGCCGCTGCTGAAATCTCTTGCTCTGCAGATGTTGGTTGTGCAAGGTTTCAAAGACTAATCTGTGTTGACTTCATCTCTCACACACTCTGTACATCTGTAATCTGGCCAGATACAGTTAAGCCCGATATTATTCATACTGCTGGCAGGCCGAGATGTAAATTAGATTTATTTAACCTAGAAGTATTCACTGCTGGAAACCATGTCACTGTTTCCTGCAGAGCATCTATAAAAACTTCAGATTATGTCGTCGTGCGATTGGGCCTTCGATTCTGTTCTCTTCCTGTCAGATTGCTGTTGGATTATTTGTTTTGTTTTGTGCTCTTCCTGTACATTTAATGTTTTCTATGTAACGGTGTAAGTGTAAAAAAAAAAAAAAAAAAGAACAAAAATTGTATTTTCAAGGTGAAAACTGATTTCTACAAAAATAAACATGAAATAGGTGATTGCGTAAATATCCACCTCAGTTTTTCACTTTTGCCTTGTTGCACAAAGGTTCTGGGTTCGATTCCCGGCCCAGGGTCTTTCTGCATGTTCTCCCTGTGCATGGTGCGCTCTCTCTGGGTACTCCGGCTTCCTCCCTCGGTCCAAAGACATCCCTGGTTAATTGGTCTCTCTAATTGGTGTGTGTGTGTGCGTGTGTGTGCGCGTGTGGATGGTTGTTTGTCCTGTGTGTCTCTGCGTTGCCCTGGCGACCTGTCCAGGGTGACCCCGCCTCTCGCCCAGAACATCAGCTGGAGCGGCACCAGCACCTCCCGACCCCGCTAGGGTCAAAGGTGATGGCGGAGTCTGCCAACGGAACAGCTACTTTTTCTTGTCAATATCAATCAATTAAGTTCAAAGCGCTTTACGTCGTGAAAGAACAAAAATTCAAAGTCATAAAAACATCTGATATTAAGGAATCATTGTCGCAAAACAATATGCTGCTGAAAAGTCATTTCAAAGTTAGTTTTGCCTGATTTCAAGTGAACTAGAATACATGGAGAAGAAACTGGACCAAAAATGCTGGTTTGGCTTTTGCAGAGACCTTTCAAATACAGAATGAGTTAACGTGACAGTAATGACATTCTGGACCGTTTAACACCAATTAACCCACATAAATGTCGTGCAACTTTTCTCACTATTTGAAGGAAGAAGGTCATGAAAATTTTGCTCTATTCAGCTTCTCGATCAAACTCAGTGTTTTATTTGCAGCTAATGCTACTTTCAACTAATTTACCGACATTCTCTGTCCAGACGATTCATTCATAATATCGGTGAGCTGAAGTCCAGCTCGAACTCCCGAGTCGACGTGACGGCGCTCGTTGGGTTCTTGGAGTTGCGCATTGGGAGGGTTCTGGATCGGTTCAGACCTCATAAGAAAGCGTCACAGAGTTGAGTTATTTACTGTATTTCCACTTCTTATAAGCCCTTACCTTGACACAAGAACAACTGGTTGTGCTCTGATGCCAATAACAGATGCAAGGGTGCGCGCAGAAAGGAGAACTTCAAATTCTCTTTATACGGAGCCATAAATATCCTCCTGACGTTTATCGTTCCCAGTGGGGCAGAGGTGCTAAACTCCTTGGATCTTAAAACGGTCCCTTGTTCTTTTATTCATTGTTGCGCCAAAGCAGCCACTGGCTAAATGTGAAGCTGCACGCAAATGAGAGTCTAATGAGAACAAATCCAGGCTTTTTGTTTTTTTTGTTTTCGAATGGCAGTTTTTCTTTGCAGGTAATTCTGGCGCCACAAAACGGCATAACCTGCGTTCTGCACCGCTGCCTTCGTGACTAAAGAGAAAATCAGGACTGACAAGAGGGAGCACATTAAGAAATTAGTACAGTTTAATGTTATGACGCTCCTAATGAGATGACACAAAGAAAAGCTAACCAAGATGTTGATGTTTTCCCTCCATCTTAGCCTAAATGAATTTCCATTTTTGGCACAAAGTGAGTAAGAACTTCATAATGCAGAAAACGTCCTTTTATTTAATCATGAGTAGTCAGAAAAGCTTGGGTCTTAAAGGGGCAGCTTTATGTTTTACAGCTATTTAAAAACATTTTATAGCACAATCAAGTTACTATGTTACCTTCAGTTGTTATGAGTTAAAATAAATTTGACTTTGTAATTTAACGCTTTGAAATTGGGCAACTGTCTCTTTAAGAAGCTCCTGCTCTTTGTGAAACTCCGCCTTCAGGAAGTCATCGCGACATGGTTCCTCTATTAACCCTTTAACAATGTTTTTATCAGCGCTTTCACTGAGACGTAGCTCCTTTAATGAGCTCAGCAGATGCTCAGTTTCACCAGGTGTTTGCTAATTGCCGCTGGCTAGTCTGAAGGAGCTGAGACGGGGACCACTAAAAAAAAAAAAAAACATTCATAAAAGCGTTGGAGATTCGATTTGAATTGTTTTTGCTTTATTTTCTTGTGCATGCGAGTCTTTTGTAATCTTCGGATACCTTTCTGTTTGTGTTCGATGTTTTAGCCTCGATCAGTTCACCTCATTGACACGAGGCAAAGAAAAACCCCGGAGTGAAGGCAATTCTCCCAACAGGTCGACGGCTAACAAATGTTTCCAAAGTCCTGACCAACGGTGACGACGCTTGAAAACGGTCGTTTGTTAACGCTATCCATCCAGTCTGAACTAGCATGAGGTCGGTAGTACGCGGCGACTGGTGGTATGTGTGAGTGTGTGTGTCGTGATACGTGTGAATTCCTCTCCTCTTGGGTAACTCAGCGGTACAAGCTGACATTTTTTAGTGTTCAGAAGATGTGGATGGAGCAACAGGTGCAGGGAAGACAAGGAAGTTGAGATGTCAGTGCTGTGAGTGTGCGGTCTGATTGAATTATGATTTATTTACTGGACAGAAAGATACTCCCTCCCTTCCTGTCGGGTCAAATTGGGATCAGAACCGATCTGATATCATTATAAACACCAACATATATTGCTGAGTAAATCTAGCGGCCAACAGGCTCTGGACCTGCTCTCACCCCGCAGACTTGTTCTATAAAGACTTTCAGAGAACATGGAGGGCCTCTCCTTCAGCTCGCCCTCCCTGCAGATGGTTTGTGTTTACGTCACCGTACGGCTTAAAAGTCCCCCGAGATTCCCAACCCGCCGGAGCCGAGCCCAGGTTTTGGTTTTGTGTGGTCCCTCACGTTCTCCTCCGAGACGTCCCCCCCCGTCCGTCCGCTTGTTAGAAGGAGCGGCGTCGGGGATTTGTCCGTCGTCTCTTCCCGCCTCCCGTTGCACCGTCTCCATTTCCTGTCTCGTCCTGTTATCTTCCTTCTAATTCAACAGGATTTTTTTTTTTTTTTTTTTTTTTTACTCGTGTTCAGTTTTGTCCAGACGCAACGTTCCGCTTTATTCACTCTGACAGATTTCCCTTTCCAAAACGCATGAAGAGCAGAAACTCGACACTCGAGTCCCTCCTTTGGCTCCGTTCCTATCCAGCTTCTTCTTTTCTTTCTTTTTTTTTTTTCTTCCTGCAACAAATTTATGAAAGGCTCTTTGATGACAGAGATGTAGTCATAAAAAGGAATGTGAACATTGAAGGCTCTCTCATCTGAGCTCCACGTGCCCACCACCTGTTCTGTGCAACGAACCTGACCTGAGAGCAGAGCGGACCGGGCCGAGACGCTCCATCGAAACCAGGGCGGCCAAATCGCATCCGACCGTTACGGCGCAGCGTCGGATTCAGGAGGAGGGAAGAGCGGAACGGAGCATCTTCGATCGGCTCCCGATTCGTCAGGAGCTTCGTCTCTTCAGTTCAGGGGACGTCAAATTCTGCGAATGCTTGTCAAAGTTTCTACGCTTTTCCGTGTCAACTTCGATTTTGTTCATTTCGTGATCGTTGTTTTTGTTTATTTACGTAGGTTTGGGACAGACTGAAATAATGTTCGAACCTCAATCTGTGGTGTATTGCTTTCAGTGGCCATGTTCTCAGCGCAAATCACGTGATTGACTGGGTTCCCACGCTGAGAACAAATGCAACTTCACGAACGTTGGCAGCGAAGCAGCGGCGACTGAAGAAGCGGCGATTCAACAGGAAGCTGTTTTTCAGGTCTGTAGCTGCAACTGATGGCCGAAACGTTTTCAAACACAACAAACCGTTTTCCCCTCTGTGACGGGTTTCTGACTCTGCACAGAGCGACTGCTGCAAAGTTCGTCCCAGATTTGCACCGCAAGTCCGGAACAAACTTCCAGAAAGATTTGAGTTTCGTATTTCAAATGCAGTCGCCGTAATCCGTGTGAGTCGCCTTTAGTCTCCTCTGTTATCTGTGTGTGAATGTCTTCTATGCGTGTTGGAGCCTCTTCTTTTATTTTTTGATTACAGATGTTTCTGGGGATCCTGCTCGGTTGTGTGTGCGTGTGTGTGCGTGTGTGTGCGTGTGTGTGCGTGTGTGTGCATGTAGCAGGTGAGCACGTCCGTAGTAAACTCCTGGGGTTACGGTGGGGTCAACTGGTTGTCTTCTCCAGAATGTATTTGCATCTATAACTCCAAGGTCGGGGCTAATATTTTTCTCGGCGGGGCCGTCCCTGAGGGGGCCGCAGAGATTATGTTGTCATATTTCACCTGTCAAACACTTGAAAAGGACCGGGGGAGAGCTGCTTCACAGAATCCTGCGAGCCCAGCGGATCTCCTGAGGGCGCAGCTGTCCGCTCGCTGCCGCGGCCCGCTCATCCGTTCTTGGGTTTAACATCTCACCTTTCCGCACTCAGCACGCGACGTCCGACACGGACGTTCCAGATGCGTCCGCCGCCCAAACCTCGTCAGGAAGAGGCCCAGAAACTCAGCCTGCGAGGGCGAGGACGGATGGTGGGAGACGGTCGTTTTTCATTCCCACCTGGAAAGCTTCAAGAAAAAAGGGAGAATAAAATTCACCCACTTCCTGTTTTGACGTACCGCACAGCGTCGTCACCGTCCGACCTGTCCACCGCCGCCTCGCGTGAGGTGACGTCCACAATTTCGCGGTCAGAAATGGGAGATGACACGGACGGTTCTCTACAGTCTCGGCGCTGCGCGGCGCCGGGGGCCGTGAAGCGTGGCGACCTGGATGGGTGGAGGGCCGTTAACCCTTCCAAACTACGTTCTCTGTCCTGGTAAAACAAAAAGCTACAGCGGCCAGCTGCTGGGATGTTCACAAGTCTTTTTCCTTAAGCGTCTCAAAGTATCTGACACATAAGCTTCTTTGAGTTTTTGCACTTCCCCTGCGATGCCCTCGCTCAGCCCCTTCAAACTAGCGTCAGCAGAAATGAGCAAACACTCGGCGGACCTGGACTTCCGCTGAGCACAAAGCAAACCATTTCTCAGGCCGATGCTCCTAAGCAGCTTATTGGAGGAGCAGCGCTGCGATGACGTGGAGAAGGCGAAGCGTTGAAAAGAGCAGAAGCTTCTTAAAGAGACAGACGCCGATTTTAAGGCATAAAATTGCAGATTTAACCATTGGAGAAGCAGGGGCGTTTGTAGATGGAGGTTTCAATATTTCTCGCTATACAGCTAAATTAGTACAATTTTCATATTCGGAAATTATATTGTCATCTGTGCGTTTTAAAAACAATAGTGAACGTTTTTTTTTCTGTCTTGACCCTTTTCATGCGGGATAGCGGTCACTTTAAAATGATGTGAACTCAGCAAATACCAGGAAGTGAGCGCTAATAGCTGCAGTCCGACTGCTGGCCAAGTCAGAAACTCCAGTCTCATCTGTCTGTACAGTGAGATTGACGCAACTACAGGAAAGAAAAAAAAAAAAAAACGATCCCAGTAACATTTCCACTCAAAATGTCTCCCAAATATGGCGAAGCACGTGTTTTCAGAGCAGGCAGTAGATTACCCTGAAGAACTGTCTCTGTCCAAGCCGGGAGGAAAACAAGGCCAAAATATGTTATCCCATGTTGTCGGTTTTATAGGCAGTTTGAGTTTCATGACCACAGCAGGTTAAAAATCTGAGCAGCCAAGACTTCAAGAGGAGAGAGGCTGTTGAAATTTCAGGGCTGGTTCCCAGAGGAGGCCTGCAGCCTCTGCTTAACTCCTTCACCGTGGAAACCGCGGGAAACCCGGCAAAGATGACAGTTTCATCCAGGAAGTAAAGGTCAGGGAGGAGGGAAAGCACAGTTTCTGTTTGTGCCGAGGCAGCAGATAAAGCTCCACAAAAAGAAAATCTAATCAATATTATTACAAAATCTCAACGTATTGGTGCCAAAACTCTGATTCTGCAAACACAAGTCCCAGTGATAAAATCTCAAATCAATTCACTAAAAAAAAAAAAAAAAAAAGCAATATTTTTGAAATCTCATGTGCTTTGCTCTAATCTCTGTCAGGATTGACTGAAACTTTAAGTTAAGCAAAATTTAATGAGTATCACATAATCCACCCTCGCATCTCGTGATGCGTCGTTTCCATGCAACGCCATTTTCCATACATGGCAAGGAGCTGCCATCGTCCAGATATCAAACGTCCGCCTCGTTTTGCTCCAGATTATTTGTATTTGGAGCAAAATTGCTGGGAGGTAGACCTCTATTCTTTGCAAAAACCGCTGCATCAGTCGTCTGTCACACTGAAATAATCATCAAATCAATACAATGACTGGGATGTGACTTCACTCTTGGCAGTAAATAGGGAAGCTTATCTGTCATATTGCGTCTTACGCAGCCAAATTGCAGACAACCGCTGTGGCATTCGATGGATTTACCCCCCCCCAAAAAAAGCAACAAAAAAAAAGAAGGAAAATCTATGTAATCATTTTATTTTTTTTCTTTTTGATAGATAAACAGACTTGACTAGTGCAAGGAACAGACATGAACAGACAATCCAACAGAGAATGAAGGAAAGCCAGGAACTTAAATAGTGGCAGAACTAAGACGAGGAGTCAGAGGCATTGATTCCTGAGACAATTAGCTGAGAAAGTGAAACCATAAGGAGAAACAGGCCTGACAACAATCTCAGAAAACAAATTAAAAAAAAAAACACACACACACACACAAGAAGCACTAAAGCAAAGCTAAATAGCACAAATGATCAAAACACTGGAACAAGAACATGACAGGAATAATCCAAAGAGACGAACAACGAATGATCAGGGCTAACGGAGAAACTATGAAACTAGATATGACAAGAAACTGATGAGCAAGAAGTAAAAGAAACTGACGATGTATGAAAAGACTTAAACTAGAATTAACTAAACGCAACAGAAACTATTTTGGATTCAGAATGACATAAAATAAAACCTCCCAGACCTACCAGAACGAATCGTAACAAAACCACAAACCAAAACACGACGAGAGTCATCATCGGTAAGCAGAACTGGAGATTGAAGGTAAAAGCTTCCTTTGATTTAGAAAGTTTGCAGTTTCCTCCCGCAGTTTGAAGAGGGGAGGCCGTGCAGCCCGAGTGCCTGAGAGGCACTAAATACTTTGGTGAACACATCTTTTTTAATTATACGATCTGGGACTCTGGGACGAGTCTTGGCTGGACAGCACTTGGTGTCTGGAATATGCATGTTCTCCCTGTGCCTGTGTGAATTTTCCTTGGGCACGTCGGGACGTGGAAAATACCTGGAGCTAGCGCGTCGTAGCTGTTTTATGGCGCGTAAGCGCTAATTTCCACTCAAATTTGCATCTCGATTGGTTTTCAGTCCTGATACGAGACGTTCATCCTGAACTGGCTCTGCTCGTTCGAGTCGGACGTCCAAACAAGCCGACGGGCGACACCTGGGCGGTACCTGCCGATGGACCGTCCAGATCCGGCATTAGCCGCTCCGCGGGGGTCGGCGGTGCCAGGCCATGTGTGAATTCCCCTCTCTATTGTAGAGGCGTCACGCCCGGCTGGACGCATCCGACCTGTAACGAAAGTGAATCATCTGGCCTGCATGCTTCATTCGCAGGAACCCAGCAATGACAGCCTTCTCCCCGCGGACAAATAAACATCCTCAATTACCTCATCTCTCCTCGCTTATTTGTCTGAACATGGCTGCTGATCGTTACATGCCGATACCGAGGCTATTCCTGTCTCTGTGGGGGATTTCACAACTTGTTTCTTCCTACTGCCATGTTGCATCTTCATATCAAATCCATCAGCGAGTGAATGTCACACAAACTCACCTGACTTCACTGAAGGAAGTGATATTTTTTGAAATCTTGTGTTCGTTTCTCTAATCTCTCTTGAGTCGGGCTTGCTTCGATAACGGTGGTACATCACCGGAAGCTTTTGCCAATCCTTATTCACCTTCAGAGCCTCCATCCCTACACTAGCATGCAGCAATAAATGAATTTGTAAATGCGGAAACTCTGAATGTTTAAATTAGGAGCTCCACTTTTTTTCTCTTCCGATACTGATACGTGAGGCTTAGCATCGGCCGATACCGATCCGATACAGAAAAACAGCTGAATGGACTTTAAACGACACTCTTTTCGAAACACAGAGGAAAATGTACTGAATTACAACTTTATTTTGTGACCCTGCACTAGTACAGCACACTGAAATGCACCAATAGATACACCAGCTTGGTCAAGCATATGAAAACAACACAACTTTCATCTGTTCAGTCAACACACTTAGGACTACCACAGTCAATGTAAAATAAACTAATGAAGAAACCACTTTGGTCAAACATGTAAAAAAAAAATAAACTGCAACAAACCTTCTTTCAAATGGTTCAGAAAGTGGATTTAGCGATTCATAATATAATGTAATAATGAAGTATAACGTCGCTCAGAATCCTTACACCGAATAGATCTGCTGTTATGGATCAGAAACATTGTCACTAATACCAGGTATAGATGTAGATTTTTTTTTTAAATATCGGGAACGATACGGATACTGATATCGGATCAGTCCAACTCCAGTGTGAACAAATCAATAATGACAAAAAGACTCTTGACAAACGTCCTGTGCAACAGGAGAACATCATGACTGCACTGAGACCTTTTCATATTATAACATAAATCCAAACAGATATTTAACAAACAGAGTACCATCACAACACAAAGGACTTTCAGTCAGGTTTGTCTTTTTTTTTTTTTTTTTTTTTTTAAATCTTTTATTGTATTAGCAGTCAGCCATATCCCGTTAATACTCTCTGGAGGCGTCCTGTCGTCGCCCTGCTCACAGTTCCTCTGTAATTGGACTCGACACTTTAATTCGTTCTCCCCAACCTTTAAACCGTCTCATCTGCTTATTTTTCCACTATTCGCCCTCCCCCGGTTTCTTTCGGTCATTGTCAGATCTTCTCGTTTCCATCACAGCATGGCAGCGATCTCGATGGCTCCAACAACTTTGAAGCACAGACTGTCACCGGCGGCTGCCAGAGAACCGAGTGTTTACAGCATTAAGGAGTACTACATCAAACATGTCATTACGACTCCTCAAAAGTTTCCTGGCTTTGGCGGCCGAAGCTCCACAATGAAGGCCTCTGTCCTGCAGTTTTCACACAATCAGTGACAAGCCAACACCGTCCTCAAGTCCACATGGATTAGGAGGCAGCTCCATTAGGTGTTGCACGTTTATGTACTTTCTTTGCATATTTTCTCTTCTGACCAAAGTTACTTCATTTTGTTATTTTTAATTTTTTTTTTCATGAAAGGAACGTGCAAATGAAGTGTCGTTACATACGTTTTTATAAGACGAAAATGAAAAGAGGTTTGAAAAAAAAAATAAAATAAAATAAAACAAAAAAACTGAAGAATAAAATAACATGGTTTTACTGATTGAATATTAGCAAAGGCGTCATTTTGATTGGCAGTAAGAAAGTACAGAACATTCTCTGCTTTCAACCCTCTTAAACAAATAGTGGAGAATCGAAGGGTTTTTTTTTTTCTGAAGTCCAAACAGAAGCACAAAAAAAAAAAAAGCGTACTGTTGGGAAACTCAGACGGGTCAAGAACCGGTTCAGAACTCCGACACCTAAGTTGAGCTGCATTGATATAGAAAAAACAAAATCTTTATCAGGATTCAAATTCAAATGGTATCATTTTATATAGTATATAGTTGAAATCGGATGTTTATATCCACTGATTTATTTATTTTTTTTGTCACTGCTTGTGAAAATGTCAGAAAACCTGAAGGAGAATCTTTTAGAAACTTCTTTTGTAACTTTCATTGAATTCGAAAGACTTCCTACATTTGCTCAGTATCAGAGACGACTGTATTTGAAACTGTCAAATGCAGTTTGACAGTTTGTCGTTTCCAGCAGTAGTAACGTCCGGCTGATGATAATGTGACTTGTGTGATGCAATAAAAGTGTTTCCATTACAGCAGCTTTGCGTTAAAAGTCTCATTATTGACCGAATGAACTTCATGACAACGTTCACAAAAACTCCTTCATGATCACGACAGGTGTCATGTCAGTCTTTATGCACACCCCGTCAAATAAAGTGTTACCATTTATTTTCGTAATTTCAATTTGTGCATTTCTACAGTCAATGAAAATGCAGCTGGTGAGAGTGAATTTTTGAAGAAAAATCTACAGAAAAGCCGCACTGGACTAAAAGCCGCACTGGACTAAAAGCCGCACTGGACTAAAAGCCGCACTGGACTAAAAGCCGCACTGGGTTCAAAACATAGGAAAAAAGTAGCGACTTATAGTCCGAAAAATACGGTATGTTTGTGTCTTTTTTTAATTTGTGTCTGTTTTCGACCTTATTAATAGAAATAAATGTTTGTGTCAAAGTCCAGAGAGAGGCTCGAGCGACTCCGAAGGACAGTAAACAGAAGCTTCTTTCACAGACCAGAGTTGTGAGGTGGTCTGTATTCAGCTGGAGCTGCAGAACTTCCCATGTGCTGCCGATGTGATAAATGGGACTTCCACTGTCTGCCCATGCCAGCTCCATAGGAGGCAGGTTCACTTCTCCCTGCAAGGACGAGCAGATTTATGGCTGCGTCTGTTCAGAACCTCTCTCTGGCCGCTTGCGGATGCTTTTCGGGTCGGCTTCGTTTGCAGCAAACTGACAAAGATTATCCCTGTAGTTTGCGAATGCGCGTCGGTCCAGGTACGCTTCTGGCGCGCACGTAAACACATTTTCAAACATCAACAGCTTCTTAAACACAGGCGCACAGTCCACAGCAGGCATCCCTCCTCCAGTTTCCTCTACCATCTCGTCTGCTCACCCCCTGCTGCTTAGTCATAAACCCACATAATATGTTTAGCAGCAGCTCAGCAGCCTCACTGCCGCTGCTCAAGGC
Source organism: Poeciliopsis turrubarensis (assembly GCA_010277015.1). Taxonomy (NCBI): domain Eukaryota; kingdom Metazoa; phylum Chordata; class Actinopteri; order Cyprinodontiformes; family Poeciliidae; genus Poeciliopsis; species Poeciliopsis turrubarensis. Next base: position 4,485,131 of record VMRN01000032.1, read on the forward strand.
CAGACACTATATTGGGCGAGAGAGGCTAAGAGGCTAGGTCTGATAAAGAGTTGCCTCTGTAGTGGGGGTTTATGGTTTCATTAAAGGCTTTTATTGTGAGCTTTACCTTTATAGATGTTATTCTTTCCCCCCATCGGTTCTATAACAACATTTGCAGTCTGCAGGTAGCAGCTCGTTGCTGTGCATCACGTAGGTCAATTTATCGACTTAATGCCGTTCCAACAACTCACGGAGGTGGGGTGACCTGTGACTTTTTTCAAGTTTTTCGTTTTTGGGATTAAGACAATATGCGATCAAGTCCCACTCTGATGTCATAGTAGTAACATTACATTGTCACCCCTGTAAAATTATGGCCTAAGTCTTTTTCTTTTGCCAAAAGTCATGTGTTTTCTTTGTCTATGTCGTCTTTTGGCAAAACAGATGATTTAAGAAATAACTTATATCAAAAAAATTATTATTTTACAAAGGTGACAATAACAGCTGAAGACAAAAACCGTATTTAATGTCATTTTACACTGCGCAGAAGTCAGGTGACGATTTACTTACGTCGGCATGCTGGATGCATGAAGACGTTCCAAAGCAGGTAGTCCAACCTTCTTTCTGATTAGCTGAATGTTACAGTAGGTATCTGATTGCACTGCTACACCAATAAACATGAACATCTAAAGCACCACAGCCTCATGAGTTCAGATCAGTGCGTATGACTCAAACAGTACGAGAAAGAAACTGGGAGCAGTGGGAGAGTTCCAGTGTGTGAAGGTCTGCACACAGGAAAGGACCCAAATTCCTCCGTGTTGATCAAAAAGATCAATATGGAGAAATTGATTCATATTGATCAATATGGATCAAGTGTTTCTGCAAACACATGACGGCTGTTTCAAATAGCTCCAGGGTGGTTAGAAAAGCTTTTTTCACTTCATAATTTATTTATTTATTTATTTTTCCTGTAAATTACTTATTGTGTTTCTCTGATATGAAAACTTGTTTTATGCTTCGAAAAATTGTCGTGTGGCAAAAACAGAAAAAAATCTCTAAAGGTGACGAATCCTGGTTTTTCAGCGCTGTGTATTTAAATTTGAACACGTTTGGAGCAATTTGCTTTTTCATTCTTATACTTATTATTCTTCCATTTATGTTTTTTTTTTTTTTTTTTTTTTTTTTTTTTTTTTTTTTTTTTTTTTT
>VMRN01000032.1:4486412-4527719 GCA_010277015.1 Poeciliopsis turrubarensis
TTTTTTTTTTTTAAATGAAACTTTTATTTTACCAAGTTAGTTGTTTGAGGCCTGTTCAGAACAATCAATAGCAGAAAACAGTAAAAATAACATAAAACATGCAACCATATTCAGACCAAACATAATGCACACACACAAGATGGCTGAATTTAAAAGCAGGAAAAAGGGCCGGAAAGGCCCAGCAGAAGCAAACTTTGTGTTTCTTCTCCTTCGAATGAACAATGCGTTTGGTTAAATTCCTCTCGTCTTCCATCGTATTTCATTCCAAGCGAACTCTCGCCAGGAAAACCTCGGCCTCTTTGATATCCAACTCACCCGGGGAGCCTTTCTTGCCTTCTCAGGAGCTCTGCCTCCGGGTTCAAGTTCAAGCTCCATTCTGTGAATAAATGAAATTCAATCTGTTGCATACGTACATGCACATGCCAGCTGGATACAGGGACAGTCGGGCGGACAAATTGACTTCCCAGTAAACTAAACTCCCCCGAAACAAACCCTCAGAGATTATATCTCATAGAATACATAATACCCATACTCGGGGGAGCAATCAAAAAGGAGAAAAAAAGTGGTTCTTTCCTCTTTCTGCGGCTCTTTCTATCTGTCTCCTCCTCTTTGGCTCTCTGAATTAACTGCCAAACCCTGTTGGTGCTGCGCTGCCGTAGATCAAATCCCTGCAAGACTCTGGGAAACAGTTCAAGTCGAGAGTCGCCGCTCTCTGCAGCAAAGCGATGATCTGATCAGGACCGGGGATTAGCATGAGACCTGTGCATAACTTTCTCCAAGCGTGTGGTGTGTGAAAGGAGCTCGCATGAGTGGGTGGGCTTACAGTGAGGTCTTATCAACAAAGCCAAACGTTTCTGCCAAAAATCTGCTGTTCCCATCTGGCTTTTAAGTTTTCTTATGACAGCCGCAGTAGCTGCAGTCGAATCATTTTCATCTCGAGAGCTTCCGGAAGGCACTGCACTGACTTTATCGCGCTCTTCGCTGCAGGTAAAGGTTATTATTCGTAGTGAAAAATGATCCCGCATTTGTGCAAAGTGCAAACCAAAAAAGCTGCGGTCAGGTTGCAAAACGCCGACATTCGTATGTGAACCAGGCATCCATTTTGTTCCGACAGTTACCAGAGATGACGGGGGGCTGGGGGAGGAAGCTGCCTCCTCTGTCACGGGGAGGCTTGACATAAAAACGGCAAAAACTATCATTACCGAAATGTTTCATCAACCGTCGGATGACTCTCCGGGGGATTTTGGAGGGGATGTGGAGGGATTTGGAGGGGTGGCTCCGCGTCTTCTTTCCATTCATCAACTGGTGTCTCCGGAGCATCGCAGAGGGTGAGGGCATGGCGGCCCACTGGGGTCAGAGATATACTGCCCTGTGTGTCCAAATAGTTGGAGAACTTCCTTTTTCTGACATCTACACTGGCCTTGTGGGGCAGGAGGCCAGTCTGGAAAATGTAGGAGAGTTTCACTGAACAAATGGGAGGAAAATGGAAAAAAGAAAAAACCTTGACAAATCAGCAAAAGCTTCTTCATACCTTAGAGGATGTTAGAATTACTTTCATGAGTTTTCTTAAAGTTTAAAAACAATTCATTGAGCATGTTTATGTTTTTTTTTTAATTTTTATTATTATTATTATTTTACTAAATGACACATTTTGTATAATTGGAGGACCGGTTAATAAAGTAGTACTTAATAAAAATTAAAAAATAATTATCAAATCATGTTGAGAAAACAATGGGGATGGTAAACATTATTGTATGTGGCATAGTCAAAGTCAAAAGGCATGCTCGTTGTGAGCCTCTTCTATAATAGTCTTCATTTTGGCTCTAATACTGAGAAGCTATTTGATGCTTCTTTTGTTATTGAGGATTTTGTCAGTAACACAAGGAAACTCACAATCAGTGGGACAACCATTAGGTGGCTGTAGGCGACGCCAACGACGACCTCCATGCTTACAGTAATAATAAAAGGTCTGTTGTCTTTGATTGCAGTGGAAGAGGACGACACATCATTCCTTATTCTACTGTCGGAACAGCAGTAGAATAAGGATCCTCGAACCAGAGCTGGTGTCCTGCGGCCCACAGATGTGTCTCTGCTCGCCTGAGTAAAATAATGAGGTCATTATTAGGACTCTGGAGAACTTGCCTGCACTGTCTCAGCCATTCGATCCAGGTCTGTTGAGCCAGGGACACACATAAAAGTTACAGGGCACCTGGGTTTGAGGACCCCTGGAGTTTAGAAGTGGGATCAGTGAGCTGCGCTACACCACTGCTGTTCACAGTGTGGATATCGGGAAAATGATCATGTCCCGAGTGCACTCGTGGTCTCGAACACTCTTCCACACTGATTGGAAAAATCAGCCAAGAAGAAAGAAATCACCTGAACAAAAAAGTTTATGTTCCCACTAAAAGAAAAGTTACCTTCTGCCTCTATTTTAAAACAACTTTGGATGTAAGGTGTCAAAAGTGTCGAATGACAAGTGAGCTTAAATCAAAATTACTATTATTACGACTATTTTATAAAATCATAAGAGAAAATGAACAGTAAAAGATGGTTTAAGATAAAAAAAATAATGTAATTCAAAATTGAAATTTTTGGTTTAAACATATCAAACAATCCTACTATGTTCTCTCCCCTCAGGAAATAAGATAATTAAAAAAATAAAAGTCCTGACTGGGACAAAATCCCACTGTGAATTTACTGGGTTACCGACTTGGACTTGGGGAAGTTATGGGGTCAAAAGAATGGCTGCGTAAGGTCACCTGGTCTGCTGCTTGCTCACCTCTGCTCTCGCTGTGCCGTTAAACCAGTGATTAATAGTCTGGGCCTCTGATTGCACCAGAGGGTCCGCGGCGTTGAGCGGTCGCAGAGGCGGAAACAAGCAGAAAGGAAGAAAACGACGTGGGAATTCTGCTCGCAAGGAAAAATACAGCCCTCTGTCAGTCTTTTACTGCGCAGGTCATGACTGAAGGACCCTCTGTTATGATTGGGCCTTATGGGTTATTTTGTCTAGCGGCTAACAGCAGCAGGGTGATGATAGCTTTCTTAGGAAAAGGAAGTGAAGTGATGTGGTGTTCTATCAGCAAGACCGCATAGAGAGCCCAAACTGAAACTTATCTGTCCCTCTGAACTCCGCTCCGGTAGGTTTGCACTGGATACTGTGCAGATTGTGTGTGTATATATACATATTTATGTAGAGAGAGAGAGAGAGAGAGAGACATACAGGATATTGATTAGCCTTAGCAACTTTTAACATCACAGTATTTTAATTGTTTCTTTTTCAAAAACAAGCACTTGAGAAGGTAGGTCTCCATTTTGATAAGTATCGCACTGAGAGTCAAAAGATTGGTCGAAGGGCATTAAGATTTCGATCGCACCAAACTTTGATTCTCTGTATCTACACAGGCTTGACATTGACGTAACCAGGTGGCGCTAAAACAAATGTTATCCCGATCATTCACTCGCACATTTCTACTGCATGAGGCTTCAATCTGGTCAACGGCAGAAACAAAACATGAGCATAAACATAAACTTTAATTGCCTGTGAACTTCCGAACTTGCTCTGGAACGTAAAATCTCAATCGAATGCAATATCGTAGTGCTTTGTGAAGATTTCCCAGAATAACAAAATAGCAGGATACCCTTAGACAGAGCAGATTGTTCCCTTTCATCTCGCAGCTCTCTCAAAATCACCTTTTTTGAGCTTCACCTCATGTGCTAAAGTTATTCCCTCATCAAAAACATACCTGGAGTTCTGCCTTGACTTTTTTTGTGCATGTTTGAGAAATCCTTTAATCTCCCATGGCGACCATTCAGGACTGGAAAACTATTGAGGGAACGCTTACGAGCTTCCGCCTCACAGATCAACTCCCCTACTCAGCTCCTTCAGACTAGCCAGCAGCAATCAGCAAACACCTGGTGGAGCTGTAGCATCCGCTGAGCTCATTATATGAGGTTTTTCTTACTCCAGTGCTCCGACGAACATTTGTGAACGCTTAACAGAGGAATGTTGACGTGATGACTTCCCGAAGGTGGAGTGTCAGAAAGAGCAGTAACTTCTTAAAGAAACAGAGACCCAATTTCAGAGCACCAAATTATGAAGTCATATTTCTTTTAAGCCAAGCTGAAGGTGGTGTAATTACTCAACATCATACTGTAGCACAATTCTATGGCTGGAGAGCGCAAAACACTAGACCTTTAAAGTAAGCTAACGTATCAGTATAAATATAATACTTTTCAGACAACATTTTTAAATAAAAAAATTAAAAAAAAAACAGATGAAGATATAAGCTCATATAGGCTCTATAAAACGTACTGATTTATGGTTTAATTTTCTTAATGAATTTAACCAGTGATAAAACTGGCAGCATTGAGACTCCACACACAAACCGTGAGCCCCCCCTGCCCCAGCACAGCTACGTTGTTATGTTGTGTTAGAGGCATGCTTCATGTAGCCGTGATTAATGAGGCTCGGAATATTTCCTGTAGATGCCTGTTGCTGCTTTCCTCTTTCATGTCTAACACACAAATGCATGTAGACATACTGTGACTGTTGCCCTTTGTGAGGAAAAGGGCAACTGCAGGGACCAGCTGCTAAGAACTTATCTCATAGCAGTTGTCTGCAGCTCAGTAATATGTACATGAATATACGTCTGCAACCAGATTTCCACATTTCAGCCTTTTTTGTACACTGGCAAAGGTTGCTTGCTCTATAATTAAGTTTTTCATTTGGTCTTTTCTTCTTCCTAACTCTTTGGTGAGCTTAGTTGCCCTCAGCAGCCAGACCACTTCCCCCTCCGGCTTTTAATTACTCCAGATGTGTGGAGTTTGGCGGATGGATTGATCATAGGCTGCTGTTATCTGACTTACCTGTTCAGCGTTTTAGCCATGTTGATGTTATTATTAGTATTATTATTATTATTTATTTGGTTCTGTATAGAGTCAATTAGGATGTACTTCCCTGAGTCCCAACACAGTGGAAATACAATGCATGTACATGGCATGGATAATCAAATACTTTTAAAGAATGCAAAGTATTGGAAGTCAGTGGAAGATGCTCCAGTTTGTTCTGGCAAAGTTACTCTTTTGGAAACTTTGAAGGATGTTCAGATTTTTTATTTTCTTTTGCAGACCCTTCAACAGTTCAGTAGGTAATAAGTTTAATAAGCAACTGTTGTAAACGCGTGATGTAACACGAGGACACGGCAGAGGACGCTTTGGTGACAGAAACACGGGGGATATTCTTCATCATCCACTTCAGCCTGTCATTGAGTTGCTTAAAAAAACAGGCTGAGAGCAGAGCAGAGCTATAACTAAGATCAATTGTTCCCTCAGGAATGTGTGCATGTGTGTGTGTGTGTGTGTGCGCGTGTGCGTGTGTGTGTGTGTGTGTGTATCCTTGCATTCGTTATGTTGCAAGGCCCATTTTTCTAACACTACTTTAAGAGGACTCACTGCTCTTCATGGGATCCAAAATCTGTCCCTCATGTTGTTACGGGTTATAGGTTTAGAACTAAAGCGAGAACTGAGTTTAGGTTAGGGTTAGACATGTGCTAGTACTAGTTAGGTCAGATGACATTGACCCATAAAATCATAATTTGCATATTACAGCTGTTGCCCTCCCCAGATTACTCCCGACTTGCGCTGAAAATCCCAACTTAGATTGTTTTGTGCTGTGCAAAGGTTCTTTGTTACACATATGATTAATGGAAACTGTTTTTGATTTGTGAAAACTCAAGAAGGCTATTTTCAGCGCTACGTTAAGGCATGATAATGAGAAGAAGCGAACTGTGCAGCGAAAACCCTATTAAAGCGCATGTGTTTTTTATCTTTGCTAGCTCTGGTTTCACTTTTATTCATGGGGAAACCTTTGCAAATCCTCATTTTATTAGTCGGTCACATTAGTTAAAGGTTGCTGGAGCACTTAGTTTAGGCATGTTGCTTGTGCTCCTGATAGAGTTACAGGTTAAGAACTGGGAATCCTGGAAGGGTTTTTTTTTTTTTTTTTTTTTTTTTACAGGTAAAGATCAGTTTCCTCCCACAAAACATGTACTGCAATTATGAACAGGGCTTTCTGTCACTGTGTATCTCTCCAACTTTGCACTGCATTTAACAGTCGCACTCTCTCATGGCCCGTGTGAGCGTCCCGTCTCCCGTGCTGGGCCATAACAGTGATGGATGGGCCGTGTGTGGAGGCCATTATTATTTGTTATGTGAGCGGGTGTGTGTGACCTAGCCGACCGGGCCATACACCTGCTGCGCGCCCAGAGAGCTCCGGCGAGCTGGGAGAACAGCTGGACGCATTGATTTAGCGGCTCAGCTCTGCAGACTGCAGGAACAAATCAAGCAACAGCTAATAAAACCGGCCTTTATGATGCCTGCCCCATTTGCCCTCCAAAACAACTGGCTACATCATGTGTTTTTCTAACGCCTGCTGCCACATGAAAAAAAAAAAAAAATTTTTACATGCCTGGCTAAGGTGTCACTTCTGGATGCTGTGGAAGTTGGGGCATAAAGTCTGGCTTTAATACTGCGAGATTAATCAATGTTGCACGGCGTATGTGGGTTTCCATGCACGGCTGTGTGCTATGAAAGAACATATTGCTAATGTGAGTTACTATTTCCATGTTTGCGGTTGCATGCGTATGCTTTTATGGTTGTTTGCCTTGACGCCGAGATGTTAATGTGTCCAATGGCTTGTTTATGTATTTCTGTCTGAAACAAGGTCTGAACATTTAGAGGTGTGGTTGCGGGTTTGTAGAGGGAAAGCTTGCTTTGATGTGCGTTTATGGAGGGGCAAATCCGCTTTGCATGAGAAGGTTCTGTTAGAACCTTTTCCACACAAAGCAGGGAGTTCATCTGAGCTGGGAGTTTGTGTTTCGCAGATGATGCAGCAACTCTACGCTGAGTTCGCCTGATGGCTGAGTTCTTTGATGCAGAAAAAAGATCAGCCGCTTTTTCAGTTTAGTCTCCTGATCTATTTCCCAATCAACAATCTCGGTTCTCTGAACAGTTAAAGGGGCGGTATTATCTATTTTCCAGGCACGTAGTTCTATTTTATAGTACAATGAAGTAATTATGTTGCCTTCAGTTAAATTTTAAATGCTGCATATGTCAAACTTTGAAGAACTTTGACTTCAAATCATTTAATTTTGATGCTTTGAAATTGGACCCCTGTCTCTTTAAGGAAGCGCCGAACCTGTCCGATACTCCTTGATGCCATTTACATCCGTTTTTATGAGTGCTGGACTGAGAAGAGGCTCTCATGATGAGTTCGGCAGACGTGCAGTTCCTCCAGGTGTTTGCTAGTTGCTGCTGGCTAGTCTGAAGGAGTTGAGTTGCAGAGGAAGCTGCTGAGCTCACTATGTGAGCTACTTGTCAGTGAAATGCTGGTAAAAAATTTTGTGAAAGGGTTAATAGAGGAGCCCTGCTGTAACGACTCCTTGAAGGCGGAGTTTCAGAAAGAGCAGGAGTTTCTTAAAGGGACAGAGATCGATTGCAACGTTATATATTATGGTTGATATATGTAGCATTTTTATAACAACTGAAGGCAACACAGTTACTTGATTGTGCTATAAAATGCCACTGCATGCTTGAAAAACACATAATACCGCCGCTTTAAAATGATTGAGCAGACCTTCTTCGGCTTGATCGTGGTTTTTCTTTTGCTTTTGTTTGAAGAGCTTCCAGTCCGGTCCTCCCACTTGACTGTGACAGATACTCCGTGATGCATGGGTGAGCTATAAAAGATCCTCAGGTAGGTGACAGCTGCCGTAACCCGTAAGGTGTGATGCTGTTAAAAAACAGGAACGGATGAGATGAGGACACCGAGTCCTATTGGTGCTATGCGCTCATTGCTGCCAGAAAGAAAAAAAATAAAAAAGACACAAAGAGGTGACACGCCATCTCCACAACGGCTGTACCGAATAGCTGGAGTGTTGCGCCGCCGATGCCGTGACGTTGTTAAACAGCCAGAGTGTTGGTGAGTGACACCACTTAGTGTCATGCTGTGAAGCTGATGAAAAGCGACAGGCTTTATTGTGCAACAAAATGAGCCTGTCAGCTTGTTGGAGAGGTCGGCGGACTTACATTCTGCTGCGCTATAAATGCTCCCCAATAATAGATTCACAGCTCAACAGGCATCAATCAGAGATGAGAGGAAAGATGAAGGAGAATCCCAACACAAGAGGAGGAGAAGTGATCAGTTGGAAAACGACTTTTTGTGTGGGACAGGAGATATCTATCAGGTTTGGGGATTTAAAAAAAAAATGGCCTCACCACAGGAAACTCAGATTCCACTTTGGATGCGGCGCTGAAACACCGGGAAGGTTATCGTCGACTTTGTGAACTCACCTTGTTTAAAGCTCCGTAAAAACCTCCGTCAGGAATTTGGATGTCCCAGCCAAAGACCGTCAGACTTTTAGATGTTAAAGTCATCAGCTGTGTGTCCCGACAATGGATGTGTTTTTGTATATGTGCATATATCCGTCTGGAATGGCTGCAGAGCTCACGGCTATGAAAGTTTCGCCACTCCATCTTCTTTATTCACGCGTGCGATAAAATACCCCTGGACGCGTCGAGGGAGATGGAAAAAGATGCGGCGAATATCTCTTCTTATCGTGGCCGTTCTGTCACCAGGATGCAGTCTCCCCATAAAGCACACTTAGTCCAGTCTATTCTTACCACAGTACAGCCAGGAGACCATTGGGAACTTTTATCATCTCAGCAAGCCAACTCCTTCAAACGCTTTCACAGAATCGAGAAGTAGTCACAGAATTTCACGTTGCTACTCTGGCGCAGTGGGTTTAGATTGAAGAGTAACTAACAGCTTTAGTTTGGCCAATGCAACGGACTCACTTTTTGCAGTGAACCACTAAAACACAGTATAACATTTACACTTGTCTCTTCCAAACTCCACGACGAACGTCTTCTAGTAAGATCCTGCTTTACAGAGACTCGCACGAAGCATTCCTATGTTTGTTACAAACACAAAAGCAGACGTATTTCAAAAGAAATTAGGGTAACAAAAGAAGGAAAATATATAAATGACTTTATTCCAAATAAAACTCTTAAAAGCAAGGTAGAGTGCTATTTAAAATCAATTTTTTTGACCTTTATATTATGACATAATTTCATTCCCTCATGAAAAACATACCTGGATTGTTGTTTCTTTCAGCTCCTTCAGACTAGCCAGCAGCGATTAGCAAACATCTGGTGGAACTTGAACATCACCTGAGCTCATTATAGGAGATACTTCTCAGTGAAATGCTGGTAAAAAAGGGTTGACAGAGGAGCCATGTTGTAATGTCTTCTCAAAGGCAGAGTTTCATAAAGAGCAGGAGCTTCTTAAAGAGACAGAGGCCCAATTTCAAGGGGTTAAAGTATGAAGTAAAATATCTTTTGTGTCATATTTGAGATGCACAGCATTTTTATAAAAACTGAACGTAAGTCAAGTTCCATAATTGGGTTCTAAAATTGCACCATTTAATTCAGTTTAATGATACAATACTATGAAGAACCACCTTTATGCAATTACTTTACTGTTAGTCATTTGAATGATCTTGAATATTGATGTGTGGAAATATGAGTGTATTTATAATTTAGTGTTTCACACATTTAACCCTTTTTTTCCCTTCTTTTTCAGAGACAGATCAAAGAAATTCTTGATAAACTCCGTCGCTCCTTGAGCGTTCTCCTTGAAGCGTGTACGGTCAGTCCGTCCCGAGTGGCTGAAGTCAGACAGAAAAACTCTGACCTCCAGGATTTACATTGCTCACCTTTGACCCCTATGATCTTCGAGGTCAGACAGACCACACACACGCGCGCACACACAGGTTCTGCAGAAGGTCAGTGTGAACTTTCATAACTTCTCTCTGCTGCTTCGGCCCTGTTTTTAGCACCTTCTAAAATAGCAGTTCATTTGAATACATTGCAAAAAATACAAAGATCACCAAGTATTTTTGGTCTGGTTTTCAATGCAAACACCCAGTGCACTTGAAATAAGACAAAACTAACTTGAAAGTACATTTTTCACTTATAACGACATTATTCTCCATGTTATAAGTGAAACAATCTGCTTTTTCATCAACACTAAGGAATTACTGACTTAAAACAAGTTCATGTCTCTTGCTGAAAAGCTACTTTTCTGTTAGTTTGGTCTTATTTTAAGTGCGAGACTTGAAGCCGGACCAAGATTCCTGGTTAGGTCTGTGTATTTTTTTTTTGCAGCTTGAACTCGAAGAGGGTCAACAACCAGCAAAGTGAAGGTTCTTGGGAACTTGTAAGGACCTTGTATGCTAAGTGCAGTTCCATGCCATTTCTGCACGCAGCGAGAGGTCGCTCATTCTTCTCGTTTGTGGTCCCGAGCCAAGCTGCAGTGGATGGCGGATAATTCATGCTCAGTGCCCAGGGCTCCCAAGGAACAAGCTCTAAATTATCTGATGGGGGAAAGGGCTGCCAGACAGAAAATTAAGGAGGAAAAAACTTTTCAGCATGATTTAGCCGCCGTACACGACTCTGGGGCCTCAGACGTCCCTTTACAGCCCGACTTCCAGCTCCAGAATGAGTCCCACTCCATGTAACTTTTTTCTTTTTTTTTTTCACCCCCCCTTTTCCTCCACGCTGGGCGCACCAAACCGTTGCCTTCCTTGTTTTTTATTATCTCTCCTAGCATGTCAGCACAGGCCGCTCTTTGTCACCTCCCAAAGTTTCTCTGAAATCTCGCCGTGGCTGTTACCGTGGAGGCGTATACAAGCCCCCCGGTGGTGGAAATTACATTCAGTACCCACAGAAAATCTGGCGTGAGGGGGAGCGCGGCGAGGCCTGCCATTTGGCAAAACAATCAGAAGTGCTTTACGTGTCTGACCTTCACGTGTCTACATGCAGTAAATACATTCGCCTCCCCGCCGGCCCCCTCTCCGCCCCGGCGTCCGCAGGAGCGACCCGAGCGCCGCGGCTTCCAGCGGGAACGGGGGACGGCGGAGCGCGAGAGACACCTGGAGACCAGGAGAGCTCTGCCTCGGGTCGGATTTAAAAGTAAAAATTTGACGAGTGGATGACAATTCGAACGTTACTTTGATTTGGTTCACACGACTGTCGGGCGATCCAGAAGGCGACCCTCCATCAAGCATTCCCTGTCTCACACGGCCTCATACGTGGAAAACTGTCCCCGTGCCTGAAACGTTTCTGCATTGTGTCGCTTTAGACCCACAAACTTCAATGTATTTCCTTGAGGATCAGACGGAGACGGTTTTTAAACACAATTTTCAAAGTCTTGATGCAAATTCTCAATTGTATTTTGGTCCGTCCTTTGACTACGCCGCTCTAAAACATGAATATGCTTTGATCTTAGCCGCTATGTAGCTCTGGTTTTATATTTAGGGTCGTTGGCCTGCTTACATCAGAACCTCTCCGTGGAATTTAGATTTATGGCCAGAGCCCAACCCAATTCAGGCCCGGTCAGAACCATTAGCTGGACAGACAGGTTGGGTCAGGCTTCTCTGACGCGTTTAATAAGCCTTCAGTACATAGAGCATGGAGAATACCAATCAAGATATAGGGCTGTACTACTCCACAGAGTAGAAGAAGATGAAGATGTTTCAGGATTGGATTTTTTTAGGCTCGATCTGAACTCTGCCGCTCCAGATTCATTCAGCTCCACTATCCTCCCATCGGCTCCATCCCACAGCCTGCCGCTCCCACCGCCACAGCGGCGATGCGGTTTAGTTTCAGCCATATTTATCATTTGGAACGAGGAACCCGTCCTCCTCCTTTCACACGTTTGATGAGTCTTCTGCACAATTTATGGCAAACGACACTTCTTCTGGCTTTCCCTCGACAATGTTTCATCTTTTTAGAGTGGGCCTTGTCTAAAAACGAATCATGTTTGCATTTACAGCGTCTCAGGAGGTTCGATCAAACCTGCAGGTCGCCATTTACAGGAGGCGTGGGGCAATTTGCTTGAAGATTAAACCTACATACGGGAGGGCGTACGTCAAGTATGGAAAGCTGTTTGTGTTTTATTTGCAACCTATGAGGAGAGATGGTGACTGTGGCTCTTTGGGAAACTCTCTACTGGCTTTGATTTCCCTCAGATTGGGTCCACCGGCCTGTAACTTAGGTTGGTTTGCGATGGGATACTTCTTTTTAACGGTCATTTCACTTCGAGTTCACCTGAGGTTTTATTTTCTCCTACCTGATTCCTGAGCTGATTCTACAGAGTTAACACATATGACCTGATTTATTCTCAAACTCTTCATATCTTTCCTCTCCGGTCAGTTTAGGAGGATTGTTTTTTTGTTTTTTTTTTCTTTCTGGTGTTGAGTGATGAATTGAACACTGAGATCGATTGGGATGTTGCTTTGTCACTTAACGTCGCGTTAGACGTCTCTGCAACATGACCAGTTTTGCTGAATTCCTTCATCTTCATGATGCTGTTTGTCCACTAATGTCCTCTGGCAAACATCTGAGGCCTTCACACAGCAGCTGCGTTACACAGATTCAATAGATGCAAACATGCGTTCCCATGAGGCTCGTTTTTCAGATTAGAAGGACAAGCAGAACGTGCGCCAGCAGCACAGGGATCAGGAGTTTAATTGATTCAATTTGTTCAAAAAGATTTGCTGGAAGCAAAACTGAGTTATATTATTTCTGAAGTTCTTTTTTTTGTTGTTTTTTTTTTATCCTTGTATAAATGCTACCTAATTTCACACTTATGGCAAAATGACATGTTTTGAAATAACAAATCGAACATACGAAAGCACACGAGCCATGGAAAACATTAGCCAATGAAAATAGATGGCATATTATAAAAGGAGCTGGTGTACTGGCATGTTTTAAAATTTTACAAAATAACAAAAATATATTCCAATTTGTTCCATATTTACTACAGATGATTCAGGACTGAATAAAAATATCATCCAAATACAAATGACCTCAAATGACAGAAGCTTAAATCTGAACAGTTTTCAAACTCTGGCTGTAGAAACACTTTCCTCCTCTTATCTGCTTCCTGGATGCAGTTCCTCTCAAACTCGCACTTTTCTCCCTTTGTCTTCACTCCCTGTTTTGCTTCTCTGTCAGCGCCTAACGAATCGACACTGACACATTTTCTCCTCACGTCCTCGCTCTCCCGACAGTTCGGCGAAACGAGGCCCGGGGCTTTCGGCTTGTAAACGGGGTTTCCAGCTCTTTGACCTTTGCCCTGGGAAGCGTGTCGCGGCGTTGTCGGATCCTCGAAAAGCGACGACTGACGGGGAAAACTAACCGACGGTGTCAATGAAAACGTGAATCATTTAAATGTGGTGAAAGCTCCTGGTTAGACGTGGGGGTCTGCGGAGTGCGGAGGGGCTGAGCAGCGGAAACGGCCTGCCTGACTGTTTCTGATTACGCTGTTAAGAATAAGCTGCGATCGAAAACTCACTCGGAAACATTTTCCATATTCAGGAACGTTACAACCACATACTTTCAAATATCTTTAGTGGAATTTTCTATGACAATCCAAGACGACTGTGGATAATTATGATGTAAACGTGCAAAAACTGTCCTCAAAAATCAGCCGGCAAATTCCAGCTGTTCTGTGAAGGAATCCGAGGTTAGTTAGAGAACATTAGTGAACAACTTGCACCATGAGGACCAAAGGACACATCAGACCGGGGGGGGGATGGGTTATAAAACAACAACAAGACCTTGCAGACTTCTGTTCATGCCATTATCTGATATGGCAAGCATGTGGCACAGCTGCAAACCTCCCAAAAAAAAAAAGAATAAAAAAAAGGGAAAGGGGCTCTGGTCAGACGAAGGCAAAGTTGAACATTTTCTGTCTCCGTGCAACACGCAATAATTGTGACGTGGGAATGATTTCATCCAGCACACCGGAAGCCCTTTGGGGTTGACGGGAAGACGGAAGCGTCTGAATGCAAGACGGTCTTGGGAGAAAACCATGTCAGAGGTGGCGAAACAGACTTGAGATCGGGGTGGAGGCAGGTCAGCACATCTGAGGGCGGTGAGCGTTTTCATCTTGAGTCACTGGAGGCAGGAGAGTGTTTCCAGCGGAGCACCTGGTCAGCAGGAAGCTCAGGGCAGGAATTCAAGGACGTGGGCCGACATGGACAGCATGCAGGTTGACCCGGCGATGAGCTGCTGCTTTCGCTTTTGCCAGGTTTGCTGCAAACATTGAAAATCTTACCCACGATCTTGGGTCTAATTTTTAGGATAAATATATTGAAATACACTTGTAAGAAGAATAAGCTAAGCTTCTTTTCAGCAAGAATTAGGCTCATTTAAGTCAATAATTCCTTAATATCGATGAAAAATGACTAGTTCCACTCCCAGCTCATGCCACTTATAACTAGTACTTTTTTAGTTAACATTAAGGAATTATTGACTTAAAGCAAACTCCTATTTCCTGCTGAAAAGTTTCCCTTAAATTATGTTTGTTTTTATTCAAGCGCACTAGGATATCTAAACTGTAAATTAGACCCCAAAAAATACTCTGTAAAATTTTGTGTTTTTTTGCATCGTTTCTCAGTTGAGGAATATTAGCAAACTGTTTGGGCTTGTAGCACAAAACCAAAGCGTGCCACACTTTTCAGATTTTTTTTGTTGTCAAAACAGTTGAAAAGGCTTAATAGATATTCCAGCAAGTTTCTGATCGCAGATAATAAAAAAATAAATAAATAAATAAAAATCAAATGAATTAGTCAATCTTTCTTTTCTTTATGCATGAAAACGTCGTGACCCTCCTAGAAGGAAAAGCGGCTTGGAGGAAGAACCGGGTCCGAGTCGTTTGCGGCGCGACGGACGGCTCTTTTTTTTTTTTTCTTTTTTTTTTTCCCCCCTTTTTCTTTTCGTGACTGTCCCGTCCGACTCGTGCGTCACTCGTTTGAACTTTGCCCATTTGGTCCTCCGTGAGGAAATGTGCGTTCGCTGTGTGCGTGGAGCGTCGGGAGGTCCAGACCCGACAGATAGAGTTACAGAGTGTGACTGAAGAGCTGATGGAGGGATTGCTATAAATTGACTCGCCATGCTGACACGCCGCTCACTCCGAGGTCTCCTTTTCACAGCATAAACACTCCATCAGTCAGCACAGACAGTTTACCATCGATGGAGCAGATCGCCGTTTAATTCCTCCCCAGGCACAACAGTAAAACCCGATCCTGCGAAGGGGAAATACCACAGAAACCCCTGGCACAGGTCTGTTTGTGTATTTGCTGATTACGCCGAGTGATTTTTACTTTTTTTTTTTTTTTTTTTTTTTCACTATAGTTTTGACAGATTTTGGATGTCAGGGATGTTCTTAGTGGGAGGGAAAAAAAAAAAGGTCAGCTGCTGTTGATGGACCAAGTTGAAACGCAAAGCGGTGGAGTCACAGGAAGCGCTAACCTAAAATGTCATATTCACCAAAATAAAAGATTGCTGAGGGTCAAAGAAACAAAACGTTGTGCGAACATGTGAACAAACAAACCATAACTGACCTAAACAAAAAAAAAAACAAAAAAAAGCACAAGGACATGTAGAGCTCTGTGAAAAACGTGTTTCATCCAAAGTAAAATTGTTTCTAATATAAAAGTACAATCACATTCAAAGAGTTCACTGAAACATTCATTTATTTCACAGATTTAAACATATCCAGCTTCCTCTGGCTCTGCCACATGAAATAAAATAACCCAACAGGCCATGGGCTCCCATTGGACGGTCGACAGCTGTTTAAAAATGAAACACGTCTGAAATGCACAGCATTAATTGCAATAATCTAAAACGACAATCGCGACAAACCTACGCATGCGACCCTCTGTGTCATTACATTTGTCCAAAACACACATGTTAAACAGCAAACGCGCAAGCGACCCCGATGCGCACCATGACCTCGGACGGCGAAAGCGAAAAGGGCGGGGGGGTGGGGTGGGGTGAGCTGTCGGTTACTGGTTGCTATGGTAACCGAGAGCCACACGTTTCGAATTCAGCAAGACTTGAATTCGAGGAACAACTGAACCGATGTCAGAACGAAACCCTGGCAGAGACACGGCTGGCCTTCGTCGTGGACGACATTCAAACGTCGCTTTCTGTGTCGCTGAAAACACAAAGGAGCAGAAGCTGCTAACCCCGTCATGAATCCCTTTGTCCTCCAGCTCCTCTCCTCTGCACCTTGTGGCCCCCTCACTATATTTAGAGATGGTATTTGGGGCAACCACTCCCACTCATTCTTCTCTTCTCTTCTCTTCTCTTCTCTTCTCTTCTCTTCTCTTCTCTTCTCTCTCTCTCCTGGTATTTTGGCTCGATCTGTCTCTGTCGGGGCCGGCCCGGTGATCGGACGGGGCGCGGACATCTCATGGTGAGACCTAAATATTCTGATAAGCCGCGAACAATGTCGTTACACGTTAACGATCCAGCCTGGAAACACAACGACTGAACCCGCCGAATAACACGCTCACATGAGTCCGAATGGGCCCCGCCGAGGAGCTTTTTGGGCCGCAACGCGAAACCAAAACCCTGAGAGCCAATGGAAGGTTGGATTTGAAAGAGAAAAAAATGAAAATGTGTTCTGTTTTTTTTTTTGTTTGTTTTAGTTGTTTAAAAAATGTTTTCCCTACATGTTTGTTAAAACCGTCTCCTCTCGTAAATGCTAACGCTAGTCAGCATGAACAGTTTCACTGGGACGGTGAGTTGTTTCTTCGCCAGTAGCTCGTTTTGCAGCTCGTACGCGAGGTTCACTGACAGCGCTAGGACCCTCCTCCTCTCCTGGTTCTGATTGGCTGTTTTTGGCCGAGAGCCTCAGACATCAACAGTAGCTCACGGAGGAGTTGGAGAAGCTCAATCTTTTCACAGATTATCTCATATTTTACCATCACAACATGGTGGCAAATATGCATAAAAACATATTTTTGTAAACTGCCTAACTTCTCAGCCAGTCATACTCATACATGGGTAGCGGAAAAACAGCTTGTTGAAGTTTTTACATGTTACCTTAGACTCTATGCCAATTCTTTGCCAATGTTTGAAAGATTGTCTATAGGAATATGAGCATTGTTCCCCATGACTCCACATAATCCTCATTTTTCTAACGACGCCAAACACGCAGGTTGCCGTGGGCTCCACGACCTTCGCCCCCAGCGTTTGGACGCCTTTTGCTTCCAGTGCTTTTACTCGCGTCCTGACGAAAGCACGAGCTGAAATAATTACGCATTTAAAGATCTTCTCTGGTCGGTTGCAGCGGCCATCAGCACAGCTGTGGAAGGCTTTTCGCACAAAGTGTCCAAAGTTGCCTTGCTTTACGAGCTCCGACCGGCGAGTATGAGCGTAACCATCCACACACGTTGTACCTTCATGGGCGGGTAACCATGTGTTTAATGTGTGTGTGTGTGTGTGTCTGGCAGCGCCGGCGCTGTTTGACCAGCTGTTTGGAGGGAAAGCCTGATCCCATGTGACCCGGTGTTTCTCCAGCTGCCATTGGATCAGAACAAGCAGCTCTCTCTTCCAGGCGTCCCGCGTTACGAGGCCCGCACTCCGCTTTTCATCCCTCTTTCTTTTCTTTTCTTTTCTTTTCTTTTTTTTTTTTTTTTTTTTTTTTTAAAGGATTATTATTTTTGGTAACAATAACAGTGGGAGTACTAGAAAATGTAACCAATAAAAGCTTAAAAAAAAAAAAAGAGAAAGAAAGAAAAAAGGAAGAGCTCTCGCCAAATTTCCACGTAAAAGCAGTAATATTTCTGTCCCAAAGCGATAAAAATAGAAGAGAAAAGCAGGGCTGTCTGACACCGGGGCCGGCCGTCTGGCTCTTTAAGAACACAGTCAAGCGCAGCAGATTGTTTCAACAACGTTCAAAACTAATTTAAGGCGAAAATTAAAAAAAAAAAAAAAGAAAAAGAGGAAATTTTACCCATTTACTGTAAAACAGCCGTGGTTTTCTGCTGTTGTTTAGGAAATAAAGGCTCATTTTACTAAATGCAACAGAGACAACATAAATTCATATATTTTTTTTATTTTTGGGAGCCTGTTTATTATTTGTATGCTTATAAAAGGTAGGAGACCATTTTTTTTGTACGTCTCTCTCTGCGTCTTGTCCAGAACGTCTTCAGACGCATCCGGGTTTGATTCCTTTTTACTTTGACTCCACTGGCTTCCCGTCCGTCTCAGAAGACATTGAGCGTTTCCTGTTTGTCTCCGCGCCGCCCGGCTTGGCCTTCTTACTCGTCCGATTTGTGGAGCCTCTGCTGTCGTGAAAACCAGACGGGGCTCAAGTGAGCTGCCGAATCAGCCGCCGATAAATCTCCGATCAATAACAGAATTTGATCTTTTTTTCGATCCGACGCCAAGACTTTTGCTCACAGCTTTTAGCACTTAAGACTTCTGTTTTATATACCTTGTCTCCAGTTTCATTTTATGTGAACATGTTTTATATGTTTTCCTTTTTATATTGAACAGTTGAGCTGCTTTGATCACCAATATTGTGGATTATTGATTGATTGGTTTACTTAGCCAGCCTGCACTCCTGCCTGCCACACCTTCCAGATTGCTCATATTAATCTAAATTCCTCAGATTCACTTTTTTTTTTTTTTATTAAATAATACTCATGACTAAAATGTATTCCCAAACTTTATTATAAGTGAAGAAGAAGAGTGTCGGCCCTTTTCCCACCAGCGAGCCAGCAGCAACAGGTGGGGGAGGGTGATAAATTAAGGTTAATGGATATCCTGAAATACGTTTTTTTTTTTTTTTTTTTTTAATTAGGGAAGCAGTTTGGCTCCAAATCCTCCAAGTTTCTGTATTTTCGACTTCTTTGCGTTCATTGGTCAGATAATAAAGAACGACGTCTCACCCCCCCATCCACCTTCTCCCCCCCTCCCCCAGCGCTCAAAATAATTCACATTTTGCGCCGCGGCGAAAAGAAACAACATTATTCGTGGCTCGGGCTCAGGCCGGCCTTCAGAGACGCTTCGGATAATCGAGCGTCGAATGGCGCTGTTTATGAGGCGACAGAGGAGCGGCAACCGAAGATCAGCATCAGCGAGGTGGTGAAACCTGACGGCTTCACACTCACACCCTCACACCCGCCGGGACCAGCGGAGGCGCAGGATCACACACACACATACACGCACGCACGCACGCACGCACGCACACACACACATGCACACACGCACACACACGGAGCGCTGCGAGTCCAACACGTCTGCAGCCCTGAAACATTTTGGACACATCTTCAGATAACTGGACTCTTGACTCATGTCAAAAAAAAAAAAAAAAAAAAAAAAGCAAAACACAGAATTTAGGGATAGGGGGAAAAAAAACCTGTCAAAATCCTCTTATGTTTATTGTGTTTATTCAAATCTATCATTAATATTGTAAATTATGTTTCTCACCGCAATCATACAAAGATAAACAACGTGAGAATTGTAAAGTATTTCACAACAACATCTGCATTATGGGATAGGTGTTATGACGTGCGCATCTAAATATACATATTGGGCTAATAATTCGAATGAAATTTGGACTCGACAATATGCAAAATGTTGCAACTGTGTGTCACATCAGGATTATTTATTATGTTTGAGGAATTGTTTGGATTAAACAAATTTGTTTCTGATTGCAAATCTTCCAAAAAGAAAAAGAAAGAAAAAAGAATTCATGATTTTCTAAAAATAAATAAATAAAATGAAATGAACTGAATAAAATGAACATTTGCATTCAAATCTGGGAAATTTTAGAAATCTTAAATGATTCCCTTCTCAGCAGCTCACGCCAACACCTTTGCCCATCAAGCTGCTCTTCTTGCTTTCCGACGTTTCCAATGTTTCTGCCTAGACGACGGAATCGGTCAGTGAAAACAGAGCGATTCTGAGCTCACGCAGAAATGTGACGTTCACCTGGCGGTCGATCTGGCGTCCGCTCATGAAAATCTGCAAATAAAGCGAGAAAAACGTTTCCATTTCTGTCTCGCTATTAAATCGACATAATTATCGTGTAATGGAGAGGATAAACAGGCCGTTTGTCATGCACAGACAGGCAGACCTCGACATTTGCAGGAATCCCTAGTCTGTTCTCGATTCTTGTTTACAGATGTCTCTGTCTCTCTCTCTCTGTCTCTCTGTCTCTCTCTCTCTGTCTCTCTGTCTCTCTCTCTCTGTCTCTCTGTCTCTCTCTCTCTCTGTCTCTCTGTCTCTCTCTCTCTCTGTCTCTCTCTATGTCTCTTTCTCTCTATCTCTCTCTGTCTCTCTCTCTGTCTCTGTCTCTCTATCTCTCTCTCTCTGTCTCTCTCTGTCTCTCTCTCTGTCTCTCTCTGTCTCTGTCTCTCTATCTCTCTCTCTCTGTCTCTCTCTGTCTCTCTCTGATCGGTTTGGTAACGTTTAAAAGTGTCTGGAGAGCCTTTTCTGGGCTCTCAGCTGCAGCTGAGGCTTCTAGCTCAGCTGGCCGCTCATGTCTGTCAGCGCCGCTATTACTATCACCTGCATGTGTGTGTGTGTGTGTCTGTGTGCGTGTGCGTGTGTGTGTATGTGTGTGTGCGCGCCGGCGTGCGTTTGCGGGTGCGTGCGCGTGTGTTGGAGCGCACCCGAGCCTCTGACCTTGAAGCTAACTCTGAACATTATACTCAACACCTTCCCGCATGCACATATAGACTCATGTACATGTTAGCTAACTCGTATTCTCAGCTCCAGGTTGTTGACCCTTTCCCCTCATATTGCGTTACCAGCACATGTTCAAGTCTTTGCGTTCAGAGAGCAACATGCATAATCTGTGCATTTTTTTTTTGTTTGTTTGTTTTCAGAATGAACAAATAATGGTTTATGATGTATTTAATGCAAACACTTTGAGGATATCGACAAATACCGAGGCTTAAAAGAGAAAAAGCAAACCGCCCGAGAAACTGAATTTATTTTTAAGCGTCTCGGTGTGAAACGCCGTGAAAAAAGATGCCAACATGATCAAAAATTGGTCGTTCGTTTGGAAAACGTCGAGCGCTGCGCATCTCCTGCAAGGCCGCCTGGACGCAAAGCGGCAAGATGTTGCAGTGTGAAACATCTGAAGGCGGTTTCCCTCGGAGACGAAATGCTCGTCACCCGTCGCAACAAAAAAAAAAACTAAATGTTTTGGTTTTAGTTCAAAAATTTAAAGTTCGTCCAGTTGCTTGAGCGACAAAGAGCAAGTTGTCTGAATGTTGTTTTCATCCGTTTTGTGAAGCTATGATAGCTTGTTCATTGTGAGCTGAAACGTAATACTGCAGTTCAAAGCCAATAATCATTTTATGTTATGAAAAAAACAAACAAAAAAAAACTACTCTCAACCACAAATTTTGTGTATTATTTTCACTCTCAGTATCAATTTAAAATATTTATACAACTTCAGTTTTTGGGTTTTTTTAAGCGCCGACTTAAAAAGCCTGATTTACGACTGAGGATAAAGACATAAAATTTGCAAGATTCCTTTGACTTAAAGAGTGGATGGAGGTTCGTCCGCATAACTAAATACGTCTCAAATGTTTTAACATGCAGGCGTTCGGTTGCCAACAAAATCCTTGGAAATGCTGCTGATTAGACTTTAGCCAAACTTCTGGGGCTCAAAGTTTGGAGGATTTTCCCCTCGGATCAAATCAAATCACCAAGTTTATCATCTTCTTCAGCAAAAACATGAAAATAAACGTAAGAGTCACGTTAAATTTAATATCATATGTGCTTATCTATTCTCCTGACTGTCGAAGGTTGGAGCTCAAGTGTTAAAGTGGCAATGGGTGTCAGACACTGAGATGAGGCGTTAATTTTCCAGTTGGGTGAAAAGACTGTGGTCTTTAGCAGGTGTGTGTGTGTGTGTGTGTATGTGTGTGTGTGTGTGCGCGTGTGCGTGTGTGTGTGAATGTTAGAGAAACAACAGAGCTAAATAACAGATTAAACCCTCTGGTTAAGGAACTAAGAACGACAGCCAATCAAATGTTCTGCTGATCTGACGAGTGTGTGGCTTAATCCATACGGTTACCAACAGCTGCGTTTCCGTTTAGCACAAAACTGGGCAACTTGAATTTAAGAAAATAAATGCGCTTCACGGAAATACGGGGGGAAAAAAATTCTAGTTTTTCGATCCAAACCTTTTGGGGTGAGAAGGTTTTTTCCAGTCGCATCGAAGCAGAAGTGCAACGGAAACACTTCTTGCGTCACACAAGTCAGACGACCAACAGCCGGATGTTACCGCTGGGGGAAACGACGAAGGAGACGACAGCAAGAGGTCGATGGAAAGTCGTGTGTCGTTCCAAAGTTTTCGAATCCACAGTGAAATCGGCGACTACAATTTCCCCAAACGCCGCATATTTAGCCCCTCCCAAGTAGGCGGAGTTTGTCGCTCCGACACCTGAGCGATTCGCCAACATCTCCTCTGATGGCTGAGTGACGATGAGCACTTGACGCCGTGGCTGCAACATGAGCGTCTCATTTAACTGGTGACATCCGTCGCCGCCATGATTTTTAACATCTGAACAAGATTATTCTTGTGTGATTTTAATTTTTCCGTTCCTTGTTTAATGAAAACGCCGCATTTGTAAAGTTGTGCTCTTTTTTTTTTCTCTCTTTTTTTTTTTTTTTTTTTTTTTTTTTTTTACATTAGCAGATCAAAGACAGAAATTGCCAAATGACTGCTGAGTGTTGGGACAGGTGATCCCAACACACCAGGTTTGCGTGTGCGGGGGGAAAAAGACACGCTACAATGCGAAGGTCGCGACGCTGAAAGAAAGTCGGGTTGAAAGCGTCCATCGGACGTGACACGTGAGGATAGAAGGCACTGCTATGTTTGGAGGCGAGGGCGACACTCCGACGGCGTTGAACGCCCAGACACACGGACGGGAGCGGAGACGAGTCGGAGGTGAAGGGCAGCCGGTCGGTGACAACCCTGACAGTTTGGGCTCTCGTCCTCTCCTTCAACTGCTGGGGTAAATTTAAATCCAAGGATTGCTTTCACACACTCGCCTCTGAGATGCATTTTTTTTTTTTTTTTTTTGTATGTCTGCTGTCCCAGTTCAAGCCCTCGGGTTTATGCAGGAGATGAGAACAAATTTCCTCGCTGCCATGACGGAGGAGCCTACAAATGTCGTCGTGTGGCAAATATACTTTTTCCAGCTTACAGCAGAGCCTGGGAGTTGCACACTTCTTAATATCAAGCATGGCTTCCTTCACTTCCTCCGCTGCCATTGATAAAACTACAGGCCGACTTCGGCAAATTCTGTTTAGGTTCTATCAGAGAAATCCAGTTCAATGGGAGAAAATCCAGTCCAATGGGAGAAAGCGCCAACGGAGGACCGAAGGGAAGCGAGAATTGCACAGTAAGGCAGTGGCCAGGCCAAACGCTTTGATTAAAACTGACCTTACAGGGAAGTAAACTGCCGCTACACACATTGAGAGGTCAGAGGTCACCTTACCTCATAGTGTCCCAAAGGCACCAGAACCTTCTCCGCCAGTGGATTTCAATAAAGACTGTTTCTCTTACCGACGTGGAGCTGGCTCAGCGTTGATAGGAGATGCGGAAAAGTGGGTTCGCGTGCAAAGTGGGGAAAAAGCATTTGAACAATAGCCTAGTAGAGCTCAGCCGCATCAGCGACTAAAAGCTCTTAAACTCACTGCACAAAATCTTTTGTTCCTTCAGAGTTTCTGCCAGGAGATCTAAAGATGTGAGGAAGTCGTATTTTTCATCAACGTGAAGGGATCACTGTGATAATAAATTGATCACTAGCTCAATTTATTATCATGGACTGCACATATGAAGGCGAGTCCTTTAGGTGTGACAACCTTTATCGATCTTCCAAGCTCTTATTTTGTAGTGACAGAAGCTGTTCTCGGGTTGTCGGGGTCTTGGTAGGACAAAAAGGAGAAGTTTGACAAAGTGACTGAGTGTGAGCGTTGGGGTCGGCAGAGACGGCACTCCTGGACGTAGGCTCCTTGCAAAAAGTACATTTCAACATCAACTTATGTTTATCCAGATTATTTTGGACAATTAGGGTAATTTCAGTGACTTCCTGCAGTACGGCAGCCCAGGAGTTAAGCACAAGCCAATTAAAACGACCCACATTGCTCTGACCCCCCCGCTGTCTGCCTGAATGAACCAGCCGAGTGTTTTTGGTAGGGTCATAGGTCAGACAGAGCACGTCTGGTCTGAGCATGTGCAACAATTGAAGAACTGCTGAAATGTAATCAGTCTTCCAATGCAGACTTTGAATCATGATGACCGTCATTTAGAAAGGGATGAAATGAAACTCAAACATAACCACTTGACGGGTTTTACCAGATTATAAGCACAAGCTAATTCACATCTACAGTCACAACAAGTTATAATAATGGATGTACAACAATTGAAAGGATGCAGCCCCATGAATTTGGACACATCATCATCACTACCAAGGTACCTGCTTTGAATTGATCTGACAATAAAGGGCTACTTGGCTACTTAACTGTTGTTAGCTCAGTTAAATAGCTAACAGAGCTATTGAACTAAGCATTGAATTTTGTGCTTGGTTAAAAATCTCAACTCAACCGTTGTTGAGTTGAGATTTTTTGGATGGTGGGAGGAAGCCGGAGAACCCGGAGAGAACCCACCATGCACAGGGAGAACATGCAAACGCCGTGCATAAAGACCCCGGACCGGGGAATCGAACCCAAGACCTTGAGCCTGAACTGGACAGTCCTCCACTCAAACGAACGCGGCTGGTTTTTTGTGAGTTGAATGTATCATTAACCCTTCCATGCGTAGCGGTGACTGCAATGGAGAGCTATCTAAAAGCCATTTTCTCGTGTTTCTTGTATTAGAAGTGCACACGTCATACAATACACTGCCAACTACTGGCCATCCACTGCAAGTGCAGGAAATTGTTTTGTCAAGGCAAACAGATGAAAAAGCCACTCATGATGTTAAAACTAAGTTCCATAGAAATACATTTAAAAAATTACAACATGAGTCATAAGATGTTGATTTTCACGGTGAGTATTTAGGAAAGGAACAAGAAGTTCGTTGCTCCTTTTCCATCCTTGTTGGGTGAAGTCTGGTGCTTATCGACCCATCGGATTTCATCATCCTCTGGAAAACCGTCTCAGCCGCAGTAATCCCAGCTGGTTGGCCTCAGCAAAACTTCAGAAATCTCTTAAGAGTGACCGTAAACAAACAAACAAACAAGCCGATGCCAGAATCGTAAGACGATTTTGCGAACCTCACTTGAAAACAGAAGGGAGTAAAAACCCAAAACTTGTGAGAAAAAAAAAAAAAAAAAACACAACTAAAAATGGCCGTCGCGATCAGTCCCCACCTGCTCTAATTCAACCAGTTTAAGGAAACTGTGTCGTTTTCACAGTGTTATCGGATGACTGGCTCTGATCGGCCCACACTGCGTAGCGGCTGCTGTGGATTTGAGATTAGACCGCAGCTGTCTCCGAGAACTTTATCGGACTTCCACGTTCGGGTTTCTCCTGAAACCGGATAACCTTTCCATCCTCCGGGCGAGAGGGAGGGGGTGGGGGGAGCGGTCCACGGCTGAACGCTCGGGACCATTTGACACCACATCAGATGCGTGGAATTTAGGGAATGAGCCTTTTCCCTCTGCCGGGCGAAGCCCCTGAAGAGCGTGCCGAGTGTCTGCATTGTGTTTATTTGCTGTCACTGAAGCCCTCCAATGAGCCTCCACCAGAACATCTCCGAAACCGTCTTAAAATTTCTTCCCACAATATTAATATTCCAAACGTGCCTCTCTATCCGCTCATTCTGGTCATTTCTGCCTCCCGGAGTCCAGTCCCACGCTTTCACTTCCAAGTCACAAATACACGCTCATAAACACGTGGGTTTGGTGACATGCGGTGGAGGTAGTGAAGGGCACTAAAAAGGCTCCAGTGATGAAAAACCTCCCAGCCGTCCAGGGAAGCCATCTTCTGTTTCACGCCGGGCCAGATTTATGATTTCGGCACTCAGCATCTCTGCTCTCCTGCTGAGATGTGAGGAGGGATTCAGAGAAAGACGTGTCGAACGAGAGGGAGGAATGGAGACGATTGAGATGTGGAGAGGCAGTAATTGGTGGAGAAAGCCACGGTGCGGGCGATAAGAGGAAAGAAATAAACAGGAGTGCAGGTGAGAGGCGTAGGCCAGGAAATGGCGAAGCGCCGCTCGGGGCCCGCTTGAGCTTTCGGCGGGTCCTTCGCTTTACAGGCGCGGCTGACGGCCACGCGACCTCTCACCCGTCTTCTGACGTCTCCGTCCCGGGATTGTCTTGCGTTTAGTTCAATCCATCGTCACCGGCACGGAAGATGCACAGACCTGTGAGGAGGGAGGAAGGAAAACTCCACCGGATTGATCAATCTGACTGGCAGTCAATGAGAAAGATGAGCGTGACAAATAACATGTCAATGCCTTGCTTTCATTTATGCTCATTTATGCTTCACAATAAAGATTTACAGTTTTTTTATTTTTAAAAACTGGTTTTATTTATTTATTTATTTATTTATTTTAAAAAAAGGCCTTTTTAAAATGAATTATTTTTACTTTTACTTTTGCTGTTGCTTTCTCAGCCTCAGCTTCCCTCCAGTCCTCTGTTCCCCCGGCAACCCTCTCCTGGTGTCAATGGCCGCCGTTTAAAAAACACTGTCCTGCCGCACTGTGTTGCGGTCACGTCCAGGTGGATCTTTCCTGCATGTCGTTAAAAACTGGGACGATAACTTTTTATGGCTTTTTTTTTTTTTTTTTTTTTAGAGCAGTGTTCCTCTTACAAGTCACTCATAACGGCAGAGTTTGTGGAGCCTGCGGCTAACGCTGCGGTTCTCCCCGAGTTGCCATGGTTACCTTTTGGCCGTTTCTCTGATCAGTACTTAATCAATGCTTAACTAATGTTTTGGTAGGTTTGCAGCTGTGCTATACTCTAGCCTTGCTGATACTGGATGCTATTTTCTGGTACCAGAGTAAATGGGGCTGACACACATGCTTGTCATAATGTGTAGATTTTTATTTTTTTTTTTTCGAAAAATATTAGATTTTTTTTTTTTTTTTTTTTAAATCAACTTCCCTCCGCATCTAAAGTTAGTTTAAATCACACAGATATTAGATGAAGCGCGTGGACGTGACATGATAAAAGCTGAAGACGTTTCAAGGGGAAAACTCCTGGAAAGCATTAACGCGCTTATTTTGGATTAAAGTTTGTATTACCGCTTATGGTTTTGAGTCGGTTAATATGGCATAAAATTCTTGTTGTTTTTTTTTTTGTTTTGTTTTGTTTTGTTTTGTTTGTTTTTTTTGTTTTGTTTTTTTAACGATCAATTTTTATTTGAGGCTGAAATACTTTTTGAATGCAGTTAAAACCTCCGCAGTGGAGGCAGTCAACCACATGAGAGCGTGAGCTGAACCCAGCGCTTTCAGTTCATATTTCAAACGTCTGAAGCTTCATTTCTTTCACGAAGATTCCACATAAAGCTTTCAAAGAAAAAAAAAAAAAATCCAAAAAATCAAACTGAAAAAGCCCTGTGCGGGCGACACAAAAGCCCCTCTCCCATCCGTCATTATGGTAATGTGCTTGGTTATGGGATAAACACATTGAACGTTGAGAGTCTGGTGGAAATTTGGAAGTGGAGCCACGCTGACAGCTCATGGAAAAAGCGTCACTAACCGGACGGCTGCGGCGTGGCCGAGACGCGTGGCCACCTGCGTTTTATGCACGGGGGGCAGTTGAAAAAAGAAAGAGAGCTTCACGAGCCACACATGAACATCCTACCGGGCAAATCTCCTCGACCCATTGCGTCAACGCGAAACCGACTCCTACCTGCGAAGGATCAAGTGCAAAAGGTCACCGGCTCCGATTGAAACCCCAAATGTCAGCCAGGAATACTTGTCGGTGTCCCGTCTGATCTCGTCTCAATCTGCAATCTTATGGTCCGACATGAGAATATGCAACAGAAAGTCTTTTGATACTTTTGAGCGACGGCGGTGAGGAGTAAGCCGGAGATGGCGGGGCAGGCAAGCGGTGCAGAGCAAAAATAGCAGACAATGATCGGGGCCGTAAATTACGCCGCAGACACATCAACCTGTCTGCGCAGCCCTTAGGTCGAGTGTCAGCTGGTTTGGGAATGAAAACACTTAACCAGAGCGCTGCTCAAAGGGTCGTAAATCATAGTTCTCCTCTGCGACGTGAGTTATGGCTCCTTGTTAGGACTGGACATCCCTGTCTCTTACCTTCTGCCTCACTTTGCTCATCCATTGCCGTTGAGCAAAGATCCTCCTTTCGAGCCAACTAGAAAAAAAAAAAAAAAACACTCACAACTGCATGAAGACGTTAAAGCACAGCGCTGTCACAATTTATTTTTACAAATCAGACACACTCTGCTCCCATGCGATACGGGTGGTTAGTCACTGGTGTAAATCCATATTGTGCTCCAGCAGGGAAAGAGACATCTTTGGTGTGAGGCCCTCTGCCAGTCAGTGGCGCTCTGCACGGGGGATCCCCACCGCAGTCTCTTCCCGCCGGCGGACTGACTGCGGCCTTCGGTCCGCTCAACGCGCAACACACCTAACGCAGAACTCAACACCTGAAACCGCTTTGACTGGCCCGACGCTCAGTCGTACACGGCATCCCCCTATCATCGACTCATTTAGCATTTCTGGTGCAGCTTGTGGGGTGAAATGCAGAGAGCTTGGATGAACAAAGACATTCACTGGACTTCGACCGGAGCGAGATGAGTGAGGGATTTAGATTTCTTCAACACAGTAATTCGGGGATACAAAATAAAAAGCCCTGCCAAAGGCGATGTAATTGAGCCGTGGGAGACGCCGCGAGCGCGGGGAAAGATTTATCGCCGGCGTGTTAGCCAGATAAAACGTTACCTAAAACCTCTGTGGTAGGTGGACATGGACTTCGCAGGTCGGAGTCAGATAGATGTTGATGGATAAAGACCTATAAAATAAAAAAACAACGAGGCAGAAGAGAAAATAACATTAGGGAAACACGAGCCCTCTTTTATCCGGAGATCTCTCGCACATGCTGGGTACCTCATCTCCACAGCAGCTGAAAAGCCTTCTCCTTTCCACCGCTGTGGCTGATAAAACATTTGTTGAAAGAGGAGGACGTTTCGAGGAGATTTCATCTGTTTTTCTGTGCCTCTTTGTCATCTGATCAGCTCCAGCACTTCAGTATCTGGAGATCTGACAGTGGTTGTTACGTTATCAGCCATTAAGTGAAAGTGCGGAGAGGAGATTTGTCACTGCAGGGGATACAGATAAAGAGGAGACAACTGACAAGTGGTAGCTAAGGCTGTTTATGTGAGTTAAAAGAGATGAAGGAAATACAATGTGGTGAAACGCAAGGTGGCTGATGAAGGAAGGGAGGGTGACACAAAGGGATAAACAGCGTACAAACTCTTAAGCAGAGAAGGAGTCAGTTGAGGAGGATCAGGCATCTGGTTCGGACGCCTGCTGGACAAAGTGGCCACGTCCCACCTGAAGAGACCCAGAAGACCTGGAGGGACGATGTATGGGTAAGCAGAGAAAGTATTGCCTTTGTACTTGTACTTGGTGAGGAACATAGAAAGAGATGTACAGAGTCTTGAAGGCATCTTCAGTGTTTTACCTTTTGTGTGTGCGGGACCACAACTGCCCACAAATGGACAAAGTCTGCGTTAAAAACACTGACAGCAGCCGTTTTTAAAAGTTCACGCGCCACATAGACCTCAACATGCGTCTATACGCTCAGTGGAAACCGGCTCAGGACTAAGACGGTTTCCACCGTCTTAGGCTGGAAACTCACACTTCGTCTAGAGAAGACTGTTATTTCCGCTCCTCGGCTCCAATCGGCGGCAGCAAAAATAAATGCGGCTGCCATGTGTATTAAATAGCATTGCGCCCATATTTCACCCCAGCTTTCCAAGATGCATTTTGTTCTGGACATTGTAAATACATTCTAAGAAAAAAATATGAGCGAATAGACAGATTTTCTTCAAGTAACCTGGAGTCACTTTCCACCAAAAAATCAGTCAATAGATGAATCCTTGAATCCTGAGCCACTGAATTATCAGAGTTCCACTGTATTTATATTTCACCTTGTATTAAAGGGCCAGTGTCATGTAAAATCACCTTTTTTGAGCTTTACATCATGTTATAAGGTTATTCCCTCCTCAAAAACATACCCGGAGTGTCGCCATGATGCTTTCATGAATGTTTTGAGAAATCCTTGAATCTCCATGGCAACCATTCAGCTGCGCAAACTGCCTGGTTGGACCTAATGCTGGCTTCGAGGACGAAGCTCCACCTCAGAGACGCCGTTTCAGAGGAGGAAGCAGACGAGCCATGTTGTGATGGCTTCCTGAAGGCGGAGTTTCTGAAAGAAGAGGAGTTTCTTAAAGAGACAGAGGCCCATTTCAAGGTGCTGAATTAAAAGTCAAGTTTCTTGCATGTCATATTTGACATGTACAACTGAAGGCAACATAATTAGTTGATTGTACTATGAAATGGCACTATGTGCCTGTAAAATATGCAATACTGCTCCTTTAGGAACAACAGCAGTCCAGAGTGCTATTTCACTATGCGTACGGCAAAGAGTTTCCATTCAGTCACATTCGCTTCAGAGATAGCTCAGAATGTTATTTTTTATGATCCTGTTAGAATATAAACAGGTAACTTTAAAAGTGGAGAGGAATGGCTCTCATCACACCCAAAGCTTTATAGGACCACGAGAACAAAGAGTTCGACCCCGCTTGTCTCGGCGGCGGAGCGGATAAAGTTTTTGGCCGAGGGGTAAAACCTGAACCACAGCAGGCGACGGCACGAAGCAGGAGAGGCCTCCGCTCAGGCACAGCAGGTGGTACGAAAGGAAAACAAAAAGTGGGGGGCCAAGGAAGACAAAGTCAGGGGAACGCTTTTTTGGATAAGAGGTGCACTTAATGGTCTCACTAACTCAATCACACGGGTAAGACATCGGCGATGGCCGGAGGCGGCGGCGGCCGCGGCCGGGATGCCAGAAAACCTGCTTTTTAACAGCCTGCGATACCTGGCCGCAGCAACGCCAGCTCCGAGCCATGAAAGGAAAGAGGCCCTTCAATTGAGTTATTGGACTGCAGCGCGAGCAAGGTGGAGAGAGTTCTTTTAACTTCATTAAACACTAATATGAAGCAGTCAGTGCCTCGCTCCGTTTTAAAGGAGCCTTTCATGTGTGAATTGTGTGTGTGGGTCTGAAGGCGAAGACTTTGGCAGAGATGCTTGTGAGCTCGGACCCCCCTGGAGTTTCGGCTGCTGGTCAAGTCAGTGGTCTTATTGGGTTAGGATAGACAGATTAGTGTGTGCTCTCGTGTGTGACTGCTTGTGGCAGTATGTGGGAGAGTGTGTTTGGATAGCCTCACTTTTATGGGATTAGTCAAAGGGCAGGGGGGTAAGGGGTGGGGGGGGGGGGGGGGGGGCTCGGAGTCGGATGAGTTTGCGTTTCAAGCTTGAACTCTTACTTGTTTATAAAGTTAAAACAGCATACATCTGAACTACATTATATTTTGCTTCCTCACTGCCATTGAGCTGTTCTAAAAAGAAAAACACTTTTTTTTTTTTTCCTCCCCCCCCCCCCCCCCACCCACCTTTTTCACTTAAACTGCTGGTCCATAAGGAGAATAGTTTTCCCAGTTCATCGCAAACGAGGTTGCTTGGATTGTTCGGAGCCCAAACCTCATTCCCCCGACCGAAGGCCTCTGGGATGAGCAGGAATGCCAGCTAAAAGCCAGGCTACACTTCCTGAAGCGTTTGGATGTAACAGAGCCTGTTTTGTAGCCGGGTAGAAGCAGATCCCTGCAGCAAGTTCAAAATCTAATAGAACGTTAGAAACTCAAAGCGAAGCTGAACTCTGTGGCACAATGGCCGAGGGGTGATGCAGGAAAATGTTCCAACAATTACCTGTCCGTTCATTTGGTCTGTTGAATGGAGGAGGGGGGGGGAAATGGCTCACTAAAGCTTCCACACAATGCATGGATAACATCAGTAAGTATGGAAGATTTATGTCTCAGAAATGTGTACGAGTCTGAAATCCTGCGACAGACTGGCGACCTGTCCAGGGTGTACCCCGCCTCTCACGGGAGACATGCACCAGGACCCCGACTAGGGAGAAGGGTGTTAGAAAATAAATGGATGGATGGATAGTCTGATATCTTAAAGGGACAGTATTATGTTTTTTTTTCTAGCCACATTGTATCTTTTTATACTACAATCAAGTAGACATGTTACCTCCAATTGTTATAAAAATGCTACAAACATCAAATATGATTTGTGTGTATGGGTCTGAAATTGGGCCTCCGTCTCTTTAAGAAGCTCCCGCTCTTTCTGAAACTCCACCTTCAGGAAGTCATCCCAACAAATAGCTCCTCTATTAACGTTTTTCCCAGCGCTGCACTGAGAAGCAGCTCGCATCATGAGCTCAGCTGATGCTAGGTTCCACCAGGTGTTTGCTAATTGCTGCTGACTAGTCTGAAGGAGCTGAGTGGGATAGTCAGCAGGGGAGGGCTGCTTTGTGAGAAGAGAGCACAGTACAAAAAATATTGCTGTAATAACTGGAAGGATTTTTGCTGTTACTTTTTTATTACTATTGTTCTTGGACAGATGTTACAATGTGTAGATGTAGTAGCGACAAGTCAAATTTGTTGCTACTAGAGTCGATCAGTTGATTAGCTGATCAGATCATGTCTAGAGGAATCCATAGTTCAATGAATTAGAGGAGGCAGCAAATTCAAAGTCAAAGTTAAATGCTTGACTTTCACTATGATATTTTAGCCTACCTCATGTTTTCAAATTGGTTCTGTTTAAGAAATTTCTTGACTCCACAGATCTGTCAGTGATCACAGCTGTGTATTGGGAAAATGAACTCGCCGTTCCAAAAAATGTGGGGGAGATTTATTGCTCTTCTACGCAGAAATAGTTGGTCTGAACACATTTCAACCTTAATAAATGAACTTATTATCATTCACATTTACACTGACTATTTTTCTATGATTGAATTTTTTTTTTTTTTTTTTTTTTTTTTAAATCATGGGAAAATAGTAATCTGAATCTCAGGCGAAAATACAGTTTTTTTTTCACACAGCACTCTGAAAGTCACAAATTACTCCAAAACACATCATAACTAAAACATGTGGAAGGTTTTCCAGTGCCTCACAGGTGGAAGGTTTTCCATTCAGACATTTTCCACAATTTGCTATAAATGTATCAACATGTGATTTTTCTTTTCATCACGTGTGACCACGCAGTTCACAACCGCTGTGCAAAAATAGGAACTGGGCAATGCTGATATTTTTATTAAGCGATGTGATGACAAAACAAATTGCACACAAATCCAGATTTTTCTCTTCATTCTGATTCTTACTTGTCATTAAAGTACTTACGACTCTCTTCATTACCATCAGTAACTTGGACAATGTGATCTATTGGAAATGCGAACGCCTAATCCAGGGAATCTTCATCCAACAGTTTGATAATATAGTTGGAATCCTGGATTAAACTGACCAATAAATACTGCAGGTCCTGGATGACATCTTTATTACAAGAACTGATGTGATGGCCCGGCCAGTCCGTCCCAACACAATCCCGCTCAATTCTCATCTCTTGTCTGGGTTTTCTCCCATTGACTTGGATTCTTGTGGTAGAATTTCAAACAAGCCGAAACGCTTCCAAATTAACATCATCAGGCGCCTTGTTTCGATCGGCACTTCTGTCCAAAAGTGGAGGACGGTTGTTTACCGCACAGGTAATTTTCTGGTAAGCTGCACTGCGTCGAACTGGCGCATTACATACATCACGGTCAAACGTTAGCAATCGGGTTACATTTCAGACTTGAACATTTGAGTTCACGTCTCCAGGGAGCAATTGTTTCTCAACAGCCATGAGTCTAGACCCTTTGTATGAAACATAGGGTACAGCAAGGGTCTGGCGTCAACCAGGCTAACATAGAACAAATAGCGGTACATTTATACAGCTACTGATACAAAAAGACAATGGATAGCGATTGGATAAAACTTTATATTTCAACTCCTCTAGCAATAGTTTCTCATCAGCCTCTGAACGAAGCAAAGCATAGCATGGCAATAATGATGCTATGTGAGCTTTATTTGCGTTTCTCATAATGACAGCTCAAGCTAACCTCCTATTCCAGCAAGTTCGTTTTGAGATTTCACCCCCTTTCTGCTCGCTTGCCCGTATATTTGACGTCCAGTCTTGAGAGGCGTTCGATATGTCGTGTCAGGCAGTCGCACATCCCTCCATCCGTCACTGCGTCTGACGAACGCTGTTCGCCTTCATTTCTCTCAAATAGCCGCAAGATTAGCCAGATGCTCGGAGGCTGCGGTGGTCTGATCTGTGGCTGCAGGTCATGTTTGCACTGATGTTTAAAGACAGGATTGGTTTATTGGTTGGTCAGTGGTCAGTGTGTGTGTTACTGGCGGGAGGGCTATTCACTGACGGAGGGATTACAGCAAACTCGAGCTCAAGCCTCTGTGTTGACAGACATCCTGCCCCCGAGACTCAACACACACACACACACACGCACACACACACACACACACACACACACACACGTGCGCGCGCAGATACGTTCAGGCTGCCTGAACCTGATGTGTGCGTGTTCATCATGGTGGTGATGATTAGGCAGCATCCCAGTGCAGTTCTTATTAAATTCAACACTTGCTCTTTCATTTGAGAACACCCAGATAACTCAGCTGTTCTTACATTACTCACAAATCTGCGCTTCAAGCAGATGATCCCAGCCTGTCTGGTAGCATCAGTTAACGTAATAAGCGCACGACATTCAGGAAATGAAATATCTGTTTGCATGTCAATGAGGTCAATGATCTGCATTCATACACACAAAAGCGAAAATCAAAGCCGCAATCCAGCTTTTCCAGTGTTTTCCTCCCCCCTAATGAATTGAGTGACAGCTCGGCCGTCTTTCTGGGTGGTCCGTCTCTACGGTGGAACAGTTTGACAAGCTCAGTTATTCATCACTCATTTTCCCTTGACTGAAATGGCTACATCATCTGGATCGCGTGTCAAGGCAGGTATGTCGTTAGTCTTAGTTTTATTGCACTTGTCTCTATTTCTTTAAGCGGATCAGATGTCTTCGCTAGCTCGCTTTACAACTTGTGACAATTGAGAGTGTGCTTGATGGAAGACGGTAAATGGCTTGGACTTGTGTAGCACTTGATCGCGTCCAGCCCAGGGTTACAATAGTTTTTGATATTTCATTGTAGCATGGTGTCATTTTGCTGCAACAATTTGTTTGTCTAATTCAGTTAGCCGGTGGAGTGGGGGCTTTGGACTTTATTAGTCATAGTTTTTTCATACATTGGTTCATTTTTAGGCGGAGAATTTGAAAAGGCCAAAGCATTCTTTTGGGAATTATATATACATTAATCCAGTAGACAACCGACTCTTGGCGTTTCACCCCAACCTTTGTCGCCACTTTGCGAACAATCCTAGAGTATTAATAATTATTCATTTCACCTTCTTGCTGTAAAGCAACAGCGCGACCATCTGCCCCACCGTAAAATCAGAGAACGACTTTCCTCTAATTACAGAAAGTGTGTGAACGTTCGCCGCGATACTGAGGCCCACGTTTCCCAGGTTTCAGTGGGTAACTAAGCAGTAAAGTAGGGTTAACGGCAAAAGGGCCATTAGGGCACTAATGGTGGCGTGTGGGTGCAGTTTTAACACCTTCTGGCTCATTTGGCATTACTCTTTTTATGTTTCAATGGAAATGCTTGTTTGTTACTCAGAAACCTTATTCTCATTTTATTAACAGCTCAGTCGTAATATTCGCTTTTTCTGGTGGGAAAACCTGGTGGAAAAATGAGGATTTGTGTTTCCCTAACGCTCACACAACACAGTGAGACGTCTGTATGTCACGTTATGTACTTGATCAGGAAATTGCGGCGTAAATGTTACAGCAGTGACCCCATAAGAAAGTTATCTAAGGATATGCATTGCTAAGTAGATTGATGAACTATTTTTCATCATAACTAAGTATATTCTGTGCACAGAATATGGATTTTTAAAGTCCAGGAAAATTTAAAAAAAATAAAAATAAAATGAGAACAAACAATACAGAGGCAACGTATTTTGTCGTTTCCTTTAAAATTTTGACGTAGGACATCAATCTATATACTTTGTGAGCAGAACTTTACAAAACCTACTTTATGTCTTCATGTCTAAACCCAAACAGAAATTTTGTTTTCAGATGGACCGATGTACGTTGGTATTTCTCCATCTTTAATTTTTTTTTTTTTTTTTTTTTTGTGCACTGTTACCGTCATCCTGTTGCAGTTTTGGACTCTTCCTGCATATTGTAGAACTAAAGCCTGGGTTTAACAAGTACCCATAACAAGTCCGCTTCCTGCTCCAGACTAATGACCGTGTCCTGGCTAAAGGCTTGGAACGGTCATTGACCTTTGGCCCTTCCGCGTCATACCTCGCCCAGATGTAGTTCTTTACCACCGGCAACCCTTCACAGGCATTCTTGAGATTGTTTCTCGTTTTGTCTGGTCCCCTGATTCCCCTGATTAGGCCCACTGGAGTTTTGACACCTTGATCCAATGGTAGACCAAACACAGAGCTGGCTTCAAGGACGGACTACTGATCTTGTCAGCCTTCAGGCCCCGAGGACGTTTGTGCAAAAACGTTGGTCACGGCTGGATAATTGGCTGCATATTTGGGGAATCTGAATCTTCTCACAAGCACAACACGGCAGTAAAACAAAGGATGATGCACTTTGTGTCCCTGAGGTTTGCAGACAGGTGGGTATTCGAAAACAAGTGTGGTAATTAAATGATTGTTTGTGTCTGACTCACAGTTTAGGGTTTTCAGCCCTTTTTTTTTTTTTTTTTTAACTACTCAAATCTTATTAAAAAGCATATTTGGTACAAATAATTCCAATTTCATTCTGTAGCATCTATAAACTTTATTGACTAAATTGGCAATGCAAAACAGCATGATAACTGACAAAAATATAGATATTTTCAAACATGAAAAATACATCTTGCACCTACCCGGGCAAAACAAACATCTCAAATTGAACCAATAAAATTTGCGCACGATTTTGTACACATTTCATCTGTGTGGATTTCAGCCAATGTGTATATGTAGAAATTGTGTGTGATTAACTGCTGAGATACACCAATTCATGAAATTCTAACCAATTTATAAAACGTCAAGAAAAAAAATGTAAAAAAATTTTTTTTAATTTTTTTTTATTTATTCATAGAATGATTTAATTTTTTTTTTTAATATATATATATTTTTATTTAGGCAAAAAATAGAGATAAAAATAGAGATTACTCGCCTTGTCATTTTTGAACCAATGACTTGGTCCCGCCTCTATTTTAAGAAACGACGCGGAAACTGAGGTAGCATCAAATATTACGGGATAAACGTCTTCTCGTAGGAAACGCAGCTGTGATGTGTAGCTTCGTGGCTCACCTTAACATTAGGATGCAGATAATTAGTTTACCAGCCAGCTTGACATCAGCATTGGTTAACTTACTGCTAAACTGCTGAAAGCTGCATGCAAGCTTCAGCTATATAGAACGTTTCTTCTTACAGTTTTTCGGTGTTGCTACGTTGACATTTGATCGCCGTGTAACCCCATATTGACTGCCAATGTTATTAGCCGTTTCTCTTTATGTTGGAACAAGAACCCAATAAATAATAAGTAATTAAACCGTCGTTAAGAATTATATCCAAAGTCTGTAAATTAAAATTGTAAGAATTCCCTGTTACTCCATGCTTTTAAAACTTCTGATTTGTTTCTTTTTGGTGTGTTTTCTGCAGTAAAAGTGACGAATGCAGTACATGGACTTTCTGTCAGTGGATTTTTATCGCAGTATGGATTAAGTTAAGTGCTTTCTCACACAGGAAATTGCATGTCTGTCATGGAGGCTGAGGGTCAGCATCCTCTTCATAAATCACGGCTGTAATTGTGAGCGAGCGGCAAGTGAAGCAGCTTCTCTTGAGCTAAATTTAACTTCTGCAAGAAAAAAAAAAAAAAAGAAGGTGTTAATGCTTTCTCGCAAATTGAACATTTTTGACCTTCCAGGTGAGGTCCAATTATTCCTGCAAATATTACAACCAATCCGCCTCCATAACCGTGGCGTGCTGGATTAATAACGCAGATTATTAGCAGACGACCCAAAGCTTTCCCGTCGAGCGACTGTAAATCCTCCTGCTGAGAGTCCTTATTAAAGAGGTTTTAGAGGAGAAGAAGAAGAAAGAAGAAAAAAAAGAAGAAGAAGGAGAAAAAGTGCGCAGTCAAAGTCAGCTCAAATTTTGTATTTATTTTCTGTGTTTAATTGGACAAATGAAAAACATACCAGCCCAGGAGCATAGTGGCATTATTGTTCTCAGAGAATAAACACAGAGGGGTCCTTTGTGGACTATAAAACTCTTGAACAAACAGCTCTCTCAAACCACGGTATAGAATGTCTGTTTATGACTTGTAATATGAAGTGCAGAGCCCTAAAATCACTAATTACATCAGCTACGTCGATTTGTTGGGTCAACTCTTAAAGGGAGCATTAGTGAGGGAGTGAGTGGGCGTGTGTCTGCGTGCGCAACAGCGTGCGCTCGTCGAGGAGCCTGATATATTTTGCGGCCCCCTTTGACTGTCTCCTGCCTCAGTGAATATTTTGGTTCTTCGTAAAGAGAGAGGAAAACAAAAAAAACAAAACAAAAAAAAAACAGATCCATTTTCCCGGTTTACTCCTGTGAGCATTTCAGGACTGCGAGCGTGCTGTGTGTGTTATTCTCATGTCCACAAGGTGTGTGTGTGTATCAACAGGCGTAGGGGCCAATATTGAGGAGTTCCCTGATGCCTACAGTCTGGTTAAAACACGTTTCAGATGACCTACCCGACGTGTGCTATGACGACTTCCTAAACCTATGCCACCGTTAAAATGGACACCAAGTCAAACAGGAGTCAATAAAATAAAAAGGTTTTTACTGGTTGATTAACACTTAAGGATTTCTAGTTGAGGACCATAACCAGCCAGACCTGTTTGCAGCGTCTTCCACTAGCGCCGAAACGATTCGTCGCGTTTAATTGATAACTGAAAGAATCGTCAATAACTGATTGTACAGACTCAAAAAAGGCCATTTGCTGAAATGAAACAACATATTCAGACAAGTAATTCAGCCAAAACTGTCCTATATATATATTAAATTCAACATGTTGCCTATAAGTAGGTCTTTCGCCAAAAGTCCTCAAGTAACATAGTTTTAGCTTCACCTGGTTCAGATTTACCAAAGGAATGCTCTGTGTTGTATTTTAGCCAATCAAATGTTTGGTTTCTCAACTAAAAAAATCTGCAGAATGCCCCAATATTTTTATCCGATTAATCGATTCATCAGAATAATTGCTAAGATTAATCGATTACAAAAATAATCACGAGCAGCAGCCCGATCCTGCACTGTGTTCATGGTAGTGCGGCTGGTTGACCTCTGACCAGCCCCATCTTCTCTCTGAAGGCCTCAGACCGCTCTTCTGGTCGTACGATCATGTCCGCTTACTCCAGCGTTCAGGAAAACACAGAGGTGGAACGAGGCAAACGTCGAAGGACCGAGTTCCACTAAAGTGCAGCTGGTAAAGAGGAGAATGTACATGCGCAACGCATACCTGCAGACACACAGCAACACACCAAGAAGCCGACACATCTGAGGACAGCAGAAGGATGGAAAACCGCTGAGGACGCAGTGAAAGAGAACATTCATAGCTGGCCGTGTGTTCTCCTATGTGGCTCCGTTGGCCACGGCTGCACGCGCCGTCACCTCATCAGTCAGCGGCCGGCCTGGACGTCCAGCGGCCGCCGCCCTTTCCCCCCCTCGCTCCGCTCCCACCGCTGCTGCTGCCGCTCCAGCAGCCACGTTGCGTTACTGCGCCTCATCGAGAGCGCGCGGCCACCTCGCATCTCAGCTCAGGTGCGTCCTCACTCACGAGTGCTGGGCTCACATTTCACATGAGGCCTGTCGCCGGGGGCGACTGGTGGCCTGGCTGGTCGACGGGGGGGGGGGGGGCCGTTCCACCGTCTGAAGTCATCACGAGCTGCGTTTCCATTACATTATTCTGCTAATTGCTGTGTTTCCGTTACATAAGACGGAAACACAGCGATAAGTCATTTAAAAACAATTATGGCAGCAACCGATGCAAACAATTACATGAAATATTCATAATAACTCAGCCATGGCGCTCGCACTCCATCTATCAGCCGTTGGAGAAGACGTTAGTGTGACAAGCAAGGAATTTATTTCACAATTTCAATTCGCTAAATTTAATGGTTAATGGAAACGCACCAATTGACTCACACACACCTGGGAAACATGTCTGTGGAAAAGTTTGACATATGAAGCTTGACTTTGTAATTTGATGCTTTGTAAATGGACTCTGTCTGTTTAAGAAGCTCCGCCTCTTTCCGACTCTCCGCCTTCAGCATGTCATCGCAACAATGCTCATTCATTGTCACGTCTCCAGCACTGGACTGAGATGCAGTTTCCACGACGAGCTCTGCAGCTTCGCAGTTCCACCAGGTCTTTGCTAATTGCTGCTGCCACTAGTTTGAAGGAGCTGAGCGGTAAAAGGTGCTCAGCCAGAGACTGAAACTCCCAAGCAGGAGCTTTAGTGGCCGAATGGTTGCCGTGGGAGATTCAAGGATTTCTCAAACATGCGTGAAAGAATCAAGGATGAGAGAATAAGTCAGCCGCCCGTGATTCACTGA
Organism: Poeciliopsis turrubarensis; assembly: GCA_010277015.1. Taxonomy (NCBI): domain Eukaryota; kingdom Metazoa; phylum Chordata; class Actinopteri; order Cyprinodontiformes; family Poeciliidae; genus Poeciliopsis; species Poeciliopsis turrubarensis. The sequence goes on from VMRN01000032.1 coordinate 4,527,117, forward strand.
AAAGGTTTGTGTCAGAGTCCAGTCGGCAAATGTGTGTTTGGAACCGACCGCCAATTCTCTAACGACCTTTTCTTACATGAAAAGATTCATTGACACCAAACCTCAACACGCTCACCTGCTACCAGTTAATTGTTCGTGATCTCGGACGTTTTCCTTTCGTCTCCCAGGACATTTTTTCCCCCCTGACTTTTGCTTTGCAGATCTGCATTTATTCATTCGCTTTCTTACGTATCCGACGTGGCTCTATTTTCAGGCGACACGCGCAACATGTTAGGCATAAAATGGCCGCTCCGCGGTGCATAAATGCCAGATATCTCCAAGTCGTGCTGCTTAAGAGTCGCGGCTCAGGCTTTTTGAGCCGGCAGCAGAGCTGCTGTAAAAGGAGGCCACTCGCTGCCGTCAGCATCTATTTCAACTATAGCTCACAGACATTTATAGCTCGTATCACATTCGCTCACTATAGATCTCACAGAGCAAGTCAGCATATACGAGCTGCCCATAAGTATTATGTACATGCGGACCGTAACACCGGCTGATCCCCTGTCCATCTTAATGTGAGGCGATTAAAGCGTTTAAAATAACGCATATTTTTAGAAAAGGCGG
>VMRN01000032.1:4537418-4547647 GCA_010277015.1 Poeciliopsis turrubarensis
CCAAAGAACAGGTTGAACCATTAGAGACTCATGATGAACCCAAAGAGCCTGTGGATATTCCTGTTGCAACGACTTTGAGGAGTCAGTCTGAGGTTGGAAAAGAGGAATATAAATCAAAGAAGACTGAAACACTGTCCTCTGAGGTATATCCCAAAACTTTTCCCAAAATAACAGAAAGTGTTGAAGTGGAATCCACTGACACCGACTTGATTATAAAAATTGAGTCAACGTTTGAAACCGCAGAACAGACACCGCCATCAGAGACTCAGTCTGAATCCAGAGAACTTGCAGGTAAAGATATTGGAACAATGGTGAGGAGACCGACTCTGGCGAAACCGTCCGGGTCATCAGGAAGCTTTTCAGTATCGACAGTCATTAACATCAATGAGAAACAGAAACCCAGCGAAGACCAAAAGTCTGAACGCAAAATATTCCATACTTTCTATGAAAAGCTAAAATCTGCTTTTAAGAACATAACAAAACCAAAATTACAACAAAAGACCCAAGAGAGTGGAGAGAAGAGCTTCGATAAGCCTAGAGTTGACAAAAGCATTGAATGCGGCGTTTCTAAGCCGTCGTTTCAGACTGGCTCCGGGGCAAAATCCCCAAAATCACCATCTGTTTCCACCAAAATCTCCTTTGTCCATGTAAAGCAAACCCCTGAGAGTGGAAAAAGGAAACGTAAGTCGGAGAAGCCTGAAAAACGTCTCTCTGACGCATCTCCTAGGCCATCTTCCAAATTACCAGAAAGTCTCGAAAAGGAATCAACTGTGAAAGATTTGGTTGCGACACGTGAAACCACGGCACAGGAAGAAGCTTCAGGGACTCGTTCCAAATCAGAACCTGTGGACCAACCTGCTGCGGCGACGTCGAGCCGCGAGTCTCCCCATAAATCGGTGAAGAGCAAAACACTGGATGAACAGACATCTGAACGTTTGACCAGCCCAGGTGTCGAAGAGCCAGTTGCAACAGAATCGAGCCTCGCTTCTCTCCATATCGAGTCAGTCGGTAAGACAGAAAATGAAGAGATCCCACCTGGCAAAGCATGCACAAGTGGGATGGAAATCCGCATGCCTTCTAGAGAATTGGACTTCAGCTCAAACGGCGGGACACAAAATGAAGAGGAGATCCAGCCCGGCATTGCATACATGAGAAAGGTGGCAAGGTGCATGTCTTCAATGGTCTCCTCTGAATTCACTCACACTGCGTGTGACCTGATAGTGTCCAAAATCCAAGATCTACATCTGGACTCGTCTGGTCAGACACATGCTCAAGACCTGAATGACGTGTCGGAGGCAACACGGCTGCACCTCAGTTCTTTCTATACAGGGTTAATCAAGGAGGCAGAAAATGAAGGGCTGGTTGAGTCAGAGGTTTCTGCCACCTCGTCGTCAAGAGAGCATACCGATGAGAAGCACACTCAAATGAAATTGGACGTCCAGGAAAAATTAGCATTGATACCATCAGAGCATCTGGCTGACTTAAAACAATCGGTTATTGCTACCATTATGGGGGTCTTTGATTTCATCGCCAAAAACCCCACAGAATACATCCCAGACACGACAAAAATAGACACCATCACAAACACACTCATTACGAATGTAGAATCCATCTTTAAAGGCCCAGAAATGCAATCTGCACATTCCACAGGTGGAGCAGCAAAATACCTGGCCATCCCCAGTGAAGCCAGTTCCACCAAAAGCTGTTGCTCCCGATGCAAAGAGGAAGGTGTGAAATTTTCTTTCCTGTTTAAAAAATACTGGAATCTTTGGTTTAAGAAGAAAAATAAGGTTAGACCAGTGCAGGAATAGCAGTCATCACAGCAACGTCACCCTGACAGTCACGCTGAAAACAAGCCACATTGTTTCGAATTTCATGCGCCACACCAACCAATGTCAACATCAGTCTCTTAAGCCTGTTAATAATTTACAGCTCACACTTTAAAAAAATAAACAAAGCACACAAAAAAATAAAAACCATTAAAAAAAATAAAAATATCAAGCATCTAAAATCAAACAATGAAAAATGAACCATTACTCGTACACCCCACCCACCCAAACCCCAAACCCCAAACCCCGTCCCAGCCAACTGCACCCCCGTCACCCTCACACCTCGTGGGTTTTCTCCGGGTTCTCCGGGTTCCCCTCACCCTCCAAAATCCCACATGTCATGTTAATTGAGCACTCTACCCTAAACTCTGACTTAACAATTAAGTCCTTGCTTTTGCTATTTACTTTGTCACCCCGTGAGAAGGGAAGTATGAATTGCAATTATATTTTTCTTCCATTTTGTTTTGGCTGGCTGCAAAAACAAATTGCCCCAGCGAGGTTTTGCTTTGGTTTTTGTTTCCTTTTCTTTGCTCTCTCCTTTTGTACTCGTTCTCTTTGTTTTCTTTATTGGCCGAGCTCAAGACAGCTATGTCAGCCTGTCAGACATTAAAAGCCAAGATTAATTAATTGCTTCATTTTCTCATTCTCTTTTCTTTTTTTTATATGTAGATCTAATTGTAATTAAAGCTTTCTTTTTGTGTGTGTGTGTGTGTGTGTGTGTGTGTGTGTGTGTGTGCGTGCGCGTGTGCGTGTGTGTGTTTTTTTAAATCACAAAGAAATTTTATTTGCACAGCACCTGTGTGAATATCACAAAATCTCAAAGCAACTAATTAAACAAAATAACCACAACAATGTTATTGCATCAGAATTCAAGCACATTTTTATTGGACAACAAAGAGCATTAACAAATTCAACATTTGTTGAATTTGTTAACATTTGTATTAACAAATGTTAATACAACATTAACATTAACTTTTGTTAATGTTGTATTAACATCTGTCAATACAACATTAACATTGTTAATACAAATGTTGAATGTGTATTAACATATTCAACATTTGTTGAATTTGTTAATTTAATTTGCACAGTACAAATAACTTGACATGTTATTTGTGCTACACAAATAACAAATCAAGTTATTAGACAAATCAAGTTATTAGACAAACAACATGTCAAATAACTTGCATGTCAAGTTATTTGACATGTTGTTTGTCTAATAACTTGACAAAAAGACAGTAAGCTTATTATTATCAATAATAACCTTATCAATAATAAGCTTATTATTCAGAATAAGAAGCTTATTGATAGGCTTATCAAAGTGCTTAACATCATAAAACCATAGTATAGTAAATAATCATTAAACAAGACATAAACAGTATATTTTGTCAAATGCCATTATCAAAATCACCCAACAAAAAAAAACAAAAAACACATATGATATATTGATCAATGTTCCAGTTATTATGAGTCAAAGGCATCTAAACAAGTGGGTTTCTAGCCTTGGTTTGAAGGAACTCGGTGTTTCAGCAGTTTTGTGTGTATTTTTTTTTTTGTGTGTGTTTTTTTTTTGTCCTTTTCAGATGAGAGGATCATAAAACATGAATGCTGCTTCTCCAGGTTTGCTCCTGGGGCTGCAGAGCAGGTCAGAACCAGAATACCTGAGTGGTCCGGAAGGCTGACCCGAAAATAACAAAACAGCCGAGACACTGAGCTCCTTTAAAACCTAGACTTAAAACCCACCTGCTTAGAGTTGCTTTTGTGCCATAGTTAACGATTTTTTGATGGCAACTTCAGTTTTGTTTCTGTTCAGCTGGAGAAAGTTTATGGCACATCCAGTCCTTGATTTATTGCAAGCTTTGCTTCGGTGCTTAGATGGGCTCTAACACTGGCGTCAAAGTAGTTGTGGGTGTGGAGTAATAAACTTTCTCGTGGCAATTATGTTGAGGAATATGCAGCGACATTTACAAAGCGAAGCTGTACAGCCACTGACCGCATACTCATCTTACCAGATAGTAGTAACCTTAAAAGCCCAGCAGGTGGCAGGAGAAAGTTACTTTTCCTCCTGATGATAAACTGCAGTAAGTTGTGTGGCTTTTCACAAATAATTCAGAACTCTCTCTCGTTTCACAGCTTTTCCAAGCATGTCGTAGCCAGTTTGAGTCTTGATGAATATTTGATCAGTGCAGGACCTGAAAGCCATTGTGGAGCTGCTTGAAGACGACGCTGAGTAATCGTGCTGCCTCCTTAACAGGAGCAGATCCCTGCCTGCTGATTGGAAATATGAGTTATTTCCTGATGATTGTGAAGAGTAGCCAGAGCTGAAAATTAAAGGTCAGTGCAGGCTCGCACACACACGCACACACACACGCCCACACACACGCCCACGCACGCACACACACGTGACCTCTTGTCTCATTCCCATTAGATGGAGACAGGTGTGGATTTGAGATGATGGAATGGCTTAAAGAGTGGCTTTGTCACACTCCCTTTTTTCTTTTTCTGTATTTTTTTTTCATCTTTCCACTGACTTAATTTAAAAGGACACACACAGGTACACGCGCGCGCACCGCAGAGGCTTTTGTTGAACCTCATAAACCGCCGTCACCCATCACAGAGCTCTAAAGTAATGTACCTTGCAATTGAGCGAGTCAGAGATCGTGATGCAACGCATTCTCACAGCTGAGACATGCCTCTTCTTCTGTTTAATCTTTAATCTTTAGAGCCTTTCATGTTTTCATGGTTTGCCTGTTCAGATTATCCAGACATAGTGAGAGCTCCTGAAAGTTTGGATGCTGTCGGCAGCTAAGTTGCCCAGTGAGAATGAAAACCAACATGTTACAAGGAAACATCTGCGGCGTTCTCATCGCGAATGAAAAATGTCACCTTTTTTTTTTTTGTACTTCTTTAATATGAAATTGTCTAAAAAGGTGATGAGATGTTTGCCAACATGACACGACAACAGTTTGTATGCCTTTACGGCGCAAAGATCATCAAATTCCCAGAAAACAAATTGTTTTGGCCAGTTGTACAGGAAACATCTCTGTCTTTCTTGTGAATCAGACTCTCTGTCATAATTCTCTAGATTTATGCTTAGTTTTGGAATGTCTCTGACATAAATCTGAACAACACAACTTCACTGTAAAACGGGAACAGCAACCCGATGTGTTTTTTTTCCCCCCCCCCAAAAAAAAAAAAAAAAAAAAAAAAAAACTCACACTGATGACAGCGATGTAGGTCACATCCTTCAGCATCATGTCACTTCTAATCCAGTGTTGTGACAGCAGCTGACATCCCTCTCCAAGAGGCACTTCATCTCTGGGATGCAAAAGGGACTGCGCCGACTTCCGTCTTTGTCACGTATATGCAAACACAAGCCGTCACACGCGCTTGTCTGGTGAAGGTCACCTGAAACGCCGCCTGGAAAAGCCGGTCGAAGAACAAGACTTGAGGCTGGGGGCGGAGGTTCACCTTCAGGTGTGACCAAAGGGAATCTGTATTTTCAGAGTGTAAAGTTTTCTTTATTCAAAAAAAAAAAAAAAAAAAAAATCCCAATTACTGTCACCTTACAAGGCGATTTTTCAATAGCCCTTGAAAAGTTGAAGGGCTATTGAAACTACTGCAAGGCACTGTGTGTGGCTCTGCTTATATATGTGCATGTCTGTGTGTAACAAAAAGGCTTCACACTCAGTGACTGCAGGTCATTCAGGTCGAACACTGTGTAACCAGATTACAAACAAAGAGGCCGGGCCACGGTCGTGACAGTAATATAGTTAAAGAGCTCTAAATGGAGCTAACCAGCTCCCTCTGGAAACAAGAGCAGTTGGTAAAAGCCAATAAAGCCTCTTTTTATGAAGTTACCGGAGTCCAAGTTCGCTGGGACCCTGCTGATGGAGCAACACGATGAGCTCAGTTTCCTAATTGAGAGATCAAGTGTTTTTAAAAGGCGGCGATCAGCCGGGCTGCACATAAGACGAGCCAGCAAAAAGAACAGCAGCGCATTTCAGTTCTGAGGAGAGTTTTCCTTTTAGTTTGCTCGTTTTCTGATCTTCCGCGTCGAGTGGGGTTGAAAATACCGACACCGACAATTTCTGCTGTCATCATTTCAAAAGCAGTTGTTTGACTAAAACTCATCGTATGTAAACTTGTGAGGACTATGGGAGTACCTTAAACACAATTTCTGTTATTTTATTTTGTGTCGTCTTTAAATAACCCAAAATTTACATTTTGAGAGACAATCTCGCGTCCACTTCCTCTACATCTGTTCCACTATGTAGCGAAAAAGATGCCACACTGGTGTGATTAAAATTTTTTTTAAAAAAGGCTCAAAAATATCATCATTGAGAAGACAAGTGGAAAATTGCTTGCAGAGGTAATCAAGAACAAAATCAGCTGCAGTCAGCCGCAGAGTATGTTTCCTTCATTTCCACTTCCCCAATCAAACTTTAAAAATGACTCATTCAGACTAAATATGGATGTTTGACTGTATATTATTTTCTCGGAAAATGTCAGGACCCCTTGTGTAAATCCTGATTAATAAAATGAAGTGCTTTCTTGTGTTTTCTCCCAAAAATCACCATATTTTCAAAAAGCTAAACGTGAGAAACACTGCTAATATTTTTGGTCAGATTAGAGCAGGGATGTAAAACGCCACACCGTGAGGACAACCGTCCACCAAACCCGAATCAGATCATTTAACCCTTTAATTCAGGTGCGTTGAACAAAGACACATCGAAACGTTGGAGGACACTCTTGGGAATTTGAGTTTAAGACGATTGGAACAACATGTTTTGGGTCAAAACACTGGGGCGACTTCCTGTTTGGTTGCTTCAAAAAGGATTGGCAACTCAACTAGCCAATCGCAGATCTGCTTTTGTTGGGGCAACATTGTGTGACGAAATGCTTTGGGAGCATTTGTTTGTGCCGGTCCTCTGGCATTGTTGGATCTTTAAAGCTTCTCAGGAGTAAGCAAGAGTCGATGCTGGTGTGCAGCGAACTGATAGGTCAGTGCATCGTGAAACAGACGCAAACGTGTTAGAAATATGACCAACGGCAAACCTTTGGGGGGAAACTCGGAAATGTTTCTGCATACTAATCCACAAGATGCACGCTTTTGGACAAGTTGGTTTGCTCGTCGAACTCGTGCGCAAAGCAAACCATCGATCACAGGACGAAGCCCGTTTCACGGTCAAGAGACAGCAGCAGTGGGGAATCGGTTTTAATTGGACTGGAAATCAAAACGGACGGCGTTGGGGTAATGAGCACCTAATCAGCTCGACTAATCGATGAGCCGCAGATCAAACGGGTATTGATCAGGGATACACAAGACACATGGCATGTTCGGGTTCCTGAGTCGTAGAGAGATTATTAGCCTTCTTCCTGAACCCACGGGAGGAAACGTTTGTCCCCACAGGAAAGGACTTGTTCGTTACGCCGCCAGACAGCGAGAAAACAGAATCACAAATGCAACCTTGAGTTATGTACTTTTATTGCCTGCTTTGAGTGAACGCTGTGAGTCTCTCTCACACGATTAAACATTGATGAGCTTCCTAGAAGAATATGAAAAGTTGATGCTAAAGTTTGAGTCCGCTCAACCCGGAGCTGTGGAGGCGAGAAGTCTGGTTACTCCTGCTGCTTGTTGCAAAGTATGCAACAAGCATGTTTTTTTTTTTTTTGTAAAATGAAGCTGCTAAAATGGTCAGAAACTTCCTGGAGGCCTGGAGATGTGATTGATTTCTGAACATTGTCCTTCAATGCGGCGAGAAGCAAATTTTAATACGTTTTGATAAAAGTTATTCAGCTCAATCAGAATGAACTTGGGGTGGTTTATGCCGATTGATCAACAGGTTCATTCTGGGTTCTAAGACTCACAATGAGCAAATTACTGCATTTTTGCTTTTATGTTCAGTGCAGAAGAACAACTTCTGTGTTTTTAAAGGGATATTTTTCAAGTCTCCGCCTATTCTGCATGAAAATACACGTCACGATCGGATTGATTCATTTTGTGTCCATAAAAAAAAATGATGCAATCGGATTATTTAACCCAAATTCATTCCAATCTGACCAAGAAATTTTACACATGCCAAATAAAAACGGGTAAGATTTTGCAAAGTCTAGATGGGCAAGCTAAGAGATACCCCAAATCACTTAGCAACAACGGGGATTCTAAAAAGCCACTCCCGCTGGGTTTAAAAGTAGATTTATGCCGCACTGTTCAGATTTTTCTTTGTATAAATGAAAAAAGATTCAAATTTTTGCATTTGACTTTGGTCTGTCTCATAATGCGTCAAACAAACGCACTGATGTTTGTGACCGTAGCGGGACAAAAATGCGAAAACGTCTTTAGAAACATTCACGCTCTGCTTCGGTGAAAAGCATCGATGCTCTCAGTCCCTCTCCTCTTGACGGAGTCGGAGTCCGCGCATCGCACCATTAACTGGAGCGTTGCAGCAGAGTTCCCTCGCAGCAATATATGCAGCTGTCAGCGCTGGAGCGTGGGATTAAAGCCTCGGACACACACTTCCTGTGCACCAGAGGCTGGGGTCAGAGTGGATCTTGGCTGAGCTCTGACAGGCGGACTCCCACAGGTGCAGGACTTCAGTCAGAGGGGGGGAAAAAAAAAACAAAACTGTCAGACTGCACCATCTTTAGACTTCTGAGTTAAGAGTTGATCACAGTTGGTTCCTTTCACAGCGTCTTCGTCTTCGGTCGTACTTCTGTGGTATTTTTCTCTACTTGGCCTCCCCATTTATCACAAAGAAGACGCCGTGTTTTATTTTTCTCTCTCTCTCTTTGCTGCGTCTGTGGTGGGTGAAATGTGTGATAAATTATTCACAGTCCAGAAATCCATCCCTCTGACTGTGATGAATAAAGATGCGTTGACGTGAAGGACACCCTCCCGTCCCTCACTAAAGCTCCTCTCTTGACTTGGAAACTGTCGGCCTTTTTGTGACCGCTCAGCTTTTTCTGAACACGGTCAGTGATATATCGGATCTCAGCGGCGATATTAGGGCACAGAGTTGCGACTCGTTGTGGTAATTCACTCCCGGCGGGGTTGACTTGTAAACCCTGTTATCCCCATCGGGTGGTGAAGTTGAGGACAAGCTGGTGAACTCGGTGAACCCACGTTGCCAAACCCGGCACGGCGCTGCTGTCACTGTCGATGTCAGAGGAGATCACAGGTTGGTGCGTGGCGACGGCAGTGCGGCGTTCACCGCGAGACGTCTGAAAACAAAGCAAAACAAATGCAGTCCACCCTTTTGAAGGCATTCAGTGGAGTGAAAAAGTACGTGCCTCCTTAAAGACTTCGGTACGTGCCATCAAACGGAAGTCAAACTGAGTTGTGAAAATAGGCAGTTCCTTCTCTCCATCCATTAACATTGAATAACTCAAACTAAATGCTATCACGCAGACAAAACGTCTATGTTGTTTTTGGAGTCGTTACTCAACGTCTTCCCGTTGACGCCTGCTGTCACATCAGATTTCAAACTTGCTTACTGTAAATTCGGTGTTTATCGGTTCATTTCAAGTTGTTCAAATGATGTGGCACACTTAAATACCAGGCTGCCTTTCAGAAGCCAATATTTCTTTTACTCCTGAAAGGTTCAAATCAATAACCGAAATGAAACTAATTGCTAATGGTAGCAGGTATATTACACGAACAGAGTAGTTTGGGAATGACAAAGTATCTGAGGTTGACATGTTGGTCAACAAGCCAAAAAGACTTGGACTCATCTGGTATTCTTGTTTTTCCTCCAAAAGTTTCAGGTTTGCTTGTACTCTCCACGGAACAAGCAAGTTCCAGCTGATTTGTCTACATTTTCTTTTTAACGTGTCCTGACAGCTTGGGCAGGTTTGGTAGGCCTGATTGTCTTCTACATTTAGATGAGTAGCGGTGTTCCTTCTTGGCCCCGCAGGGTTTAGCATGCGCTGCACTGTGAAAACTGAAACTACCGAGTCTTCCTGCAGGTCTTTTTGCGTTCACTCGAGGGTTTGAAATCACCTGCGTCCCCGGTAATCGTTGGCATGGCCGCTGTTTCTTTAACTTTAAACCTTCAAACAACATTTATCTATCAGGGATTGATAAATGTCCCTGGACCTTTGCTGTCTGTTTTTTTTTAAATCCATTTTCTATCGTGTTATGTAGCGTTACCAGGTATTTGAGGTGTTCTGTTTCACGTCCTCCTGATGGAACCAAATGCATTTAAGAAGAGAACACTGTTTTATAGGTTGAATGTCTTTTAGACTGCATTTCCCATTGGAGGAAAAGTTTAATTGAAAATCCTCCCGCAGTTCCAGGACAATTCTGCGTCAGCTTTTTATCGATTTTATCCCCCCCCCACCCCCTCGCTTTTGGGAACTGACAAACTGACGGGACACTCCCCCATTGCGTCCCTGTGGTCC
>VMRN01000032.1:4552647-4664442 GCA_010277015.1 Poeciliopsis turrubarensis
GAATACATATGCATGCCAAACTTTTTTAGATTTTTATTTGTAAGAGCCCAAAACATGGCTCACTTTCCTTCCATTTTATCTTGTTTTCTGTTAGGTTAGCACTTTAAATACCCCCCCCCTCCAAAAAAAAAAAAACACACTGAAAGGTTCGGAAGGGTTTGGAGAAAATGTGAAAAAAATAAAGAAGAAATTAAGTGGGGTGACTGCTTTGCAAGACGATTTCTGGCCTGGCTCCTCAACCCACACTACATTTGATTAAACAGACTGAATTTGCCAAGTTTTGTCAATTTGAAGTACAAAACCTTTAAAGCATATCGATCCAGAAGGTTCAGTTTGCAGGATGAATGCATATAGCTTAATTACTTTACTTTCCCCAGCCGTTTCGATTCTTTTTTTAAAAAAAAATTTTCTATACCAGTAAGGCGGCTTTCTATTTGTTAGGAATTTGTAGAATCGGAAAATTAAATGTTTGCGCCGCTTTCTTGTTCATGAAGATGTTGATGTGCGGGGCTCAACAGACGAAGTAAAGAAACAAAGTAAACAGCATGCACTCTCTTTTCCTTTTAAGTCCCCCGAAGTGTTTAAGAGGCTATTGATGAGGCCGAGTGATGAGCCTCGTGATCACCACAGAGACTTTTGTTTTATGGTTCGCCGTTTTGAGGGATTCGGAGAACACAGGAAATCTATTTAAATGCAACGCGGCAATTAGCCGCAGGGTTGCTGCTGACGCTGAGCCTCCTGCACAAGACGAATGGACCACTAAAGACAAATGGATCTGTTTTGTTTGTTTGCTCAGCTGTGATACAATCTATAGCTTGACGCCATTTTGTTTTGAGGAGGAGCAACAGTTTGGAAACGGCAGTCGTCCAAAAATCAGTTTTGAAACAATTTTACGTGTGGAAGGAAAACAGCCATCCATGCATCAAAGTTTGTAAATGTGATTAAATAGATCCTGGTCGCAGGTGACTTGTCTGGTCATAAGAAATTGCAACAAATTTGTTTTTAGAGAGGAAATAAAAATTCAGGACATGTTGGTCTAATTGTTTATGCAAATCTTTATTTCTGGACCAGAGTCATGTCTGCAACTCTGCCCGAATTTCTAACCATACAGCCAGACGGAGATTTAAAGCGGAGCGGCAAAAGCAAAAGCAAATTAGCAGTGCTTGCCAACAACTGATGAAGTCATCCACATGCATCCAGGGCAGAACAAAGAAAAATAAGTGCCCCTGGGCTTGGGTCAGTTTTGGTGCCCTATCAAAACAAAATACAAAATATATGTATTTACTCATTAAATTGCAGATCACAAACACAGATCTAAACATTACCCAGTATGAATTGATGGATGGTTGCTTTGAAACAGCTTCTTATATTAAATAAATATTATACTAAATATAACAATGTATAATTTAAATATATATAATAAATTTAAATTTATGAAATATTTAAATATATAAATCTAAATATTTAAAATGTATGTATTTAAATAAGTTAAGTGTATTTATATTTATGACTTTTAATAAATTTTAATTATTTAAATACTATTTGAACAAGATTTAAATTATTTATTTTATTTATATATTTATTTCTAAAAACACCATCTATGATAAGGTGTAATGTTTGCAAAACATTAGCCGCACTTAAAAATAAACAAAATGTTGTCCCTCGAATCTCGCTGCCCTGGGCTACCGCCCCAAAGCAAGGAAAGACACGTAGACCCACAATACAGGCACAAATTCACAGCGCACACACTGGTGCAGTTACTTTCCATTTCATTAAAGTGAATTTCGCAGTAGCTTATCTCAGACAAACAAGCAGCATTAAAGTCATATTTGGCCTGCAGCAATAAACAATCCACGAGCATGTCCCCTTATCAGGTAATGGCGGCGCTGATTCTGCTGCGCCTTAATTGTGTTTCCCTGGGGTGCCTTACATTCAGCTCTAATTACTTACCGCTAAATAAAGCACGGCAACTCAAACGGGATCTATTTGTCTTGTGAATGTTGAGAGTTTGCACATGGTGGAAGGTCACTGCTTCATTTTTCTGCACATCTCGGAGCCCTGTGGGTCTCTGAGTGACTGTGCTCAGCCTCGTTTTAGTCAGACGGTCCCTAAGCGGAGGAGGCAGGCTGAGTAGTTGATGCTGGATCGCGGAGCGGCAGCAGCAGCAGCAGCTCAGTCAGTCCGTCGCTGCGGTCCGTCAGAGCGGAGCGGCTGCTCGTCAACATCCTCCTCAACGTCCGCGGAGCTCGGCTGGCCGGAACGCTGCTCTGTGGTTCCGAGCCGGGCTGCCCACTCCCACCCCCCTACAGTCCCCCGCAGCCGGTCACGACAGCGGCGTTGGAGCCTTCGTGGACATGAGGACAGCGTTTAAAAGGTGGACCGGGAATCCCGCACGGCTTCGTTTTTCGCAGAGCGGACGAGAAAGGTGGTGATGCGGCACACCGAGGAGGCGCCTCGGTCACTCCGTAGCTTCGCAGCTAGCTAGCGTTAGCAGCCTAGCCACACAGCGAGCGCTCCCCAGCAGGCTTTTAAGGCTCGGCGTTTTACTCCCACCTGCTGGGTACTTAACACAACAGGATACGTAAAAAAGCGGAATATTTAATTTTTGTTTTTATTCATGTATTTCCTCTGGCGTTAGTCAACATTCCTCCCCACATCCTCTTGTTAGCCAGGACTAGCAGCAGCAGTTAGCTTCTCTGGCTGTTAGCTTCTATAGAGGCTAATCACAGGCTGGCACTGTCACAAAATGAACTTGGTATTCAGCCTGTGAACACGCCGATACATCGCTGCTCCACGCTGACGTTGACAAAAACCCGCTCTACGGGCAAACACAGCCTGCGGATAATCGTTTGTGTTAACAGCACTTTCGCTGGTTTTGTTTTAGTCTTTTAATCGCGGGGCTGATCTTTTGATTTCCATTTGCCCACCCATCATCATAATCGGGCACAGCCTTGGATGATGTTGTTTTTTTTTCTTTTGTTTTTCCCTCATCCCCCCCAAGTGCACATTCGAAGCTATTCGACGAATCTCTCGTCCGTGAGAGTGAAAACGACTGCGTTGTATTTATTGGGAATATTTGGTACATTTTGATGCATGCTCCAACCAAACTCGTTTGTTTCCTCTCTCGTAGCAGATTGGAGATCCCGATTCCCCAGTTCTGCTAATTGCATTTCTGATTTAATGACGGGCGAGATGACAGTCTGTGCCAAAGTGCAACAAAATCGACTAAAAAAGAAGAGCTCGATTGAGAGCAGGGTTGTTGATCACACAGTTGTTGCACAGCCTCCTGACACCTTAAGCCTCTTGGAAATATGTTTGTCATTTTTCTCATTGCTGGAGGATTAAGGATTATTTTGTGTGTCTGTGTGTGTGAGGGGAAAAACAGCACAGGAAAGGATTGCTTACTATTTTGGTGTTTCATCTGATAAGGGTGGATTTTTCTTGACTTTTCACGGCGTGTTTCTGTAATTTTGAAGTGTTAAAACTCTGAACAGGTCGTTCTGTCTGCGTGTCGCCGTATGATGCTGGTAGTTCCCTAGAGAAATCGTGGAATAACTGAACGAAGCCTATAAATGAGTAATCTCATTGAGAAAATCTGTGGCACAATTGTTTGCACCTCTGCTCTTAGTACTTTATGTAATTTCTGTTTGGAAAGGCGCAGCACTCGATCTTTTAGATACATATTCAGAGAGGGATCTTTCACCATTTCTCACACCGTTTTCTGTTCAGCTCATTTCCACTGGATGTAGGTTTTTGTGGTCTGTTACGGTTTTTGGAGAAGGTCTGTGTGTCCCGCGTTTATCTGTTTTGCTGGTCATTAACGAACTGTTAAAGAGCTTAGCAGAATTTTGTCGCTGCAGGCACTTCGTGAAGAACACAAAGTGCTTTTCTACACAGTTTTCTTTCTGATTCCTACCTAAACCACCTGGGTCGTCTGTTGCCAAACAAACTCAGCTTGACGCCGTTTCACACCAGGGTATTTTGTCCAGACTCTGTTCGATTGGGAAGGGAATGATGAAAATTTAAAACCCTGGTTTAGGTCGGCTCATTTTCAAGTTGCACTTTTGAAAGAACGCGGGCCGCTGATCATTTTGGGTGCGAGCAGCGATCCGCGTCGAGGTTCAGTTGAAGGCAGTATTGATGAATGAAAAAAACCAAAAAAACCAAAACATTTTAATGCCTAAAATTTAATAACATGTCTTCAGCGTATAGTTGATCATTTGTAATAAAAGATGCATCTACATATATATGTATATGTATATTTTTTACAGTTTTGGGTTAATCACTCATGTGAGTATGTTGTTCTCTCACTAAATTGACTTTTTTTTTTTTTTTTTGAGTCTGCATACTCCAGTCAAAGATTAATCGATTGCTAAATTAGTTGAGAGCTGCATAATTTAGTCGATTGATCACTATTAGTCGTTTCAGCCGAAGCGCATTTATATTCAAACCGTCTCTTCCAGCCGTCGTAATAGAACAGGAAAGGATGACAACTCCAACACCTCTCTGCCCGGCCACCAGACGGCGGTCTAAAGAGGTGCGGCACAAGCAAATGAGGTGGATTAGCAGTGTTTGCAGTCATGAGACTGTCACACAGCAGCAGCCTTCTAATTCATTAACGGACTGACTGCTACCAGAGATGCCCTCCTCCTCACACCGTTCCTATCTACAGAGATACTTGGAGGATATGAGTTATGACATTTCATTTTCCTTTGGAGTGAATAAAGTGTTTATGAATTGAATTCTAAAAGCTTTTTTTCAGATGACCAACAACGGTTTATTGGATAAATGTTCTCAAATGAAACGTTGCAGTTTTCACATTTCTTTCAGCGTGAAGTTATCCTGGCACAATAAAAAAAAAAAAAAAAAAGCTAATTACCTTTTATCAGGAGTGCCAGCAGATCTGCTCCTGCATCTGGTTTTGTAAATGGACGCCATTAGTAACGTCTGTCTTTTCTCCCCCAGATTCACTATGACCCGTTCCTTCCTGACCAGTCGCTTCTTCGCCGAGGCGCCTTGTTCCCCCTTTGCCTCCCGACACCCCAACGCAGGGATGAGATAATAACGCCCAGCAGCCGACGCATGCCGCTACAGCACCACCTCTGTGGCACCTGGAAACCGACACCCACCCCCCGGCCCCGCCCCGACCCCTCCCCCGAGTTGACTCTTTAACCCGACCCAGAAACTATGACGACACCGGCTCTGCTGCCGCTGTCGGGCCGCAGAATACCCACTCTGTCGCCGGGCGCCTCCTCCTTCACGCACCACAGAGCCACGTTGAGGCTGTCGGAGAAGTTCATCCTCCTCCTCATTCTCAGTGCCTTCATCACCCTATGCTTCGGGGCCTTCTTTTTCCTCCCGGACAACTCCAAGCACAAGCGCTTCGACCTGGGCTTGGAGGACGTGCTCATCCCGCACATCGACTCGCCCAAAGAGGGGAAGCACGGCTCAGGGCAGGTGATAATTCACGGACAGGGAGGACATGACGAGAACAGGCACAGGTGAGGCGAACGGCTTCCCGCTCTGACTGCTAGCTCTGTGCAAAGTGTTGTGTGATTGGTCAGAAGTTTGTTGATGTGTTTTATATAGAAATGCACTTGGACAGCAGTTTTGATATTTCTTTTCAACTAGTCTGTTGCCACTACACAGCTTTTATATTCGCAGGTGACATGAATACTTCTGAAAAAGGTTTAACTGAGATAACGGAGAATTACGCGCATTTGTAAAATTCTTCACTAAATAACTACCATAACTACAACATTTCAGAAGAAATCTTAAAAATCTTCAAACCTGAATCAAGGGTTCTGATGCTGAAAATTAGCAACAATGCTAAGGTTAGCTAGAAGTCAGCAGCATGGGGTGTCATTAGCATCTTGACTAACAGGGACTCCATTCATGTGATGTATGAAAAAATAGCTCTAATATTTATATTAGCTTTACGGCTACCATTAGCATAATAGCTATTACTGGCATGCAGAGCGCCTAGGATGTTGACATTACCAGGAGGATGCACGTTATCCCTAGCATTATTCCCCAACACTAACTTGCTTCCTTCAGTGTGCAAACATTAGTGTGTATGCTAAAATTAGCTAACATGCTAAGGTTAGCTTAACTGTTGTGAGTAGCATGAGGGATATCACTATCATGGAAAGTCAGCTAACTCCACAAAGTATGCTAAATATAGCTAATGTATAAGAAAAATTGCTAATATGCTTAATTTAGCTGAAATGCTAATGTTAGAATGAGGGCTATAACTGGCATGTTGAGCAACAGGCATGTTGGCACAACCAATAGGATGTTGACACCAGCATGTTGATTAACACTGACTTGATCCATTCAGTACACAAACATTAATGTAGGAGGTTGAATGAAATTCTAATGTTAGCATTGTTAGCTCATTAGCTTAAATGATGTCAGAAGCGTGTGGGACATCACGAACATGTGAACGTACATTCACTTTCTCCATCCACTATACTAAACATAGCTAATGTGTAAAAAAACAAAATAGGCAAATGATTAGTGACTGAGTGCAGTCTCTAGCATGTTGAGTGATTAGCTGATGACTAGCATTGATTTTCTCCATTTAGCATGTGAATCCTGGCCCCAGTAGTAGGACGGTTGAACGGTTAATAACTCCTCGATGGAAGCTGTAACGGCATTGTTCATGGAGGAGGCGGACACGGGGCACTAGCTCTGTGAACGGTTTGTGAGGGAGGAAGTGGGAAGCCCCAAGAGTATTGGGTCGAAGGGGTGTCTCCCAGGTGGACTACGCTATTGTAAGAAAGGGATGTGCGAATACCAACAACTGCCCGTCTTCGGTTGCAGTATGTAGGCTTAAAGCTTAAGCCAGGAAAGCGTTTGTCACCCGGTCGTACAGGTCTGCTGCGACGGCTGAAAGGTGTGGCGTTGTTGGCAGAAGGAAGCACGCTCCACTGGAGGTTTCCAGACACGTCAACACAGGTGTTCCCTCCTCCCTCGCCTCTCAGCACATCTGCGCTCTCCTGTGAGCGCTGCCACCTTTTTGTGTCTCCTCCGGGTTTTATCGCTCAGGTTCTGAAACAACAGACATTTTAGCACCTCGGCCCTGTTCTCGAATCATTTTTTTCCCCGACCTGCTGGCAGATCGTGTCGAGGTTTACGAGCTCGCACACTCGTCTGTTTAAAACAGGCTTTAAAATCTGTTGGATATGAGCTGGATGTTTTTGTTGTCGCATTTGCATGTGTGATTTGGTGTGGCGGAGTCTCTGCTGCTTTGTTGCTGTTCCTCTCATATAGATGACATTCAGGGTTTTTCCAAAGAGCATGTTGTGCTGTTTGGAACCCGGTGCCCTGGAGGATGTGCATACGCGTCGTCTGTCAAGTGTTATTCTTGGAGGAGTAAAATTACAAGTGCAGAGGGCTTTCCTGCAGAAACTAGGGCAAGAATTCTAGTGTGGAATTGCTTGTTTTGTGCATAATTTACCAAAATGCTGTAAAGTTGCAACAGAGGAGATGCCTGCAGATGTCATCCGGAAAATCTATTGAAATCAAGTTATTTATACAGCGCAGATTCACAACAAACAAGATCTGAAACAATTAATTGGATTAATGGTGATGAATTGATTATTGAAATGGTGAACTAATTTAGTAATCGATTGGTCGCGAACTGGACTATATAGACTTAAAAAAGACAATTTGTTGAATGAACAACACACTCAGAGTTGTTCATTCTCTTAGCTTTCCAAAAAATGTATACATTTTCCAATTAAGATAAAACAAAAAACTACCTGGTTCAAAAAAAAGAGAAAATGTAAATCTCTTATTAAGCACCTTTTGCTGTCCAATTTTTATTCTCTTCGCTGAAAGCATCAACAGATCGGCCCTACGCTGCACTGATAAGTCGCTCGGAAAGGCCTGAGCTTTGTCTGTTACAAATAATCAAATGTTCTCTAAAGAAATCCTATTCTATTACATTTTAGGCAGAAAAAGGCTCATTTTCTTACTTAAAAATGGAATATATTGATTGATTTGCATCTCAATGTATTTCTAACATAAAAGAGATAATTACATTAAAAATCTGCAGTGTGGGCAATTTTTTTTTTTTTTTTATCCGATTAATCAATCAAAGTAACTGCTTCTGTCAGGCCCACGGCAACAAAAAATATTTGCATGCTATCATGCAGCACTACTACATTAGTACTATATTTAGTGTTTGTAATGTATTTTGGTGAGAAGTTCCTGGTCTCTGGACGCCCAGTTGCTTGCATCAAGTTGCATCAACAAGCATGTCATGTGTCAGGAATTCACAACTTGCATGCATATTAATACTCAGCCTATCAGATGGAGTCTCACTACACTAGATGTCCACCCCTGCAACATGTGATAGTGCCCAAGTGCTGACAGTCACAGAATGACTGCAGCATCCTAATTGCAGCTTAGAAAGACAGACATGAGGAAACCGAGGATTTATCGCAACTGATATTGTCATTACAGTGTTTAAAAGCAACGTTGTCGTTGCTTTATTTTTGAATATTTTGCAGCCCTATTACAGGGCGCTGTCTTCTACGTTGGAGCTGAGACTCTGGGATTTCGGTATAATAAAGTTGGACCGCTTGAGGATGGTTGGGTTGCCACTCGTATCAAACATAGCCCACAAAACGTCTGTGGATGTCCCGCTAATGTCGGAAAAACACAATTTTGCAATTGCGCCGTTAAAAACTGTTTAAAGTTGGCAGGAAATTTGAAAATATCACTTGATAATTATCTGTTTTTGAAAGTTTGAAGATTGATACCTGAACACCAACCATATAAAGTGTTAAAAGATGCAAACATTTTAAAAAGACTTAAAAAAATAAGAAATGTTTAGCCTGGTGGACACAAGTAAAGCCTGGTGACCCACCAGACTTATAATACACTGGGGAAAATCCTGCAGTCGTTGATCACTTCATGGGCAAAATGCACTAATTTTGATGTAGCTTAAAAACCACCAGGATAGAAACTTATCGAAAAGTGAGGTTGTTTTTTTTTTGTTTGTTTTTGTTTTTTTTTCCTTTTTAAGTTGCTGTTTCCATTAAGCGAGATTTCATTTTGTAAAATTCAAATTGCACAAATTTCCGGTCGGTGGAAACATAACTAATGACACTGAAAACTGCTAGTTTTGGTCCTCATTGAGCATCCAGTAGCATCCAGACTAAATATTGTTGTTGCCTTTATACTTTTGCATTGTTTAGTCATAGAAAACACAACTGATTGAGAAAGGATTAGCTCGTCAAGTCTCTAACCCCGCTGGGTACCAGTCACGGTCTCCCTCTCATTTACATTGCAAAGTATTGCCTGGACTGTAGTGTTTTCTTGAGCTGGACATTTCTTGTGTTATGCATTCCATTATGCATGTCGTTGGACAGCAGGTTTATTTTTAACAAGGGTCTTGACGTAAAGCTTTCTTATTAAGTCTGATCCATAACATTACGTCCAAAGCTTTTAGAACAGCCACATCCGTCAAAGACGGACGTTCAGTTGTGGTAAAGCTCAGACTGAGCTGGTAAAAGCAGAAAATTTGATTTATTGTGCCAATTTTATAAACTTCAATGTCCCTTAGTGTCAAAAACATTTTTGGTAGCCATCAACAAGCTTCTGTTATGATTCTGTTTGGCGTTATCTAAAACGGTAGCACTGGGTTCAGACTGGTTGGTTCGCTACCATGGATTTAGCTTTTAAACACAGTTTGCAAACTTTTAACCAGGGCTGGTATGGACTTCCTGTTGGAACACCCACTCGCGTCCAACTTTCATAAATCTAGCTGCTGATTTAAGGTGAAGTTGAAGAATGGGCCTGAATCAGCTCCGTCTTTCTTCAGAGTGTACTCGCTGAAAAGCCTGAAACTACCCACCAAGCCTGTTATGTGTGTGTCTGTGCATAGGTGGCTGATTATGGCATATCTGAGGAAAATGACCCACCCCACAACCTGAAAAGTACAAGTATTCTTCGTTTGATGTGGATGAAACCACTGATAGATCTCTGCTGCATAAATCATAGCATAATACCTTAGTGGCTTAAAGTTTACTCCCCCATCTTTTTTTTTTTATTTTTTTTTTTTTAAATCGGAGGCTCTGCTTGCTGTTTTTTTTATTTAGGCATCTAATCATATGTGAGTTTTTAGATACACAGTGCAATAGAAGGTGTTGTTGGCTTTTTGTTATATATAGCTTTTACAAAACAGGCCTACAAAGACGGCTCTACAGCCCGATGGACAAGGTCTGTTTTGTGATTTCTGAAACCTTTTTATTTCTGAAATCAGCAACAAAATGGATTTGTTTCCCCAACATTGATGTAGTGCATGTTGTCTCGGCAGCTGAAAGAATCAGCCCTGCTGATTGTGCTGTGGATGATATTTCAAGCATTAGTTATGACGCTATCAGTTATGATGACGATACTTTACTGTTTCCTGCATTTTACTACAGTTCCCCACAAAAATAAAGAAGAGTATGAACACCTCAGACCACCTCTAAAAACTCTTATAAGGTTATAGTTCACCTAACGCACATTAAAGCACACCAGATGTGCTTTAATGTGCATTAATACACAGTGGAAAAATCTGCTGAACGGGCCAATTTCTACAAGCAGGAATCAACATAATGAGCAGAAATTCACCTTTTTTCTGGGCGTGTACTTGTTATACTTTAGTTTTTCAAAATCTATGTATTTGCGCATTTTTTCCATCATAATCTAATTTATTGAGATGCAGCTGTAACCATCAACTGAGTTGATTTGGTTTGATTTGAGGGACACATTGGAACAGCACACCATTCAAACCGTCAGCTGTCGAAACACTGATTTATGACGCTGCTTTTGCCAGGATGAGGACCGACAGTTTGGCCACAGTCAGAAGTTGGACGGTGCTTGCTTGGTTAGTTGGGATCCCGGCCATTTACTGAACATGGTTTTAAAAAGGAGCACTGGTCGCTGGAGTAGAATGAAAATGCCCAAGGTTTTTTGTTAAAGGCACAACTGCACCTCACTCGGTGTCACCATTTATTGTTAATGATGCTTTGGCCAAGCATTTGCTTTTTTGCTGCTGTGATAAATCGTCACGGCCCAGGAGACGTGCTGGATTACTCAGGAACACCGAAGCGCCTAAATTTATCATTTCGTTCGAATTTATTGAGTTTGATTTTCCACGTCATTCCTGTTTGTTTTCTTCTTGTCATGGTTGATCATGTGTTTTAGCAGGAATTAGCCACCTGGTACCACAGTTAAGACAGGAGTAGAAGATCTGATCTTGCATCGAGAATCTTGAAGAAAAGCACCATCCCAAAACTCCTGATGATCTGAAACTTTAATTTCTCAGCCACTAAGGAAGCTAAAACTTGGAGCACAAACAATAATATTGAGAAATATTGAAGGTTTTAGCATTTAAAACGTGTATGTCATGGTGAAATGCTTTTTGTCAACACAGCTTGATTCAGTGCATAAATACTCCCCAACCTGTTTACGTTTCCCACATGTTAGTTATTTTTTTTCCCCTGACCTGCAGCAGTCGGTTCAACGCGCTGAGGCTAATGGGTTTCTGTTAGAGGCGTAAAGCCGTGCTTCCGCCCCAAAGCGCGACGCCTCCAACACTAGCCGAAAACATCATCTTTCCCATAAGTGGCGGTAGAGGAATAACTAAACATTTGACAGGCTGAGCCGTCTGGAGCGCTCGGGAGCGAGAGACGGAGGTCATTAATAACCGCAAAGCTATCGAACGAGAAAATGGCACTTTGAGTAAACGTTAAATATGAAACAAGCATAATTATTTGCAAAAGTGCTGCTGAGAGCATAAGATTATGTTCCAGCTTGAAATTAGCTGTTCCACAGAGTTGTTCTGGCCAGATGACGATCATTTTGCGCTACTGCAAGCAACCAGCCAGGAAATATAAACACACTATTCAGGAAGCGCAGGAGACTTCAGACGCACGCCTGTTGCCTGCAGAGATGGATGCAGCCTCAGTCTGGTTAGCTCTTACCTCCTCATATGACAGTAAAATGATTCATCAGAGATAATGTAAATACAGAGTACATGGCCTTTAATTATATACATGAATATATGAAAGCCAGGAGCTGATATTTTCCGAGTATACTTTTTCTTTTACGGTTCTCTCAACCGTAAGATTTAATTTTAAGATGCTTTCTCGAGATGGCGAGGAAATTTTCCGACGACATCCAATAGCTGCCTTCCTGTGCAGCCTGGAAAACTGAGGGATTAATTTCTCATCAACACTGCACTGTGCACCCATCATTTATCTGAAAATCAATCAGTCCATCTGATAAATTTGAATGGAACTTTTTCATTTATTCGCTCAAAAAGGGATAAAAGGTCTGGGAAATCTGGAAACATAACTCTGGATAAATATGTGAAATGTGAAGGAACCCTTTATTAGCTCATACAAACCCACCAGGGGCTTGAATCGCTAAAAATGGCATTAAACATGTAAAAATCACTGGAAGGCTTTGATCACATAAGTTCAAAAATGTGAAGTGCATCATCCTAACAGCGGTTCAGCTTATTAACAACCTGAGGCAGAAAGCTGTTGACCCTTCTGCTGGAGGGTTAACCCAATGACCCTTCTGCTGGAGGGTCAACCCAATGACCCTTCTGCTGGAGGGTTAACCCAATGACCCTTCTGCTGGAGGGTCAACCCAATGACCCTCTGCTGGTGTTGAGGGTCATTTGACGACAGCTGTTTGATAAGTTCACCAAGAGTCCATGGGGCTGGACGATAAATCCTTTTTATTGAATAATCAGATGTTTAGTTTTTGAAGATTAAATTTTTTTTATTATATTTTTCCCCCCACTGACGCTCTGTCAGTGTGCCCAGGGCGGCCATCTTGTCTGACTAGCCTGTTTTACACTTTCTGCTCATCTATTTAAAGTTGTAATTTAATGAGAACTCCTACAAGAAAACTACCAAAAACATAAAACAAGGAATATTTCGCATCTTCTGACCTATACTTGTGTATAGATAATACTCAATACTAAATCTTTCAATGCATTAGCATCAACTAATTGTCTATAGAAGGATTTTGCAACAAACATGCAAACAACCGTCTGTTATGAAGAAACAAACTGAGCTGCATCTGTCTGATCCTGAAGTTTTTTTTTTTTTTTTTTTTTTTCTTTTTTTACTAATTTTGAAATGTTTTTTTGTTGCTTTTTAAACGTCTTTTATCTGCTAATTTTAAGCTGCTTTTTAAAAATTAAAATTCTTGTAACCGGGCCCTAATTCTCCATCGTACAGGAATTGATTATTGAGATAAAAACTGTTTTTTTGAAGATATTCTCTGCCATCGTGTTTTTAGAAAAGCTAAAAAAAAAAAAAAAATGTTTTAAATCCATTTAAAATTACATCTGGCATGAAAACGTTGGGGATGTGGCCCTTTTTCCTCAACATGTCCGGTCTCCTCTCGGTCAGACGAGGCCATCAGAGGTCTGGTCGCTCCCCGAGGAGTTGAATGCTATCAATAAGATGGATATCCTCTCCTCGTCTACTGTAATATTGTGAAATGAGAAAAAATAAATCCGTTTTGCTGTTTTCGCTGCCAGCTGGAGTTTGAGAACAGCAGAGGAGCTAAATGATATGCCGTCGCTTGAGGGTGGCGAGCTTTTCCAACCTTCCTGCTGCAGCAGGAATTTGGCAAACAGCTTTTTTTGTTGTTGTTGTTTTTTTGTTTTTTCTTTTCTCTGGTGGAGCTGTCTTGTTTTTTTTTTTTTTTTGTTTTTCTTTCTAAAGCTGTCATCACAGCTGTATTTTCTCACTTGCTGCCAAAAAATCCATTCCTATTATCTCCAACATTCTTGCTTCCTGTCATTTAGGAACTTGACATGAATAAAAATGATTACTTTCTCTGTATTAGAAACCACTTTCTTTCAAACATAGTTTTAAATGTTATTTAGGAACCAGAAGCTGCATTTTGGTGCTCAACAAGAATAAAAAAAAAAACAAAAAAAAAAAAACATAGTGTTTATGCTGCCAACAAAAAATTGAACTGCAATTGTTTTTGCCTGTTTTGATCCATTGAGGATCAACGTCTTCAAGTTCCCACGTAAGGGAACGCTACTGCGAAAAGTCTTTAGGAATTAGGCGACAAAGCTACTTTGCAGCTAAATTACAAGCAGAAGTAGGAGCTCAGCATGTGATCCGGCCTGGTTTTTGTAAAAAAAAAAAAAAAAAAAAAAAATGCCGTCTGTGTTTTATGAGTTTGTCTTTATATTCCTGTTTTGTATCACTATTGATTTGACCCGTTCAGCCCGGTTTGATAAAAGCTCTTTTCTTGGGCTGGCAGATCTAAAGGACTAGATCTTGTGATGTCATCACCACGCTATTTCCCTTCAAAGGGAACTCTATCATCCATTCAATAACGCTTTAGTCAGCTTAGGGAAACACAAATAGAGCATTTTCAACCCTTGTTAGTAGACATGCAAGACGTCAGCCTTTATAACCTAAGGCAGCGAATTAGCTCTGATCACGGCCATTTGCATTTGTACGCAGGTCCATGAACGCAGCACGAATAGTGGTAAAGCGCGGTCTCTTGGTTTAGCAGGCGTATTTGTCAGTTGTCGGCAGTAATTCTTGTAATTGATCTGGTTGGCTGTTTTGGATTGGACTTGAAATTCCAGCCAATCAGAAGGAGTTATCGTCCCCAAACCGACAAATACCCCATTAAGCAGAGAACAAGTATAATTTACTGGTGGGGAGTGTCCAGATGGGTGGACAGAGGGCATTTTACTGCAAAGCGTGCTGCGTTCATGGAGCCACGAATAAAGGAAAATGCCTGTGATAAGAGCTATGCACTCTCTAATAAACGCGCTTTTGTGATTGTTTATTTTACTCCTCTGGGCTTTTGGCAGGAATGAGACGCCATAAACCCACTGGAGATTTAAAATCTTAAAATTTCCATTCACTCCCAAAGTGCATTTATAGCATTCCCATATTTCTTATTCTTCCGTTGCAAGCAAAGTAAGAATAACTGAAAACCTGCTATGATGCTAAAGCAGCTTTGAAGATATTTTTGATCATAAACAGTGAAAGTGTGACTGCATAAAGTGGCAGATGGCCTATTTAAAACACAGATTTTGAAGAAACCATTAAATGAAAAGTCAATTCATTGGATCATTCGAGGGTTATACAGTATTGAATATACAGTATACTGTACTGTATATTCAATACAGTATTGAATATGCAACACATCTTATGCACTCATAGCATAAGACATGTTGCGACTGCACAACTGAGCAGACTTGGTTAGCTACAGCATGTTTAACAAGATTTTGGCTCTAGAGTTGAACTGTTCATATAGGATTAAGATTTTACCAAGTTAACATTTGCATTCACTAATAAATATTTAACAAATGTGTCACTCCTCCGAGGTTCTGCTGAGTTCTCCTGCTGAGTGTGTGTGTGGTAGATCTGTTTTCCAGTGTCATCTGGTCTTTTGAAG
Source organism: Poeciliopsis turrubarensis (assembly GCA_010277015.1). Lineage (NCBI taxonomy): Eukaryota > Metazoa > Chordata > Actinopteri > Cyprinodontiformes > Poeciliidae > Poeciliopsis > Poeciliopsis turrubarensis. Next base: position 4,568,104 of record VMRN01000032.1, read on the forward strand.
CTGCTGTGCAATCATTCAAACAGTCGTCTGCGTGTGTGTGTGCGCGTGTGTGTGTGTGGGAGGAAGCCCCCCTCCAGATTTCTGAAAGTAATTGCAAATTTTGAAAGGCGTAACAGTGTAGAACAAAATGTAATGAATCACTGCTCCGAGTGAAATTGCTTTCCAACCTCAGGCTGCAAAAACACAAAAGGATCAGCTCTGCATGCGCAGCAGTTTGATATTTGTCCCAAATGACAGTTGAATGTATATATTAGTGCGGGTGGAGCTTGTTGAGAGAAACGACTTAATAGCTTGATTGGGTCACGCCCAACAATCGATACGGTCCTTGATATTTCGTACCCGCAAAAAATGAAACGTACGAGGGCGATGATGGATTAAGTATTTTTCTCCTCCACATTAAGCAGGGCCGCGTGATGATGAGGCATTGTTTGTCTATGTGCTGGTTTTGTTTGTGAGGCTGCCTTGTGTTGGTGGGGAAGGTGTGAAACATCACTTGTGTCCATGTGGGGTGGTGCCTTCCTCCTGCTCCCATTTATCATCTCTGCGGACTACAGCCATTGTGGCGAGACCCTTTAAAAGCCAGAGAAGAAAAAGAACCGACTGAGCTGCAAGAGTGCGCCATGGTAGCTTCTTGGCAAAAACACACAGTACAAGAGAATACAGTGAAAAGCAGGGAAATGGGCTGTGGTGTTTCATTGCTCATGAAGAAACTATGGCTAAGGAGCTATTGCTAACTCGTAGCATGTGCTGCCCTTTGTGTCTTGATGAGAGACGCTCAGGGAAATCAGCTGGTGCCTTTGAGCGACTGGTTTTCAGCTTGATCAGCTCTGATCGGGGACCGATCACTCAAACTTGGAAAAAAAAATTGAATCCCTTTGGATTAGCAAAAGCACCAGATGTTAGTTCTACTGCATCAAACTTACTGCAACAATCTTCATTGTAGATGCTGTTACTGAATGAAGTTACTGAATACGGGGATGCTTTCAAAAATGGAGTCAACAGTAGCGGAATCAACAGTGACTCTTTGAAATGGTATTTTCTGCTTGCGGGTCCTGATTGTTGAAATAAAGGCTCCAGAAGCTCTTAATTTAGATCCATTTTGGGATTTAGCGCTTACTTACGTTTGTGACTTGGATGCTTCTTTGCCTGTGTTAGGAACATAACACTGAGAGCAAATCCCGTTAACCCTGCCCCAGCCTTAAGAGACTGGGTCATTTTTTTACCCTTTGCGTGGTCTGGCAGGTTTGCACTGATCCCACATGCATTTTTGTGAGGAGTTTTTTCTTGTGTGTGTGTTGTTTTGGGAACTGATGCAAATACCCAACACATTCTGTTGATGGATTCTGATCAGAAAGTTTGTCAACTTTCTCCAAACTGATCAGCTCTTTATTTATTTTTGGAAAACAAAAATGATATTTGAACTCTTTTGCACATTTTCATGAAATGACTTCCACTGTAATTCAGTGATCTGGTTAAAAGGAGGGTTTGTTAGAAGCTTTGGTTGCAGAAGCAAATGTGCGCGAGAATTTTACGTTGGCGTCGTGTAAAAATAGGAACTGCATGTTGGATGTCATGAGTTTTCTCTGGGATTAAGATACTTATCAATGCTGTGACTAAACTGGCTGGATTCAGGTTTTTGTGTTGCTATGGTGACATGCTGGCTTTCTACTGCTGCAGTCCGCAAAACCTCATTTCCTAAACTTATAAAAAAAAAAACAAACGACTTTCTCATGGATAACCCACCAGGCAGGCAACTGCTGCTGCTTATCCGTTGTCATGGAAAGGGACGAGCAGCAGGTTACATGATGCCGCTGGAGACCAAACAGAAATGAGACCCAGGAGGTTTGATGGGATGGGGAAGTGATTTCTGCCAGACTGACCAGACTGACAGACCAATCAGGAGCTCTGCTGACTTCCTGGTTAATTTGTGTACAGAGTCTTGAAACATCAATATCGGTATAGATATTGGTATCAGATCGGTGCATCAGTTCCTCTGGACACTGCCTTTGAGTTTGCCTTGTTGGCTAATTTTTCTGCAATGTTCTTACCAAGTTAGAGTTTAAAACTGGCAGCATCAGCTCAGCAGTTGCAGTGGCGTCGAGTGTCTCTGTAACTGCAGAACCTCCGCTGGAAGAAGTGCAGCAGTTTGCCAGGCGAGCTCAGCTGTGTCAAACTGTGACAAAGTTCGAGAGGAACGAACTATTTAACAAGCTGCCATACGTGCATCAGCGTCAACAACTCTGGTGTCAGAACACAGTTGGTATTGCGAACGTTTCCTCAAAATCCCCCACATGCACAAGAGGTCAGCTTTCACGCTTCAATGTACCTACACAGATGGCCATAATTCAGATCTAGGCATCTAAATGCATCTTCCCCACAAGGATTTTCATTCGGAGGAAAAGGAAACCTCCTCGGTTCCAGAGACAATTACACAGCCGCAGTAACTGTCACAATGTTGGCAAAATAACTCAATCAAAGAACCTGAACTAAAGGAGGGGTGCTTTCATGCGCACTCTCATCACAGATGCGCAGCGGTTCGACACGGTGCTGTTTACTGGAAGCACACTCGCAAATCCATCCATTCAATCACACGAGCATGCAGTAACTGCCATCTTGATGCTACAAAACCTGTTTTCCATCAATTAACGTCAGGCGCGCCGAGTGGCAGCATGAATATTTATGAGGCGTTTCCAGGGCGATGTTGCGTAACTTTGAAGTTGTTTATTTTAGACGCAGTTGGCCCAGCCTTGTGAAAAAAACCAAAACCTGATGTTCTCCATGTTGTGCGTCATTAGCGTAAAAGCTTTGTGCTTTTTTTTGTCACATTTTTTCATTTAGCTTTCTTCAGCAGTCAGTTTGCTTGTTCTCTATCTATGTATATCAGGGGTGTAAAACATTTTTTTTGATATGAAGATCAAAAGTGTTCTCAAGGGCCGGTTGTGCCAGACTGTGTTTATACACCCCATTAACAAACTGTTAACAAAATATTAGGAAGCAGCTGCCTGCATTCACTAAGTACTTTTTGAAAATAAATAATATTCATAATGTTTTCACATCAAACAGATCCTCCAGGATTTAAGTTAAAACAAAAAACAACCAAACAGTCCAGTCAAAATTTATGAAGCTAATTTTTAGAAACTTTTGCAAAGAAATTTTGCAACAGTTCCACATGAGCATGACGTTAAATGTGACTTTTTCTTACTCGACGTTTCAATAATGGACCTTACTTCAAGTAAGGGTGAGGACATAGTGTCATAAAAGAAATGCTGCCACCTGCAGGGGGAGGTAGCAGTCACTTAGACACAATGTTTTTGATCATTTTTGTATAAAATTTGCCCAAACCCCCCCCAAAAAACCTTCAATTATGCATTGGTGTGGAAATGTGACGATATGTTGATTCTGCGTGAATTTTTGTGAATACAGAATTGCAAAAACTGGAGGGGCTGGCTGATGTAATTTAGGCCGCATTCACACTAGCCCTGTTTAGTCCGTTTTACACAAACACCAGTTCGTTTGTCGAGAAAGTCTGGTTCGTTTGAGGTTTGAACACGCAGTCAAATTCTGCTGTGGATCAAAAATTGAACTCTGGTACGCCTATAAACTGAGCTCTTGGTTTGGTTGCAGTGGCCGCTGGTATCGTTCGAATGCGTGTTCTTCTTTTAACAAAGACAAAAGAGAGTATCCTAGAACCGCTAGAATCTGACACCGCTCCATTTTTGTTTACATTTCGTCAAGAGGAAGTAGCGCTCATGTCTTCTTCTGAGGTTTCTGTGTTGTTTCCTTCAGTGGTTCTTAGTGCAGCTCCATCCACAGGCGAGGGAATGAACAGCTTTTCCAAAAGGTTTGGTTCGTTTGACGCAGATAGAACTGCAGCAGCTGAAAATGTAACAAATGATGCAATTTTGGTCTCCAGTCCAACCGAATCTACCAGACTACCAGGTGTGAAAACACCCTTAGATTCTGGAGTTTAGAGAACCACATTAAAATCAGTTGCAGGTCGGATTTAGCCACCATGGTTGGGTTTGACACATGTGGTCAAAATCCACCCATTCATCCCCGGCAGAGTTGGGAGCTTTGGTTAACCCACTCTTCCCACAGCGACGTACACTCACCTCTTCCTCATAGGACAGTCCACACACACACTCTTTACCAGCCTCACATTGCTGCTCCAACCTTTTTCTCCCCAGACTTCTTTTTGAACTCTATTTCTAATTCTACTGAGACGGGTTGTGTTTCTACACTGGTGCCTAGTCTGACGTGTGCAAAGTGCATCCTGTGCTTAATGTCAAACCAGTACAGACACCGAAAGCCTCCAGACACCTGCAGGTTTTCACACTCAGGGTTTCCTCGCTATGTGAATGTTTTTCACAGGAACAAAGAAAGATGGACCTTTTCATGAGAGGCGCTGTAACTCGGGGACTTGGAAACGATTCATGTGTTGTACAGTTTGTACGATGCTCTGTGCTACTGATGTAACGTTAGCATTTGCTGGAACCAAGCTGTATTGCGGTACTTCATTAAGATCAAAACCATGTGTTTAATATCAGATGCACCGATCTGATATTAATGCCTGTATTGGTCCCAATATTGATAAAAATTCTAGATTGCATATCGGTGAGATCCATAAGGACAAATCTATTCAGTCTAATTCTATGCTTTGTGTTCTTAAGGTATGTCATCTGTTTTGCATTAAATTTAGAATCCCTAATTGGACTTTCTGCACACATAAGTAAATATCCCGGATATGTGTGGAAGCCTATTATCCCTTAGGTTCAGTGAAATCTCACGCTAAGTTTCATCAGTATTACACAGTTCTACATTAGCTTTACCACCATGCCCCGCTCAGCTGGCGCTTGCTATTTTGTGCTTTACCTCCTTTTTCTTCAACACCAAATATATTTGGTCTTAGCGGGACTTTCTTCAAGTTGACTTTAAGATGCATCAACATGGGGTCAGTTTGAGTTTACAAAAGTTAATATCACAGTCTGACAATGTTCCACCTGGAACCTCATACCAATAAACTCCTGCCCTACTCCTACTTTTGTTCTTGAGCAGTTGTCTGAAGTTCAAGGCAAACACTGGCAGGTTTGTGTTTTAATTTTGATATCTCTCTTTGATTGTTTGCCTTATGCAGCTCTGGAAGAAATGAAGAGACCACTTAAAATGATCAGTTTCTCTGATTTTACTTTCTACAGGTACGTGTTTGTGTAAAATGGACATTGTTCTTTTATTCTAAGAACTATTGACAACATGTCTCTGAAATTCCAAGACAATATTTCGTATTTATGAGCAGAAGATGAGGAATGGTCCCAAGAAAACAAGTTAATATTCATTTAGAAACAACAATACTAATGTTCTTACTCAGAAATCAATATTTGGTGGAATAACCAGGAGGTTTCCAATGGGGTTCAGTGCAGTGTGCTCTTCATTTTGTCCAGAGCTGTATGCTCCAGTCCAATTAAAATTAATCCATTCAATAAAACGGGATTAAAACTTGCAGAAAAATGTCTTTCAATCAGAATCCCAAGCCCTAGTAGAATACTATTAAATATATTTTCAACATTCTGCATGTTTATTCAAATGATTGTTGATTTTTACGGAAACACTCGTACTGTGTGACCATGAACGAAGCCAGAACATGGAAACGCAGTCTGGTGTTGTTGGTTTCCTCTGTTCCGGTGCTCTGACATCACTGTACGGTTTTAAATAGCAGACAGCTATTCCATGGAGATGACAGACATTAGAAATGTTAATGCAGGGTGACGCTCTCTACTCTTCATGGTACCTGTGCCGTTGAGTTCTTGCTTACATTTTTATCAGGGTTTGTTCGGGATAAGAACACAAAAAAAAACAAAACAAAAAAAAAACAAAGCTCCCCGGACGTTGCCACAGCAACGCTGTCAAGACAGACACGTTTCTGTCTCGGAGGGAACGCTTCGTCTCCCCAATCACTCTGCCTGAGTGCAAGGCTGCCGCAGCGTCTCTTTGAAACGTCCAGCGAGTGCCCTGATTGATGTGAACATGAAGGCATCATTAGGTCTGAGCGTCTACAGCTGCAGCCTCGTATCAAACAGGAATCTGTTTCACCTTGTTTCATAAAAGCGCCGTGTACGCAACAGCTTTCCTTACTGCGCGTGGCCGGTTGTCGCTCTGCGAGCCACTCGTCCCCTTTTTTCTTTTTTTTCTTCTAGATTTGACCAATTTTACACAGAATCGAATTTCATAATTTCTTGCTTCTGCTTATTCATTTTATATCCGGGGTAAGTTCTTAATCAAGCACATCTGTTCATCATGACGCAGCACTAAAAGCTTATTTCTGTGAGAAGAAAAGGGACAACTTTCACCATCATTGGAAAGTGGCAACACAACGAGTGGATATAATAATGTCTTACATACTCACTTAAACAGAATGGGACTAAAGCTGCTTTCACACAGCAGGTGGATTCGACCCAAATCTAATTTTTTTTTTTTTTTGTTTGTTTGCTTGCTTGTCCGACTTTTTCCTCGGCACTCTGAACGGCCCGGTTCCGATCTCCGACTTGGATTTGCAGAAGACGTCGGGGTTTCCTCGTCCGCTTAGAGGTTGAACTTTTTCAAGCTCTTGTTGCGTTGCCAGCTGAGTCCACACAGATCTCAGCGGGTCTTCAGTGCCTGCTCCATTTCCTTCGTGGGCCACTTGGAAGGTCGTTAAAACGTCAACTTACATGTTTGCTTTCGAGTCACAATCCTAAGTGATGGGGACACCGCAGCTCTCAAGCATTTGTTTTTGAAAAACTATTCTGCAGATGGATATAAATTTAGAACCAGGCCAATAGATTTCACTTTGTTTTTTCATATTTTTTCATAATCATATTTTGTTTTTTCTTGAACAAACTAAAGGTTCCAGGCAGAACCTTTCTGATCACGTGTTTCTGGTACGCCTGTCAACCTGATGCACAAGTGACATCCACACATGACAATAGACCACAAATCCACTTCTCTTGGCCCTCAGGGGTTTCCTTTTTGCTCCCAGAACAACAGGCTAATAGGACGGTGGAAAAGATCAGTGTTGTGCTAAAAGGAGTTAGCAAACAGCTAATCAAGCCTATAATGGCATGTCAATGCTAAACATGTAGCAGCTAGCACGGATGTTCCCAACGCTAATTTCAGCGTCCATAGTCCACATTTCTAAAGGGGTTCTATGAATGATCAGTTGTTCCTGAAATACTTGAAAGGTGAATGAGTACAACAACTACTAATGGCCAAAAAACCTAACTAACAGATTAGAGGCAATAAATATCGTCGTTCGGTTTACATGTGCATTTATTCGGTAATTTAGCATTGAAAAGGTCTTTGGAATTACTGTTCAGGTTTTGAATAGCGACTTGGAATGAGATTAATTGTGATGAATGAATTAGACTCTGAAATAAACTCGATTAGTGAGCTTCACCACCAGGAGGATGCAAACGCAACACAGCAGCTGGGCTCTGAACTTTCATAAAAAGACACATTTTTGTGAATATTTTTGACATTTTTCTTCCGCGTTCCAACAAAACTCGACAGTGCGACTTTTTGGAATATTTCTAACAAACGCACATATTAAAACAAACAAACTCCAGCTTCGTCATACATCTTTCTTGGCTAGCTTCGCAGGTTTTCTCTTCCCGCAGTGACGTTTTAGGAGCATTTTCTACCACACAGCACAAAAAAAAAAAAAAAAAGAAAATAATTTTGGACATGCTTAATTTTTTTCCCCGCACTTAGTAGAAATTTAGTGTCCCTTTTATTTGATGATTTTTATTTGTCTTGAAGTAAATGGCAGGAAGGAGACTCTCATAGCAGGAATAATAAGAGTAAAATTTGCAGACTTGCACTGGGTAAGTCTCGTTTCTTTTTTAGATAAGAGTTTTCGATCATGAAAAGGAGCTTTCAGCGCTGCTCAGGTTTGTAGCCAGAAAGGTATTTATTAGAAACATTCAGCTCCGAAGTCACAGATTATTAACAAGTTTCACAGCTTTAAGAGCAGAGAGGAGGAACATGATAAATGACGTCTCCAGCTCCCCTCCCCCCCTCACCCCCCACCCGCCGATCTCCCAGCGTTTATCTGCAGCTGTGTGTTTAAGTGCAACAAACAGCTAAGAGAGGTTCAGAGCCGCTCTTTTTCTCCGTGACCTTTAATAGAACCGCACAGCGCCGTCGTCCCGCTGACACCTTTGCCGGGTTTGTTTTTCATTACTGGAGTTACATCCTCACGGGACGGAGCAAAGTCAACAGCCCCAGGGCGCGGTACCGCCACACGGAGGCGCAGCCGGGTGCTTCGCCGTTGTGCCAGTCCTTGTTTGGGTTTTATCTGGACTCGTCGTCTTTCCTGGAGCCGACGTGGTTCAGTGAGGTTCGGTTTCCCAGGAGGAAGTGATAGTTTTTGGGGCTTTTTTTTTTTTTTTTTTTTTCTTCATAATGATTTGAAGTAAATATGGGTGAATTTCATTCTGCTTCCCTGCTGCAGTCGATTGCTTCATGGAGCATCTCAACAATGGAACATGGCAAATAGAAAGTTCTTTATTAAATGTTTATCTCCAGATGTGTACTTCTTACTTGTTTGTAGAGAACGCACACAGAGTAATTTCCCACAGGGCCTGAGATTGTACTGAGAAATGAACATGGAAGCTTTTTGCGTTGACATGTGGGTCTCCGTGCAGTATTAGTATTTGTATTTTTCACGATATTGAAAAACATTCTGGATTGAGTATTGATGCCTAATCCATAAGAGCAGATCTAGTCGGTCTAACTCTACGCTTTGTGCGCTGAGACGTTGTGATTTATTATTTATTTCACATTATATTTAGAATTCCTAATTCCACCTTTTGGTTTGTGGTTTTTATTTGTTACCTTTAACCAAGAAAGTTTGTCAGGTTTTCTATTTAATTTATATTGCATGTTTATTCTCCTAATTTCACTGATGAAACAGATTAAACTCGTTTTTCCATGTCTATTGGTGTATTTAAGTGTACAGAGTGAATTTGGTGCAGAGTGAAAAAAACACATTTTTAATAATAATTTAAAAAAGTCGATTTAGCTCTGTCTTTCCGTATTGGCCGATATTAAACCTCAGGTATCGGAGGTGAAAAAAGTGGATCGATGCATACCCAATCATTTTTTTTTTTTTTTGACAGTAAGTTTTTTGGTGTCTTGAAAATGTCAAAATCCTCCCGTTTGTGAAGTCACATTTGATGGACACTGCGCTTGTTACCTAGCAACTCCCGCTGAGCACTTTGGTCTGCTGGTTTCACTGCTGTCTGCTCTGTACAATGGCTGCTGGAAAAGACAAGTTTTTTTTGTTGTTGTTGTTGATCTGCCATCTTACTGCATTCTCGTTGGTTCCGCAGAACGCTCCACTTCTGCTTTTCCAAGATGCACAATTGGCAAACCCACCGAGTGACAGTTAGGACTTACCTTCCTGTTTTTCCTTTCCCCACCCAGGGAGGAGGAGGAGAGCCTACGCAACAAGATTCGCGCCGACCACGAACGAGCGCTGCAGGAGGCGAAGGAGAAGCTGCGCAAGTCTCGCAAGGAGCTGAAGGCCGAGATCCAGACGGAAAAGGCCAAAGTCGTCGAGGACCTGAAGAAGAAGGAGGCGGGGCCCAAACCCTTACCGCCCGTTCCCATGCCCAAGGTCGTCGGGGTCAGCGACGGGGAGCCTCCTGAGGCGGACGCCAAGGAAAAGCGGGATAAGATCAGAGAGGTAAGGATGTCTTTGTTGGATTTTGTGGAAATGTGTTAAAGCGATAACCTTCAGCGTCTCAGTTGGCAGCTTCAGTGAAGTGAAGAATTGTTGGATGATTATTGTGTTTTTAGATTTTCTTATCAAATCCCTCCCACCTACCTAAAAACCAAAAAGTGTCGTTGGCATTCGTACTCAGTCTTTCTGGGTCAATACTATCTTTCTGTCGGGCTAAATGGAAAACATTGGCGGACATCAGTTTTCAGCTTTTTCTGCAGAACTACATCGTTCCTTTATAACTCTGCCTGTGTCCTTCAGGGTTAACCACTGCTCTAGTTTTAAGTCATTCAAAGCGACCAACATATTTTGTCTTATTTCCACTTTTATTGAATTTTTATTTTTTTTTTCCCCATTTATTTCTCTCAGATAAATAATTTTTAAAAATCCGATCTCATCATTTTTAAATCTTCTCTTCCACTGAATCTCCACTCTGGGATGGACGGGCATCTAATGAACGTTGCTTCCAGAGTCGTGCGGTGCGTTTCAGCCCCCAACCTGCGACCCACTGAGCCAGAGTGCATCCGACTGTACGTCGCATGCTTGAATCCCTCGCCCCCCCCACCCCCGTCGCCTGCTGCCCTGTCTCCGGGCCAGCTCCTGGTGAAGGCCGCAGCGGGCCAGACAGACAGTGCATGTGCAGAATGCAGATGGTGCTATCTGGTGCTGCTCTCTTTAGACGCGATGCCAGCCCCAGCGTATCTCTCTCCTCTCTGCTCTCCTTCCTTTCCCCTCTCTCTCCCTCTCCAAGTTTCCTCGCATAATTGCCTCGTGTCGTGTCTCATGAAACGGCACTCGGAGTCGGTACGCTCGCTGTGCCGAGTAGCGGGCCCTCTCCTCTCCAGAAACTGCCTTTGTCTCTAAAAGCCTCTTTTGTTCCCTTTCATAATTGCCATGCAGAGAGAATGCCGTACACCCCCAAATGAGAAAGAATGAGGCAGCTGTATGGGCAACAGCACAGCAGAATCATTCCCCCCCTCCCCCCTTCCTCCCTACAATCCTTTCCCTATTGCCTGGCAAAATCCAAGGTGAAAACCTCATAACACGCAGCAGAAGAGTCTATGTGAGTGGAATATGGGAGCCTCTCCTGTTTCCTATCCGGCTTGCAGGCTGCTCTTTGGCTCGCGCGTTGATCAAGTTCCGGGAGATGATCCAGCATCGATAAGCTCGTCAGCGTTGCATCCAGATAGAAAGCAGTAAATCACTTCCATGGAGGGGAACCTTCCTTTTTAGTTCTGCGCATCGATGTTTTCAATGCACATAGTGGCATTCCACAGCACAATCAGGCAGGGCTGCACTGATTCATCAGCTTACCAATTTATCAGCACCGGTTTTTGTGAAGCCGATATTATTCAACGATCTTATCTACCTTAAGAGATGTCTAAAAAATCAACCACTGTTGATAATATTGTTGGCTGTCGGAATGATGGGATTTGCAGCGAATCAACGAGTAAACTGCAATGTCGATGAGATCTGTTGCGGTAGCTACTCAAGCTAGTAAATTACATATTTGAAAGAGAAAAAGCTAAATAACACAATTCTGTTATGTTTTTTGAAGATTTTAAAGCTTAAATACAAAAACTTTAAAAACACCACTTTGAAATCTCAAGTTTCAATTGAGAAAAAAACTGAGAAATAAATCATGTTGACTTGGTCTTTTAAAAATTAAAAAGCAAACCTAAATTGAGCCATTGCTTGGCTCTTTAAATATGTAACGACGTCGCCTCAGTTCACCTCATAAACAGTGGACGTTTATGACAAAATACGCAATATTCGTATTTTGCGTAAGATGTCCTTGGTAATACCTCAGTGGTATATATTATGTTTTGGTTGTTAATAATATTATTTAGGTTTTATCAGTGCTTTGGTTGGTGATGGGCTCTATCTTTGCCATTGCTAATGCACACTGCAAAGGGTAATGTCTTGTCTAACTGGTCGTGCGCCACGTAGGAGATTAGTCACATCCACCTGAGTGCTCCTGCCGTTGATTTTTGACCCTTTTTGCTTCCTAATTTTGCTTTTATGCCTTTCAAAATGCATATTTCATTGACCGTTCAGGAGAGAGGGGAAATACAAATCCTCTTTTCTGATTTTTAAGTGAGTCAACGTCTGCTTTCTTGCGTTTTCTGTTTCCAGTGGGTCTGAGGTTTCTGCCTGAGAATAAAGAAAGCTTGTTTGGATGGGGAAAAAATCTGCAGTGGAATAAATGTAATTATTGACGCACCCAGCTCTATTAACCTGTCGCATTATGAAATATTTTTGGCTCAGAGCTTAAAAAAAAAAAAGAAAAAAAAAAAAAAAAGATAAATTTGCATGTTGCTGTTACATTCTAGCTTAATTGGAAATTTCTAAAATGAGATTTTATTTGAAAATGTACGCTGGATGTATGAACAGGCATAACATTATGACCACTCACAGGTTGAGTGAATAACTTTGACTCTTTGTTTGCCATCAACTGCAGTTATAGGCTTTTGATCATTTTTGCTTGTCCTCACCACAACCAGACACCATTGGAGTGGTGAAGGACTTGACTCTATGAACACAATAAGAATTGTGTTTGTTTCATGGCACTATGTCCTTTTGATTCACGACGCTGCTTTGGGAACATCATGTTTTGTGCTTTTCTGCCACATAATAACTTTTTCAAAAGCATTTTCCTCTGAATATTTTCTAAAATCCCACTAAATGTTGCGAAAAGCAGCCCGAATTTTAACAGCCCGCCCAAGGCTGTTTTTCTTTTCCAGCCAAATGTGTTCAAAAGCCGCTCAATCTGGCAACACCGTTCACCACAGAAAGTGTTTGCAATTGGCGCGAGAATCAGAGCTGGTCTATTGAACATCACTGCAAGAATAGAAGATCTAGTGTGTAGTGCAAATATATTAGCTTTCTCCTCATCAATAATAGCTCATAAGTAACTTTTCAGCAAAATGTAGAGGCTTGTTTTTGAGTAAAAAAAAAAAAAAAAATTCATATTGATGAAAACGTTGTTCTGCTGGCAGATCATTTCACTTATAACAAGGCATTTTTTTCTCATGTTATAAGTGAAATAATCTGCCAGTTGAACTACAACTTTTTTTTATCAACATTGATGAATTACTGACTTAAAACAAACTCATGTATTTTGCTTAAAAGTTACTTGTGAGTTGATTTGATCTTATTTAAGTCTGGCTAATAAATCAATAACAATATGTTTTGTGGTGAACACATGATGAATGTCAATCTGTAATACATCTGATGTGATATTCAATCACTTCCTCGAGCTCCGGTCCAGACCCTCACAGCATTCTGGGGGACGTAGGCAGAGGAGAAAGATTAGCTGTTCAGCTTCTCACAGCTACTTAAATACTTTGAGAGGCGTCAACTAACTCACTCACTCTTTGGTTTCCTAGCAACAACCAGTTTTCTCACAGCTGCTTAAAAATGAATGAGCGGCGCGGAGTGAAAGGAGAAAACGAGCAGAACATCTCGAGAAGAAAATGTGGATGAAACGGGAACGTTCACTCCACCAGTTTGGCATCACGTTAGAAATTTAAAACAAACAAACAAAAACCAATAATGACATTCTTATATAGTGATACGTTTGTCAACCATGTCTTCCAGGCCTACTCTTATTTCAGTTGATATTTGTAGTAGAAACTGGACCAGAACACTTGGTAAAGTTTTGTGTTTTTGCAGCGCTGGAACAAGATCACCTTGTCTGATGAAGCCCCTATTTCTTCTGCTTCCCCCGGACGGTGATCTGTGTGCATGAGTTACCTGGGATTCACATCTGATCAGCATGCACTACGGGAACAAAATGAATCTGGTAGACATACCTAAGCACTATTAAAGGCCTGTTTGTTTCAAAATGGACCATGCACCTCACATAATTTGCCAGAGTTAGCCTTAAAGGCGAGCTTTCATCTGTAGTCCCACAAAGTACGATCAATAGAAAAACACATCAGAGTGTAATACAGCTTTACAAGAGCCTTACAAGAAAAGATAATAATAAATAAAAGTTTTAGTTTTTTTTTTTTAAACTGAAATGAGCATATCAAGTTACAAAATAAAAAACCCCTAAAAGCCACGAAGCGCAAAAGTTCACCACAATACAGACAACATAGAAACGCAACAAAAGTAAGAATCACGTTACTCTCTCTTGGCAGTACAATGAAGCACATTTGGCCTCCAAATGACCCCAGGTCTCAATCCAGTTGCACATCCGCTAATGTGCTGAGCAAACGAGCTGTATCCATGGAGACCACCCCCGAGCCCACATGTTTAAAGGACTCGGCCAAATGCAAGAAGGCTAAACGCCCCCCACATACCACCGCTCACCTTCAGGGAGCAGCTGGAGTCCATCTCTCTGTGGGGCCCGGCGATCAGCATATAACGCCTGGTGGGTGTCGTGGGAGACCAAACGGCTCCAGAAACATTGAAAATGGTGAAAAAATGAAGAAGGAACAAACAGAACTGTTTTACAGCAGCAGTGATCTGATCATCCATCTATAAAACCTTTTGCGTTCATGGACAGCCTGCTAAAAGTTTTCATTTTTCTTCCACTTTGCAGTGATGGAGACTTATTTAGCTTCTGATTGTCACTGCCACTTTGCAGGCTGCTTGTATCGTAGTTATCTTGACGAAACGCTTTATGGCAGCAAACGGTTTTTTCTTTTTTTTTTTGCCTCCCCCGGCTCTTTCGAGCAGCTGTGTTGTGGCAAAGCCGTCGGAAAGCAGAGCTTCCCAGCCTCGCAGGTGTGCAGCAATTGGATTCACTTTTGGGGCCGTCTGATTGGTTGGAAAACACAGATTGCAGGTGTGCTGTGCAAACGACAAAAATGGCCATCCGAAAGCACAGCTTGCCTCAATGAATGTATAATGCTTATTTTGTGATTTTTAAGGAAGCGCCTTCTCCACAAACGATTTGGAGTTGCATTCCATGCTAAAATTTGTGAATAAATCAGACATGTCTGCAATTTTTCCTATTCATTTCTTTTTAAAGGGGCAGTATTAATATAGCAGTATTAATACAGGTGAGCAGATAGACTGAACACGGCGGGCAGCTGACTAGTTGATGGCCACAGTGCAAGTGTAGCTTTACGGACGAAAATATTCGTTCACAACAGCCCTACTTTACACGTTATTTCCTCATCAAAACCACACCTGGAATGTTTCCTTGATTCTTTCATTCCTGTTTGAGAAATTCTTTAATCTCCATGGCAACTGGAAACACCTCAGCGGACCTACCCCCAGCTTGGCAAACCCTAGCAGAACATCGGATGAGCTCATTCAAGTTATATTGAGCTGGTAAAAATATGGTTGAAAGGTTAATAGAAGATTGCTGTTGTGATGACTTCCTGAAGGCGGAGTTTTGGAGCAGTTTTTAAAGAGACAGAGACCCAATTTCAAAGCACTAAATCATAGTCATTTTTCTTTTAAGTCATATTTGATATGTTCAGCATATTTACAACAACTGATGGTAACAGTTATTTGATTGTGCTACGAAATGACACTACGTGCCTGGAAAATGCATAATACCGCTCCTGTAAATAGCCTCTTACATGTTTGTGCTTCTGATTCACATCTGAATAAATTTTAAGTGTAGCTCTTCGCACTAACCCGTCTGGACCTAACTTGACCAACTCGATTAGTAATTTATGAACGGTCAGAGGCAGCGAGGAGAGGATCTTATCTGTGCAGCTATATGGCAGAGCTGTTTTATGAGAAACCTTATGTATGGATAAAAAGATGTGATAGGAACAATTCCTTTGAGGAATCAGGGCTTCTCTTCAATCTGCAGTGCTTTATTTTTTTTTATGCTTATGTGCTTTTGGAAGTGCCAAATCCTGATTCAATTTAGTAAATAAGGAAGTCTTCTTTTCCCAACATAAATTTTAAATGGCGCATTTTCACCTTTACAGACGCACTCTGATTAAGTCTGTCTTAGCGAAGTTATTCAGTCTTCCCAAAATTGGCGGGTGATTATGGCTAATTGCAGTGCATAATCGCTGCAAAGGGAAGAGGAAAAGGGGGGGGGGGGGAGAAAAAAAAAATGTCTATAAATGATCCCGGTTGGCTCATCAGGAGGGGGTGGCTCTGTTGGAGCTCCTTGGCTCTTGCCTGTCGATTTGGCTCACCGTTCGCTCAGCTGTGACTTCAGAGCGAGAAAGGCAGAGATTTACAGATTTGCGGCTGGCGCTGGAGCACGCGCCGCATTCCCGCAGAGCTCCGGACTGTGGCTGTGAAGTCCAGATAAATCAATGGCCGAAGCGGCCCCATCTCTGCACAGCCTGAAAGCTCCTATCCAGAGGTGTCGGTGCATGCGGAGACCACAGTGGTTTCCAATAAAAGAATGAGATATCTGCAGGGAAAGATATCCATATCCTCTCCTTCAGCCCTCACACCAAGCAATCGTCAATCACTCAGTTTCCTTTCTGTTTGGGAGTCGTAACAATGTTTGACCGACGGCCTTGAACATTACTCCACACTGGCTCTATTCGTGTGTGTGCAGCTATATTTTCATCCATCATTGGGTCTTTTATTCACTCTTCATTTATGCTTTTCACATCATATTTAACAGTTTCCCTTTGAGTTGTTTGGGCTTTTTTCTCAGTCATAGATTCTCAGTTTTTGCTCTGTGGCTCCTTAAAATGTACACTTTTATCGTTCGTTGTTTTTCCAGGGAAATACTAAAATCATCTCTTTACATTTAGTCACTGCAAGGCTCTTTTATTTAGTTGATGGAGAACATTAAAGGTTTCATCTAGAGACATCCTTTGAATTAGTCAGTTGTCACAAAACCAAAGGATAACAAACTAATTGAAAGTAGGGATCCACGACACATCGGTGTTGGCCAATGTTTTTATTTTAACATATAGGTATTAGTCAATCAAACAATACTTATTTATGCTGTACAAATAGGTTGATGAACATAGTCATCAAAGGCCAAATTGGAGGAGAGATGATGCTACTTTCTGTATGAAGAAGTTATTCAAAGATTGGGTGGCCAAATCCAGTACTTGAGATCAAAAAAGAGTTGGATTTTTGAAATTCAGACCAACTGCTCGTCAGTCCAATTAGGGTGAAAACTGTGATTTTCATCACCAGCTAAATTTTTGTCTGAAAGTCTCATTGTATTAGACTCACCGTAGGCCTTGTATAGAGCCCGTAGATCTTTATTAGAGTATCAGGAAGTAAGAGCTGTCTTTCACTGGTGAGCTGCTACTTAATCCTTTGTGAGGCTGTAAAACTGGGAGAATCCTGACTGTCGTTAGTACAGGGCAGACCTAATGAGCTCCACCAATAAGAGCCAAGGTGATTGAGAGAGAGTGACATTGTATCTGGCAGAAGACGGAGTCCCCCTGCGGTGGCATGTTCCCCCTCTGGGCTCCTGCCTCGGCACAACAACTCTGTCTCCCAAGTTGCCATCCTCTCGCTCTCTGTTATTAAACTAACAAAAGGACAAAATATGATTATATTTGGTCGTATTTCTCTACTTTGGGTGAAATACCAACATGCATTTTGCCGTTTTTATAAGTATGTGGGGGGTTTTTTTCTGTAAAATATGTCAACATTTCTGCATGTGGACCTGCTGGAAAAAATATGTCTTCTTGCTCAAAATGTAGAAGGGAAAACTTTCCCAACATGCCTGGACATTTTTATCAACTAAGGTAAAGTTTTCTCTCTTGAAAAGGAAAAGAAAGTCATCTCTTGAATTCTACATCTTCGATAAGTCGTTAGAGGAAAGAGGCACTGCAGGGAACTGGGAGCCTGTGATTGATGGTGGACATTTTCTCTGTTGGGTGTAATAGATCAGGGATTTCAGAGGACGACATTATCGGGGTATATTGATTGTCAAGACACTATGTTCTTAATTTGCTGGAGGAAATCTTAGACCGAGAGAGAGCGAGAGAGACCTTCAGAGTAGTAATGATGATAATAATCGCTCTTTTCAGGCTGGCTTTTTTGTGTGCGTGTGTGTGTTTTCAGATTCCATGTTTTGACCTCTTGTTGCTGAGTGCAGAGCATAAAGCCATCAAAAGACAACTCACGATGCTGCTCTCACTGAGACACTTAACAATAGCTTTAAAATCCTCCAAAGCTCAAATCAGCAATTCATCTTTTTATTTTATAAGGCATATTTTCCTGTTTGGTTTGTTCAGACTCATAAAGGTCAACATCAAGTGGTTACAGTTATCAATCTGCCACATAGTTGTGGCCCACAGTTTTTTATATGCCTGATTTATTTTCTTGAGGTTTGGAAGCCGTTACAGAGCTGTTTCTATGCAGCCCTGTAACAGCATTTCAATCAGGTTAAGACTTGGACCTCAACCTCGAAACAAGGTAAATGTGTTCTGGACAGTCAGGGTTAAACCCAAACATCTGCCCTTATGTCATAGCACTGCAACGACAAACGTGACGCACTAGAAGGTCTTGCGCTTGACACAAGACCTTTGATTGGCGTTTTTCTGTTCACCAATCAATGGACTTTGTTGGACGATCTCAGTACCGTAATATTGTCCTATGAACCTACAAATGAGGGGGGCATAGGAATGGTGTGGTAGAGGTCCGTTGTATCGGCCGTCCGTACAATACCAACCAGGTATTGGTGTTGGTTCCTCGGTGGAAATGAAGCAATTGATTCTTTTCTTTTTCATGGATTTACCTCAGCATTTTTTTCAGAAACCTGTCCTGTATCAACAGTTAAGCTTTACCTTTCAAATGGGATCACATTTAGCTCTCTGAGATGATGCGTGGTTTGGCTTTCTTAGATGTCTTGTACTTTAATCTCCAATTTACAGTTTCCCTGAGGTTGGCACAGTTGGATGTTGTAAATTTGCCAGAATATCCACTCCTAGGAAGACTGCCAGCAATCCTACTTGTTTCCAACAAGACAATGTTTTTCACTGTAGAACTGTTCGAATTGTTTGGAAATGCCCTTATGAACCTCTCCAGATTGAATGTTGGCAACATTTAAAGCTCCAAGATGGCAAACTGGTAACCCTCACGTTCTGCTTTTTTCACACTTACAGTCCGCTTATCTAGTGTTTTCATTAGTCACGTTCTGCTTTTGTATTGTTTTCTTTTCTTTATTTTTTTTCCCACAGCTTTTTCCTTTTATCTAGAGCAAAGAAATGCTTTATTTATCCAGTGATTTATTTAAACTGTTTTGAACCCGGGTGATGATAGATTCTCATTTACTCATCACTCAAGAGTTCCAACGAAAGTCTCCTTAGAAGAAAAGAATCTGTTTTTAATAAGGACTTTGGCTTAATATTCACTCAGTCATGCCTGAAAGTGGCAGAGCTCCTGTAACGTTGTGTAATGATGCCAGTAGTTTTCATTTTTTAATCAGCGTCCAGCTAGAAAAGCCATCAGCAAATTGAATTGAGCAGGACAGCTGGTATATATCATGGTGCTCCTATGGTCCCACATTTGTGTTTTTGATTAAAACTGTTCAGAAATGCAAGTGTGCTCCAGACTTTTAAAAAAAAAAATGTTTTTTGTTTTTTTTTAAACTTTTTTCTTCATATTTACTGAGCCTTTAGATTGAGAGCAGCTTGAAGACAGCCAGCACGGGCTCCGTCACTGCCTCAATTTCACGGGGAGTCTATTGCTACCCTTTGCTTAAGTGCTCTGAATGTATTTACTGCAAGAAGCAATTCACATGTCACTCTCTCGCCACCCTTGTGCATCTTGTGAAAGAGCCTGGCCGCTAAAGCCCAGATAGGAACCCTCCAGGGGTGAGTCGGAGGGAGATGAGAAAGATGAGGGCAGAGGGGGACGGCGGCTGTAAATCAGTCACAGTGACTCCGGAGGTCACGCAGAGCGCCACATAACTCCAGCTCAGCTCTTCAGCTCCTCACACATCCAACGGCTTGTCAGATGGATTTTTCTTCTTCCTAATAACCGCCCGAGTAACGGCCTTGGTTTGCAACTTTTGGTTGGATTTATGAATTTTCCCCGGCCCCTTGGTTATCCATGCTCCGTACCTTATAAAAATGTCAGTATATGAATGTGCGGCACAAGAAGAATACGTGGGGGTTTAATTCATCGCTGTTCCTTTGGGGAAAGAGGCAGAAAAGCCTAGACTGGCCTTCATTTCTATGTAGCTCACTGCTTATGTTGTCGTTCTTGCCTAGGTGGAGGACTACCTCCTAGTTCTGCACGAAGTCAGCTGAGATCTCATTCATGTTGTTGAAAATGTGAAGATTTCCAGAGTGAGTGAACTGATATTCAAGTGTTCAATGTTCTCAATCCATAAGGGAAGATCTACTCAGTCTAATTCTATGCTTTGTGCTCAGAGCGATAATTTTTTACCTCCAATTCAGTCTGCAATTTTGACTCCTGAAAAATATTTTTTGCAAAAACAGTCCAAATGTTCTTGGAGTTGAATAAATACATTCATAAAATGTGTGCTTTTTGCACTGGATGAAAAAACATTCAGTGCAGCGCCATCCATATCTGTGGCTTCTTACTCTTTCAGCTTCATGAACATCAGCTTTGTTGGTGATGGAGGGAACTAAATTTCACTCTTCCTGACCTTAATAACATCAGGTCACACATGGACTTGGAACTTTTCTGCCAGTCAGCTCAGCTGTCCGGCATTGCTTTATTAGATTTATGCAGGAAGTGAAAAACCTTTAAGAAACTTGTCTTTGAAACAAACGCAATATTTAATGTAGGCGTTTCAAAAAGCTCTCATGGTTATAACCTTGAGTAAAAAAGACACTGCATTTTAAAATGGCAGCAGTTCAAGTAGACCCCCAATATTCGAAAAAGTTGGGGACCACTGCCGTTTTCATAGTTCAAACACCAAATACACCTTATTATGCATTAAAACTCACATCTTAGCATTACCACAAAAGCTAACATCTGAAGTCTTCCTCATTTCCACTCTTGGGGCTACAACCAATCGGCGCCAAGGAAAGTATTTGACGCTTCTGGATTGGGTGCTTTGTAAATGACTATCAATTGTATGTCAAGTAGTTTTGCAGATTTCCAAGCTGCTTTTTATATATTTTAGTTATACTCTAAAAATAGATTTGCAAATTTTAAATCCCACAGAAAATTGTCCAAAATATAAAATCTGCAAATCCTGAACCATGTAAAAGCCTTTGGTTACCATCTTTACATGGCTTTTAAAATAACAGGCTCGTTATTAGTTTTAATTTGTAACATGTATATATTATTGTGTTTTGAGTCTGATACATGGAACAAAGCAAAAATACAGAACTACTACGAAACAGGAACATAACATTTCGTCCTTTTGTTCTTGGCTGCTCAAAAGCCAACAGCTGTTGGCGGCACAAAACGTCCGACAACACAATTCGATTCGTTAAGCGTTCCTGAGCAGCATCATCTGGTTGGCGGTCAACACTGCAGAGTACTGACTCAGCAATCCCTTTTGATCCTTTTATGTGCAGAACATTTATGTCTCTCCAGTCAACTGCAGTTGTGGCTTCTTTTCAAGTGTCCTTGCTTGGCACAACCAAACAAGACGTCTCCATTACGGCACTCTGTGCTCAGTCCCCTCAACACACACTCGGAGGTGGAGCCAGGTCCGACCAGGCGTTTTGCCAAAGGATTTATTAAACATGAATGAACGAATGAAGACAACACTTCAGGTAACTCTTTGATGAGGGAATAACATTATAACGTGTAAAGTTGGAAAAAAAAATTGGCCAAATTGGGTATTTTGTGGCAAGTTTGAAATTTGGTTCGTCTTCCATAATCATTTTTAAAATAAACGGCGCAATCTCTGTCCCTTCAGACTTCCTAGTGTCATTATGCTCTCTCAAAATGTGTTTCGTCAATACAAATACCCTGACTTTGTACTGAAGAAACAGAAAAGAACAACTTTACAATGTTCTTTCCGCTAGGTAGAAATCTTATTAATGCTGGAAGTTTGGCATTATAACCCCCTGAAAGAAGCAACAACAACGACAAAAGAAAAAATCAGTTTTTATAGCTTTTTACTCACTTTGCACAAAGAATACATGAGGTGACACATTGCTGGAGAGTTTTTGGAGGTCCAACCCAAGCCAGAAGGTGGAAAAGTTTGATATTAAGACTTCTAGGTTATTCTGTCTTTGTGTCTGCTCTGCTGCCAGTTTCCTGATGAGATTTGGCTCCGAATACAGAACGAGCCAGCCACTTGGGCCTCCTCAAACCAATTCCCCCCCCTCAGCTGTTCCATGTGGCTCCCAAGATGCAGCCACGGCAAGTGGGTGGGCTGTCAGAATCAATCTTAGAATATGGTATCTTAATGTCCAATTAGTATGCTGGAGTCCCCTTACTATATATAAGCAGTTTGTCAACAGTGCCAAACGCTCAGCTCTGTACCGCTTGTCCTTGGCATATGGGCCAATCAAAATCCGATGACACAGCCAATCAAGCCGCATCAGAGTGAGCCAGTCGGCGTTTTTAAAGTGTCTGCGTCACGCCGTGTGTTGTTTTGGATTTATAATCACAGAAAAGCCTAGAGTCTCAGAACAAAGTGATGCTCCTCCTGGGCCTCGTCTGGTAGCAGCTTGGCTTCGAGCCTGCTCCAAGGAGACTGGGGGTACGCCACGCCCTACGTGGCAGAGGCAGCCTGGAAGGGAAGATGGCTTCGCTAAAAGCAAGAACGGGGGGTGGGGAGGGAAACGGAGGGTCTGATCGGCGTAGGCTTGCCGTGTCAGACTCTTCACAGCTCCTGCTATCGCTGGAGGCTGGTTCAGATTCTACTGGCCTAGTTATGGCTGCCAGCTCAGACTGACTCTAACTGCAAGAGTTCCTCTGTGTTTATATAGTCTCTGAATTAGCTGAGAAAGGCAGGTCGTTATTCTTCTTCACTTGTAAGACGAGGGCAAGACTTTTTTTATTTTTTTTTATTTGCTTCTTTGCTTATTTTAGTCCATGGACTTAAAGTCTCAGCACAGTAATGTGCAGTACTATATTGATAACAATAACAGTGATGATAGGAAGCCGTGTCGCAAAAGGCAACAAATCAATTAATCACATCATAAATTGAAACAAGTTGAATAATTTCCATTTGCATGATTTGTTGTTTTTCTCTTTCCTGTGTCTTATTTGATGTTTCTGTCTTGTTTATTTATTTTGGATATTGTCTTCCAGTTCCAGGGTTAAATGTTCATTAAAAGTGTATTGTTCCATGAGAATGTGTTCTTGCATTATGTCATTACCATTTCACTACTTCAAAATATTCTCAAAACATTACTGTTAACCCGAATCACTTTTGGGACAGTTGATCATCCAGCAAACTTTTTTTATTGTTACAAGCCTAATGTTAGGAACTATTTATTACATCTTTTATTGGCCAACTATGGCTATGACTGCGTGTCACGGCATTTATAGCTCTACAAATACAAATACAATTGAAACATTTTTCAATTTGCAATACGCTTCTGTCGGACACACCGGTCACATTTTAAAATACAACTACTATACAGAGAAAATAATCAATCCCAACAATAAGGTGAGATCTTTAACATCATCATTTTAAATTCATTAAGACGATAAGTCAAAAATTCTTATCCTAAGAAGAAATTTATCACAATAAATGATGAGTGATGAGATAAATGTCCTGGTGTTTTTGTTTGCTGGTCTTCGAGAGGGAAAAACTTCCACTATTATTCAACTATCAAAGCATGACTTGAACTTGATCTCAAAACAACAATAACATCATTTATCGCAATAATTCCTGGGACAATTTATCTTCCAGTAAAATTTATCGTAACAGGCTAACCGCTAACGTTTGTCTCCCATTTTGTTGCCGTTTCTGTTTACCATTTTGATTTGACTTGAAAGCTCATAAAGAATCAGCAGTATTCATTACGATGCGATGCTGTTCTGAACTGAACCGTGACCGACTCCGAGGCGTGTCCAGGCTCAGCAGACCACCCTTTCTCTCCTCGGTGTCGTCCACTTCCTGTTTCCCCTGGAGCGTCTCTTCTCATCGGCATCTCGATGTCTAGGCTCACCTCATAAGGCCTTGCTCTTTTTATCCTCTTCTCCTTCACATTTCTATTATTTGCAGCCTCTCCAGAGAGGTTGTGGAGGATAAAGTGTTGATTGTTCTGTAAGGGTCACCTGATGGCAGAAGATGCATTGAGGGAGCGGAGGAAATCAGCAAGAAGTCGTCTTAATGTCACTCATTTTACATCAATCAACTTCTTGCCTCATTATGGAATTTACAATTTAGACTTTCTACTATTTCCTGTAAGATTAAACATTTTCCATGTTTATTAAGAATCTGTAATGTGCATTATTGAGCACTTATTCATTTTAATGACTTACAAACAACTGTGTTGTTCTGAATGGACCGAGTTTGTAGCAGTAGCTTATTTTTGCCACAACAGTGAAAATAACCTGGTTATAAAATGCAAATCATGTGAGTGTAAAATTTCCTAGAGAATGCATTCTACTACTTTATGGGTGTTTACATGGCTCTGAGACGGGTAAAAACAGGCAGGTAGTGCAAACTAACAACTTTGTACTGGGCGTTTCTCAAAAAGTTCGCTTTTCAACAATACTAAAGAGCAGCATCTCTTTGACGACTGTTCAAATGGAAGTGATCACACTCTTTTTAATTTATGACGCAGTGAATTGATTACTGTGACTGGAATAGAATAAATCTGTAACCCACACCCAGTCAAGTTGCTGGATTGAAGAGCTGTGGTTCCTGACCTTCTGTAATGTACCCGTTTCCTTGTGCTTGTTGTTTCTGTCAGATGACGAAGCACGCTTGGGACAGCTACAGACAATACGGGTGGGGTCACAACGAGCTGAAGCCCCTCGCTAAGAAAGGACATTCCACAAATATCTTCGGTAAGTCGAACACAAACCCCTCTCTCTTCCTCTGCCATCCGTAACCGTTGGCACTTTGTTGTACATCACAATCCGACGCACTCATGACTGCACACACAGAATAATTTTTTTTTTTTTTTTTTATGTACAAGTTCACGTGAAATGCCTGCAGCAGGATTTCCATCACTTTAGTTGGTGTGAATGAAGAAGCGTTTGCAGTTGAAAGCTGCTTTTGGATTCATAAGTATGATTTCGCTTTGAAAGGCCTCTCATATTAGTCACAGGCCCAGGATAGAGCCCTGTGGTAGAACCCCAAAGCAAAGAAGCAACAGAAGACGAAGCAGAGCTCTATAAAAATGTTAAAAACCACATTTGAAGCTGTTTTGTTCAAATGTCACCCTAAAAATACATGCAAAATGTGTCATTTTGTAGCCAATTAAAATTGGCTACAAAATGAAAATTATGCTTTCCACCCTTTTTGAGGTTCAGATACTTTGTAGAAGGAAAATGGGCAGCAGAAATTTCAGTTTCCCTTGATATTTCAATTGCAAATTTACTTTGTGGTGTTCTAGTACATGAAACATCAACAAAATGCATGTGTTTACGACACAAATGTGAATAAATTATGAAAAGGCTTAAGGAGTGAGGCTAAATCAGCTTTGAGGTGGATGCAGATGATTGAACGAGCCTCTACTTACTATTTTAAATATCGTCCAACGGTGCATATCAAATTACGTCCTTTCAACTATTGACAACTGGAATGGACAATCAGTGATTATTATGAGCAGTTGTTGTCTTAAACAGTGTCTATGTTACACAGGACCAATATTTTTATCTGGAGACCCACTGTGTTTCCAGTGACCTGGCGAGGTCTTTGTCACCAGAGGTTTCCTGTTTGATGAGAAATTGCTGCTGGCGGAGCTCCTTTCCCCACTGAGGGGTCAATCCAATACAGCCTCTCATGTCTGAGGTTTGAAGTTCAGATGCTGTTTTCTGTTATCCTCGCCTGCAGCTGTGCTCTTGTGACGATACAAATCACAAAACCTGAAGTGGAAAGAAGAGCTTTGTTTTCTACTTTTTGAAAAAGAACGAGAAAAAAAAGAAGAAGGATGAAACGATGACAAGAACTGTGGCTTCTATGGCAGTCTTTTATCTAAAGGCACTTCAAACTGAAAAATCAAACTTATTTACAAGCTTGGGTGAAGCAAAAGAAGGACCTTGAATTTCAAGTGAGACTCTTAAAAGTGTGTGCACTATTTAGTGTTTCTCATCGCAGTCACATAACTCCAGTTGGGTCACACCAGGTAATAGTTGGCTGGTAACGCCATTAGGGTTGTAAGAATAATCAATTCAAATGATATTCAAAATGAAAAGATACTCATTTGTGTTAAAATCCACACTAACTGACCCATCTACATTTGCTAACATGGCGAGTACCTCGTTAGCCGATAAAGCTAACGTGTGGTTCGGCCCTATTTTCTTTCCGAACAAGGATGACACATGCTAGCTGTGCTAACGCTAACGCTACATCACTGATGTTTGAGATCAACTTAAAGGTCAGTAAAGCGCCTGTGTTTGCATCAGTGAGGCAGGAAACCTCCTGGTTGACGTAAGCTAACGGTATCTGTTCAAATATTAGCTTCGTGGACAGCGCAGACGGTGTTCTGCTGGTCCAATCCAGGCTACAAAGTTCAGAACCGTGCAACACTATTCTTCTCTGGGACAAATTAACGTGGGAAAATGTTAACCCATCGAGAAAACATTCAGCAAAACGTTCAGAAAGACAGAAATTGTATAAGGCTGCTGCTGTATACACTGCATGGATCATGTCTGCTTACAGTGTGGAAAAAAAACGTGTTTTGTTTCTTCTCTATATTTGTTTTTGAAATGCAAGTTATTTCAACCTACAATGATCCTTTCTGTCAGGTACGATAAAACAAAATGACTGCACAAGTGAGTCACACTTCCATAAAGGACATTAGAATAAAATGGAAATGTGCTCTAATGACCCACATTGGGGAAATTCAAGTGTAACAGCAAGCGAGATTAACTTAAATGGAAGCATACAAACACTAAGGTAAAAAAAAATATATAATGATAATAATGAAAGACGTTAAACTTATTTTTTTCTTGTATCTCCATTTCTTTCTCTGATTGTAAGACAATTTTGATAACTTGCTCTTTTATCTGAAAAGTGTTGCCCACAATTTTAGTTCATTATGGTTTCGAGTTGTAAACTTTTTTTCTAGCTTTCTTTCAAAGATATCATATATTCATAGCAGAGGCGACGTCACACTGTGCGACAAAGCAGCCCCTGTGAACTGTTAGTGTTTTTTTTTTTTTTTTTTTTTTTTTCTGTAAATCACAAAGTTCATTTTGCTGTTTTGCACCAAGCCTTCCCGTTGTTTTCATGAAACTCTTGCTCTCTTCCTTATCCTGTCTCAACCACAGTTAGCTCCTTACATCTCCGTGATGTTGCAGATTTAGTAGCTAAACGCTTTACTGACGCTGAAAATGAGTTGGAGTCATCTTTCTGTAAACGCATCCTCACCAAAGGGTGTTGTCAGTTCGAGGAGTTAGTACTTGTATCAGCTGCACTCAATGTGTTTTTGAGTTTCCGAACAGATGGTCATGAGTCAGGGTGGTCTCATTAATCCTGGTCATTAGTCAATTTATTGGTGCAAAACTCGTCTTTGTCAGAGCTTTTTATAAAATGTCAGAGTTCTGTTTGGTGAATGAATGTGTTTTCAGGTACTTGATATTTGTCTTAATGAGCACCAGATGAGCTGAAGTTGATTCATCAATTGGAATTCAAATACTTTTGTTAGATCTGTGGCTCTAAATGCTCGTCTGTTTTTGTGGATTGATCAGTATTTAAATCCATGTTCCAAATTGTCTTAAATTCATCTTTTTCCTCAAAATTTCTTACAAATTATCCCAGGATTACAACAAGGGTGGGAAGGGGAGAAAGTAACGAAATATGGTAAAAATGAAGTACTGAGAATACATTGTATTACTCCTAGGACATTACTCACTGCTTATTACTCTTTGTTTTTGCACATTATTTCTAGACCTTCCAGATTTTGTGTGTATATTTGGATCTAATTTAGCAGACTGTTTATAGCGGCGTGTGAATGCAGCGCCATGATGCCTTTGTGTCAAATTGGAATGCTTCACCCGGCAATTGGCTGCAGGCGCCTGTGTTGCTTTTATGAGCTGCTGCTAAACGCTAGATGGATGTGTTCTTTTGTGTGTCTCTGCATTTATTCGTTTTCCTGTCCGTTTCGCTGCACGTCTGGATCGTGGCCTGTTTTCTTTCCTAATGTGTCTGTCAGAGTTTTGTTTTGTTTTGGGCTTTTTTTTCCCCCTACTTGCTGCTGATGGGGAGATTTGCTGGTAATTACTCACAGGTTGGGTTGCGAAGGCAGAGGGCAATGAGTAAAGCGTTACACTCGTTGCAGAACACACTTCCAATACTGATGAGCAATGACCTGCCTGCTGTCGGATAGTGGCCGTATTGATTGGATGTGTGGGGTTGGGCTTGAAACAGTAGAACGACGAGACGGGGAGATACATTTTAGATCCAACGGCAACAATGACTAATTCTGACAGAGCTGCAGTTATCCCCACTATTTGTAAAACACATTTCAATATGTGTCGCAACATAGAATTAGCTTGAATATCCAAACTTGTTGCAAGGCTTTTTCCAATATAATGTTACAATTTTCTATATGGAAACTTAAAGCCTAAGAAAAATAACAGGGTAATTTTTTTTAAACCCTATTTTTATCCTTTTGTGCATTTTTAATGCAGTATGTGTTTCAACATAGAATTGGTTTTAATATCAAAGTTTTTTTCAAGTTAATTTTGCAGTTTCTCTATATAAAAACAAGCCCTAAGAGTAAAAATAACAGGTCAAAGATTGTTTTGAAACCTAATTTCATCATTTTGCACACTTTTTGTGCAATGTGTTACAACATATTGTTTTTCTAGTTAGCTTGCCCTTTTTAAAATATATATTTGTACGGACATAAATACTCTGAATTATAAATTTATGTGAGAACTCTGCACCAGTACAACACACCTAAATACACCAATGGCTTCACAAGTTTGATCAAACATGTAAAAACAAACTTAAATTATTCAGCCAGTCCAATAGAAGAATAACAGCCGATGTAAAGTAAATAATAAAGAAACTGAAACTGATAAAAAAAAAAAAAAAAACTGCGACAAAACTTCTTTCAAATAGCTTAGAAAGTGGAATCAGGAATTCCAACTATAATGTAAAATAAACGATACAGCATGACATTAGGCTTAATAGATCTGTCGTGATGTATCGGGCACATTGTCACCGATACCCAATCTAGAGTTTCTGTTGATATCAGGACAGATATCGACATCGGCTCAATGAATCTGTATAAAATTTTGGTTTTGTCATTTTTAAAAAAAATTAGATTAAGGAGTACTTGCTCTGTCAGCAATATTCTGCATTGAGATTTTCTCATTCATCATAGTTTTGTAAATGAAAGAAATTTAAAATGACGGGTCAGAGTTAAGAAAATGGAAGGAAAACCCTAATCAGTGTCTTGAAATGGTAAACAAACTCAACTCTTCCCTTTAAGATCTGGTCATACATAGTTATTTATTTATATTATCATTATTATTTATTTTTACAGAAAAGCATTTCCTGCCGACGGGCAACCAGTCTTCCTCCTTGACTCGAGCTTTACAAGCCGCCTCGATGCAGTTATTATGAAGAAAAATGTGCAGCGGCTTCACCGCTGGCCTGGCAGTTTAGCCTTTATCTGTCCAGAGAGAAAAGGAGAGGCCAGGATGGTAACAAGAGGGCTTTAGATCTCATTGCAACCCTGGGCTCAGATAACCTTGAGTTCACTGCCTGGTCCTGATTTGTTTTCTCTTTCCTCCGCTGCTCTGCAGAGAATACAGAGTGCAGATATTGAGTAGAGATACTAACGGTGGCTTTATCTTGGGGCTACATGGTTCAAGCAAAGATGACTCATGCTCTTGTAGAGGAAGTATAGTATAAAACGGGTCAAGACAGTCGCAGTAATCCTCAAAAGGCATACGAGTAGGGACGGACGGACGGACGGCCTGTACAGTCGGAGACGAGCAAACAAAAATACTCTTCTAACAGAAAATGGTGCAACTATTCATACGCAATATTCAACTTGAATTATACCTTCAAATATCCTGAGTTATTCGATATGAAATTAACATTTGTGTTTGACCTGTAAGATTAGAGATTAAATTAACAATCCCAACAGGGCTGTCACAATTAAAATTTTGCTGGACAATAAATTGTCCCAATTAATTATTACGATAATGTTGTTGTTTTGAGACCATCTTGGAGTAACATAATGAAGATGGCATAATAGTGCAAGTACAGCTTGGCCTGCCACATTAACAAATTTTACTGAATAAATCGGAAACGATTTAATGTTCAGATGTTTATCGGAACATAAATGTTATGGTTTATTGTTCCGATAAACCGTAACGTTGTTGTCTTGATAGCATCTCAAAGACTAATGAACCTTAATTTTGTTTATTAGAACTCTGTAAAACTGAAAAACATTTTGAGCGTCCAAAATTAAACCAAAAAACAATAAATGGAAAAGGGAAAAAAAACAAACAAAAAAACATGCACACAATCAGAACCATGAATGAAATGGACTGACATCTGCCCTGAAAAAATTGCCCTTCAAAAAATATTTGTCAGGATGGAAATTATTTTTTATTTATGATGCAATTAATTGATTGATTCCTTATCACAACAAGCTTAAATCCCAACGCATTTTTCTGTCTTTTGGATTCTACAACATCTTGAACTTGATCTTGTGGGTTCTTTTTTTTTTTATCTTTCAAGTTGTTTTATTTCTTAAGAATTCATTATGACTTCTGCAGACCTTATTGGACTGGATCAAACCTTTTCTCGTAAAGCACGTGGGGATTCTCTGGTGAACCGGATACGTGTCCTCCATACTTTACCCAACGTCTTTTCTTTGTTTTTGTTGTTGTTGCTTTATTGGATTTGCAGAAAGCTCGCTGCCTGTTGACTTTAATCTAAACTTGCTGCTGGTGACTGTTGCACATATCAGACTCTTGGCTTTCTCCCACCGGTAGTGCAACAGGCTCACAGTAACTGATACATCTCTGAGCGCCTCCAGCGTGTAAGAGGTGGACGGGTTGGAGATGATCCAAACTGGGATCCGTTTCTGGACACCTGACTTCCCTGTCAGCTCAGTACCTGGAGTAGCTTAACTTATTATTCATGACGGCTGGCTCATCCATTACGAGATTGCTTTGGTACTTGAAGCAGGGGTGGAAATTATCACCTACCACTGGCCAGAGGCGGGTAAAAGTATGAAGTGGCGTGTAAATTGAAGCAACGCACCCACCACTGTGGTGGGTTGACAATTTGAACAGAAAAAGACCAAAACAACGCCATTCAGTTTGAATTTCTGTCCAGGGTAGGAGTGGCTGACTGGACTACAGACTGGTGCACATACTGTATATGGGGGGGGGTGTCATTATTTAACAAAAATATAAAATATACTTGGTAAAATACAGTAGTTTCCCAGAAAAAAGAGACTTAAGAGGTATGGGGATAACACTGGAATGATGATGACCTGTGGAATTAACAATAAACATGTTTGGACATGTTTTTAGTAATAGGAATTTGTAAATTTCAATAGAAAACGTAATAAGTAAGGAATAACAAATAGAACAGTTAGAAAACAGCTATTGATGCCATATAAAAATGTTTAAAATGACTAGACGCATCTTCAGTGCATGCTATCTGGGAGCGTTGTACCCAAAATGTGAAAGTGTTCAACATACATCTCTGTAATGGTTGCATCAGTGTTTGGGTTATGGAGTTAAATTTGCTGTTAGTAATTACCACAAGTGAACATATTGCTTTACACCTCTGTTGAAGTGTCCATGCTTTATGTTAAATTATATTTAAACACTAAATATAGCCCACATAAAGTGAGACTCTTGGCACTATTGCATAAACTAACATGTAGTCTTCCTTATCTCCACTCTTGTGAGTACAGCTAATCAACTCCAAAGAAACGATATGCGTCTTCTAATACTAGCTTCTTTGCGTCCGCCAGCCAATAGCATGTCCCCCTGCCCACAGGTTTCACATCGTCTCCCAGTTAAGGATTCAGGCAGGACAAAGTTGTTAGTGAAGATAAAGGTCATTTTTCTTCCACTGCCAGCCAAACTGTCAAATTTCATTCCTGGTTCGTTGTAGGAAACTCTGAACTCATCTGTGAATTCAGTTGTTAGCACATTTTTGTTCTTGGATAGTTTCTCCCCTACATTGTGAGTCATCCATTTCCTGGATTTCTTGCTTTTTAAAGATTTTTTTTGGGGGGGGGGCTTCATTCTTTGGGAGAAAACGGTTGCGTGATTGATTGGACTTAATGACATTCCATGTCCTTAGAGCCAGATCATAATGTCAGGAGTCGACATGCCTTTCACCTTCCTCCGGTGAAGAGGCCTTTTGTTGCCTCTTCAGAAAAGTCAAGGATCAAAGCATTGACATGAGGTGCTTCACAACAAAAAGAAGAGCCCGAGGCCTAAATCTCAGTCGACATAGCCCCTACTACCAAGGCGGTGCTTCAATCACCTTGTTGTAGAGGTGATTCTGCAGAGAGAAGTGCCGGCTTCTGTAAGGCCCCTTTACTCGGGACCGCTCCTCAGTTTAACCGTGACGTTTTTGTTGGGACTCGGAGGCCCGTTTACACAACATAAGCGACTAGAGTCTCTCTCGTCGTCACTTTTAAACCAGGTCTGAGCGAAACTTTTCTGCAACATCCTCTGAAAAGATGTGAAGTGCTTTGCCAGGGCAGAACACACGTCTGTAGGGCTTATTCTACACATTCACAGGAAGATAAAACCAAAAACAATGGTGGCTACTACTGTGGTGTAGGGCTGAAACGATTCCTCGAATGATTCGATTACCTCGATTGCTAAAATTCCTTGTAGAAAATTCACCTGCCTCAAAGTTTGGTTGATTTAGGTTTCATTATTTAGCGCACCGTTTTCCGGCAGGAACATTATTTGGTTGCGTGGAGCTCTGATTTCCGTTGGCGGCATAACGTCCAGTTTTCAAGTTCGGCTCATGGGGATTTTATTGATTGATGATAATGTCTGGGTCTTCATCGTTTTTGGGGGGACCAAGAAGCATCCTTAAAATGACTGGCGTGATGCCTTTCTCCTCTGGAGCTGCTGGTTGAAAGCGAACGGCTGGAAGAGGCTGCAGGAGTATTAACACAGGTGAGCGGATCGACTGAACACGGCGGGCGGCTGAGTAGTTGATGGTTGCAGTGTAAATGTTGCTTTACGGACGAACCGCACAATAAATTTTGTATCACCCTGATCTCAACAAACAGGTGGTGGAAATCATGGTGGCAGCTTTGTTCACAAGCAATGGTGGGAAGGGGGAAGGGATCTGGGCCTCTTTCATTGTGATGCAGATGCTGCTCCGGTCTCAGCCGTTTCCTTTTTTTTTTTTTTTTTTTTGGCTGTTCTAGTTATCACCACAGGATTATCTAGTAAATAATTCACACACAGCTTTGCCCATGCTGGCCAACTTACCCTAAGCTTTGCATTTGAACCTTAATTACCCCCGCACCAGCGCCCTGCTGCGGGGCCTTGGCTCTTTCTCCAGTTGTTTGCCTCATGGCCGGCCTGTGCTGGTGCATGCTGTTTGCTACAATACAGCTCATTAATAGAGCTACTCTGCCAGTTTAATGGGGGGAACTCCAGTATGTGTATTTCATTTTATTAAAGGTTATTCCCTCCTGATGTCTAAATCCAGATATAACTCAATTCTACATATTATTCTAAAAATACCAGCCATTGTTTTTTTTTTTTTTCTTTTTTTATCCCCCACTAATATGTTTTCCTATGTTCTTTTAAAAAAATTGTAGTTTCGCCTCATGTTTACCACCTGCCGGATCATGAGGTACGCATCCGCCTCCAGATTTAATCTGCCATTATATAAACACATTTGCAATTAATGGTATAATTATGTTAGTTAGGGTCTACTAAGTAAAGCGAGAACACGCTCGTGTGGGAATGACAACACACTGACATAGCCGATGTCTTAATCGCGTGGCAGTAGGAGGGTTGGAGGAGAATGAAGGTTTGACTAATGATCACTTCATAATGACAGCCGGAGGCAGCAAAGCGGCTTCCTGTGTAGGCGAGGGAGAAAATGGGCGACGCTTGGAAGCAGAGATCATAGTTTCAGGGGAGAACACAAGAGACGAGCGCAGCTTGCCTCTCATTAAGCTCCATCCTTCTCGGCTTCCGCCGCCATCCGGCTGGAGCTGTCCAGCAAAAATACCGGCGGCTTAGAGTGGAGCGCAAGTTGAAGAATTGGGGGTTTAGACTCCTCACAGTTTTTGCAACAGTAGCTTCAAGATTGTGCTCCTGAAACAGTTTATCTTTGATATTGCTCCTATTGTTATGTTATATAGTAGAAAATTCCTTTTATCAGAAGAGTTTGTACAGTCTGAGGAACTTGGCCGAGTTTTGCATTTTTCAGTTCTGGATAACTGTGAAAAAGGAAATTCACTTCAATTTAATTCAGTAATACGAATGTCTGGACAATAAATCTATAACAATATGTATTAAAATAGACACGT
The DNA here is from genome assembly GCA_010277015.1 of Poeciliopsis turrubarensis. Lineage (NCBI taxonomy): Eukaryota > Metazoa > Chordata > Actinopteri > Cyprinodontiformes > Poeciliidae > Poeciliopsis > Poeciliopsis turrubarensis. The sequence goes on from VMRN01000032.1 coordinate 4,602,334, forward strand.
GATTAATATCAATAGATAATATGTCTGATACAATTTTCAGTATTTTCACTGAAGTCCGTTTCAGAACCGCTCAGCATTCTGGGGGATGTAGGCAGAAGAAAAGTCCTTAGCCATAAAACCTCTCGCAAGCTAAAAAGAGTTTGCCCGCTCTTTGGTTACCTGGCAACAACCAGTTGAGTAAGTTGCGCAGCAGCAGCTTCAGCTTTTGCCACCATGCCTGATAACTGCTTAAAAATGAAAAACTGTGTGAAGTGAAAATTGGATTAAACAGGAAATTTAAAAGAAATAAACAAAAAAAAAAAACAACAAATCAATAATTATATCGACGTGTATGAAATGCTCAAACTGTGATACATTTTTCAGCCCTGTCATGCAGCTCTATTACTGTTTTACTTTAAGGGTTATTTGTTGAAGAAAACTCCTCAACTTGAGAGCAAAATCATATTAAATTAGCGATTTAGCGACCTTCTTTCAAGGTCCAAATTTATGACCTCCACAGAAATAATCTACTCTATATCCATTCTTATTTATAGGGCTTGGCAACATGGGCTTCAAGGTTCATCACAATATTTTGCAGTACTGTTATGATAATGATAAAATTAACGATGAGAACTGTTTATTATTACTTTTTTAGGTAACTACATGACTGTAACTGTATGGCAGGGCAATTATAGCCCCACAAACACAAATACAGCTTTTGAAAAAACATTTCCATTTGAACTGCGCCTCTTTATGACAGAGAAAAGTATGTATTTGTATCACTTCATCGTATTTTAAAATGTATTGCTGTGTATTGATACTCCTACTGAACAAGCAGTGGGGAAAAAAATAGTAAAAGTAACGATCTCAATACAGATAAAGGGTTTCTAAAAGAAATATTCATAATATAAATTAGAAGTTACTGTGACGACGATGCATCAGAATTCTTTTAAGAAATTTCTTGTGCTAAATGATGCGTTAAATGGCCACCCCTTCCTCTCCACTGCATTTTCGTCAAATTCTGACATGTTCAGAATTTATTTATGGTAGTTGCATATCCGTGATTTATGTCTAAATTTTTATATTTTCAGCTCAATATATGAATAACTTGGTAGTACAAAAAAAGTACATGTATGTCATACTTGTCAATCTTTAGAGACTGGGGGTTAGTTTCCTTCTACTCTAAGTTCCTCCTGTTTCTCTGAGCGGTGCTTCCTTCCCACCTGATCGCAGATTAAACTTTTAGTGGGCCTGCAGTGGCCAAATTAGACAGCAGGAAGTTTGAGCATTTACCTGCCGTGAAGGGCAGCGGGGTCACCCAAAAACCCTCCCAAACAGTGGAAAAGGGAGGGCAAGGTTTTATTGTTTTAGCGATAAAAGTGGTGCTCAGTGCTCCTTTCTGTTACCCATCGGCTTCTGATGAAAATTTTCACGAAAGTAAAATGTTCGTTTTTGTGGCGCATCTGTGGGAATCAGTAAATGCCCGATTTTAGATTGTCGTAAAGGGAAAATTGCGGCCAAAAAAAAAAAAAAAAAAAAAAAGGCTTTAATGGGAACACCGACATGCAGAAGCCTTATGTGACGGTTGATTTATAATCCACATCGTTTTCACTAATAGCACTGCAGTAAACCTTTGCCTGAAGTCCTGCAGCCTTGCTACTGTGGCAGGTGAAGAGACTTCTTCAAAATGAAGGAATGAATGCATCCATCTGTTTTGAGTTGAGCACAGAATAAATACAGGCTTACCAACACTTACTGTAGTTCAGGTTCCTTATTGGGTAAAGTGATACTGCGCTTTGATGTATTTACAGCATTTTGTGCAGTCCTACTTTAAGTCCCATCTATGTTAAATTATTATTATTTTTTTTTTTTTTCATGAAATTGAAGATATGTAATATTCTGCCAAACATCTAGAAGTTCACCAATTAAATATTTGTCTAACCTCAAGTCCTGGTGTTTTTGTAAAATTCTGCCCAGGTTCTATTTTTTTAAAATTGGACTTTGGCAATTATGCCATCAGGCTGACCACAAGTAGTTTGTCTTTTTCCTGACGGTACTTTTCTGTCGGGCAAACATTTGAGTTGCACGTAGATACCTTGATTGTATTATTTGACTAGTTGAGGCTACTGCTAACTTGATGCTAATATGCTTTTGCTAGCAAACTAGCTCGCTGGCTTTTTTTTGCATATGTCGTGATTATAAGTGGAAATTTCGTGCCAGTTGGTTCGTTTTCACCGCTGGCTCTCCTCTGTTGCCAACCCATGTGATGCTAGGCACCATAAGCAGTGTAAAATAAATGCAAAACCGCTGCTAAGAGCCACTAACAGACCCCCGAAATATCAATTTTTGCTTCACTTGATTGTTACCCATTCAAATCCCCCCTGTATTTAGTTAAATTTCTTCCAAGATGGCATTAAAAAAAGGTCTTAAATCTGACTCTCAGATGACCGATGCCATAGTATGTCGTTGGTCGATGTTGCGATCAGGATGTCAGTTGCAGCAAATGCACTTTTTCCTCACTTTGCTCCTTCTGATCTCTCTTTCCAACCCTCTGACCTTTGGCGTCTTGGCTACTGTAATCCGTGTCAGACGTGAGCATCTGCTGCTCCTTCCACCAGGCTGGGCATGACACTGGCAGTGTGCAGGGCGTGAACTCATGACACTTGGAACAGCCAGCAGTTATTGCAACCCAGCAGTTGTTTGCAATCATACTAATTACACTAATGGAGTAATAATATATTCGTAATGCACTGTGCAGCCTGAACCACTACATACGCTTAGCCACTTTCAGCTTGCTTCAGACTATAGCGGGGAAAATAAATATTTGATGTATTACAGAGAGTTTTTTTTTTTTGTCCATTTAATGCTTTTCCACTTATAATGAATGGAAAGGGGTGTAAGTTTTAATTATTAAACCGACTTCTTACAACTACAGAAAATCACACTTTTTAAAGTATTTTGGAAAAAGTATTTTATTCTGTAGAAAAATGGAAGCTATTTGATGCAAAATTTATTAATTTTTTTTACATTTTCAGAGGTCAAATTGGCTTCTTAAAGAGAAATTAATAGGTCTGTGAGAAAATGGTATTTCAAAATGGTACACAGCGATTTTTGGAAGTTGAAATGAGGTGAACTTTAAAAATCAGTGGTGTATCAAATTTCCATTTTCCCCATCACAAGTGTGTTTTATCTCAAGGATTTTTGGGGGGGTTCTGCTTCAGCTCGTCTTTCGTTTTTCTTCCAAATATTTGTGATTTCAGAAAATCCTTTAACATTGTTCCTTCACCATGTTGGAAACGTCTGTGGATGTGTTGAGTCTTGAAAAGTGTGGACTTTTGAGGTAAAACAGGCAGGAGCCCTGGTTTGAAAATGGACCGATGTGACGAGATCACGATTCAAACGCCGCTACATTACAAAACCCATTTCCATACGCACATAATCATAAAACTCGGATGTCTTCAAGTGCTAAACAAGGGAGTTAAGGCGCTTATAACCGTTGGAGACCATTACTCGGCATCAGCTGCTCTAATTAGTTCCTGTTTGTGATCAGCGTAATGCCACATTTGGCACTGGTTCTGGCATTTTGCTTTCACGTTTAATTTCACACATTGTATAATAGTCCCTTTTAATTCTGCCTTAGGATTCAGAACTCATGTGCGACGGGGCCTTTATGTTTTGACTCTTTATTCATCCTGTGCCTCTCCGTTTCCTTCAGAGTTATTCGTTTCATTTTCCTCGCGCAGCTCAAGGAACGCCATCGGAAAACTTTCACTGTTAAATCAGCGCTGACAGCTCTGAGTTTGGCTCCAGGCCCGGACACGGCCGGCGTGGACCGGAGCCAGGGAGCTGGTGTTGAGCCGAAGGCCCGGCCAAACCGGTGACCCTCTGAGGATCAAAGCAGAAGCCAGCACATGTTGAACCGTGCCGCTAAATAAGTTGGTGGCGATCCATCAGTCATAGACACAGATCTGGGTCGGCCTGGAGAGAAAACTTGGCGGCGCTCAGAGGAAGCTCGGCTTATTAGCAAAACAGGCTTAAGGTGTCGCAGTAGTTTCTGACTGCAACATGCTGCCATTTTACTGTTAGCTTAGCAGGGGCTAAAAGGTTAGCATTAATGCAAAATGAATGAGCAGGAGGAGATGTGTTTATAAGTGAAAAGTGCTTTTTTTTTTTAAAGTGAGGTTTTATTAGAAATTCCAGTAGCGAGTTGTTTTCGTTTCCTTCCAGGTACAGAGTGATGTGTGCTAACAACACCAGCTTCGGTTCACTCTGCAGGAAAAGCTGACATGTAGAAACACAGGCTGGGTGACACTGAGGTTTATAGCCGAGCTTGTTCAGTGGATGTAAATACATGACATGTCTCTCTGACCGGGTTCTGGTTCTGTCTGGAAAATGTCTGGAATCTGGTTTTAGTGCTGGAAAAGGCGGGGAAAAATATGAAGACCTTCTTTCCTCAATCCCTTTTCTCCAATTTTTTTTCTTCCTCTGAGAAAAAAATTGGAGAGGGGCACGCTCCACCTCTCTTCCTGCTTCTCTTTTCCTCTGTCCATCCTTCTTTGTGTCCTTCCTTTCCCTACCGTGGCCGTCCTTTTCTTCCCTTGCTTCCTTTCTTTTGTTCTACTTTAACACCTTTATTTTGTCCATCCTTTCTTCCTTCTTTTTCTGTCATTTTTCTTTCTCTTTTCCTCCTTTCAGTCCTTTTGTTCGAATTCCCTTTCCTTCCTTCCGCCCTTATTATCTTCCTCCTTTTCTTTACATTTCCTTTTTGTTTTGCTGTCCTTCTTTTCTTCCGTCTTTGCTTTCTTTTTCTTTCATTCCTTTTGTCGTCCTCCTTTTTATTTCACCTTGTTTCACTCCTTTTCTTCTACTTTGCTTCCTTTCCTCCTCCTTGACTTTTCTGTCTTCTGATCTTTCCTTGCGTCTCTCATTCCTCTCCTTTTCTCCTGTCCTCCTTCCCTTCCTTTTGTTCCGCTTTCCTTCTCTTATGTTCTCTTCTTCATTCCTTCCTTGTCTGTCTCTTTCCAGAGAATTATAAAACAAATCAACTTTGCCGATTTTTATATGTGTAAGGCTATAAAACTGGGCTATGTTGTGGGATGTAACAGTGATATAACATATCTGAGAAAGTAACACTGTGTAGGTAGAACAGTTTGAGTGCAGATGACAGTGAGGAGAGAATCAACTCTCCTCTCATGCAGCTACATGCGAAGGGGTTCATGTTCCGCGCTTCCTGTGTTCACAGCACACAAACACACCAGTGCAACACGCAGACACATCCATCATGGTCTTTGTCTCTGCTTTCCATTCAGCTGTCGTCCCCGGTTTGACAGACGGGCAGAACGGGGCCTGGATAATTCTCTGATGCTTCTGTGTGAATTCACACCAGAGAGCTCAGAAGCCTGTTGTCTAATGAAACTGGCATCAGGGCCCAGAGAGTGGTGCGAGTGTTTTGGAGACGGAGAGAGTGGGAGGGAGATAATGGAGAGAGAGGCAGGTGAAATTGTGATAGATGGAACGAAAGGGGGCGGTGGGGGGGAGACTAATGAATTGAGTTAGCGTTCAGTTTTAGTTAGTGCAAATGTAGCCAAAGGAAAAGGAGTGAAGGCTGTTAAAGGACAACGGTGTGTTTTGCGGTAGCGGGGGTTTATGTTTTGAGAGTCTGTGTTGGACGAGGTTGACGTGATCGCTTCCCAAATAAATACACCTCATTTTGGGCAATTAGTTCCACATAAGCACTTCCTGGCTTCCCTAAAGCGCCTTCTGATTAGTGCCGCTCCGGCGTCATGTGATGCAGACCGTGTTGCACCAACGGCTCTGGGCACCTGACGTTTTTGGAAAGCAGCAGCTGTGAACATGGGCAGAGAAGCACCGCAACGAGCGATAAGGCCGCGTTTAGGGCGACGGGGAGGGGAGTGTGGCGGATAACACCGCGACAAAAGGGAAGTGTCGGCGAGAGCCGAATGCTTGAGAGTGTGAAATGTGTGGAAAACGTGCGTACAGATGGTGAGAGGAGAGTTTGGATGGAGCGATCAAAGGAAGATTAGAGAAAACACAGCCTGACATTGATAAATGAGAACAAACAGATGGTTAGGTAGGAGGAGGAGGGGCTTATGGAAAGACGGAGTGAGTGATGGAGCGGAAAGGAGACGGAAAGAGGAATTCCTGTTTTATGTGCAATCATAAGGTTGTTGGAAGACACTAAGTTTGCAGGATTTCTCAAGGTTAAACAGCACACTGCCATTTTTAAAAAATCTAATCGAAATGCTTGGTACAATAGATGTTCATGTCAAACAATTTTAGCAATAGAAATAATTCCCATACAATGTCTTGCAATGGGGATGTTGTATCGTAGCATAAGAAAGTATCGCGAAATTAGGAAGATGGGGAAATTTTTTTCTCAAAATTGAGTAGTGGATGGATGGGGTCATGTATGGTGGTATTTTGGGAAACAAACTCCTTCCCTCAACAAACCTTTGAAGGTGGGTCATTACTCTGTCTTCCAGCATTTAATTGACTCGAAACACAAAACCTGGAAACCTAAGGAGTGACTTGGTTAGAATCACCTCAATGTCCCTGGAATGGCGTAGATGGAGACCAGATCTGTACCCAACGAAATATCTTTGGAGGGAAACAAACGTCCCGGACACCTGAAAGATCTGGAGACGATCTGGACTGGACCAAAATCTCTGCTGCAGTGTGTCCAAATCTGGTCAAGAAATACAGGAAACAATTGTAAACAAAGGTTTCTGTATCAAGTAACTTCTATTTTTCTATTGGATCAAAAACTTATTTCATGTAATAAAACAAATAATTTAAAAATGAATGCATTACATATTGTTTTAGAGTCCATGTCACACAGTTGAGGTGTGTGAAAATCAGACCTCTCCATTCCACTCTGTCATCACTGGCTCTGTGTATCCAGAGGTCACGTTTTCTCCCCTTCTTCTCCACAAAATAGTTCAAACTCAGGTGCTGTGAACATCTGCTTTTAGGTCTTGCCACAAATTACCCCTGGGCTTTGATTTAAAAAGTTCAATGTGGGAAAGGTGGTCTTCTTCCTTCCACTTTTCCGTGAAAGCCCGGTTTGTGGAGAGAACAAAAGGTTTTACAAGCTTTGCCGCACTCCTTTTACTTAAAGCCAAAGTCCTCGAACTCCATATCTTTGTCACGCTTCTGATTTTGAAGCGTAGCTGCAGGTGAAAGCAACAGAGTGGAGGGAAACTGAGTGGGGCTGTGCGCCGCAGAAGAGGGGTTCCTGTTCCATTAGCAGCCAAAGCCAATCCGTCAAGAAGACAGCCAGGACATCCTGCCATTATCGCCGCCTGCCTGACTGCAGTGTATATTTAGAGATTTAGAGGCTTTGCTCCATGATGACGATAATGCTGCAGCAGCTGCGTGAAGCTCTGAGCTCTGGTTCTGAACGAAGTCATGGATAAGAAGAGATGGTGGACAGGTTCGGGAAATCTAGTGTTGCTTGAAGTAGCCGAGAGGAAAGGATGGAGGACGTAAAGGGCAACGTCTTCGACTTTTACCGTTGAAATGTAACAAATGCTGATCTGAAAGGATCACTCTTGCTACGTTTTTATCACACAAGTATCTGAGACCGGTGTTCTGGCACAGGTTGGACTCATCATCCATAAGAAGAAAACCAAAATCCTTCTCCACAACTCCATTTGCATCAACTCAATCACCCTAAATGGTTGTACTGTGGGAGAAATACAGTCTTTCATCATCAACAAGCCAGGTGGAACACCTGCAGATATCAAGACATCCAGCAAACCAGACATCGTCCAGCTCAAGAATATCAGGACATCCAGAGAGCTGACCCTGACCACCAAGATCCAGCTTTTCAACTCCAATGTGAATTCAGCACTGCTGTATGGGGCTGAAATCTGGAGGACAAGCCAAGACATTCCTGATCAGCCGTCTCTGTAAGATTCTCTACATCAGGTAGGACAAACGTCGCGATCCGCCAACCATCGACAACAAACAGACTCAGAGACAGAACCTCCATGGCAAGCAAAAGAGCCCATCTAAGAAAAGCCTGGAGACAAAACCTCGAGGCAGACGTAAATAAGATAAACTACACCTGGGACGGACTATAAAGATTGGACCGGGAAAAGATATCTCTGGAGTTCTAACTTTGGCGGCCCATACCCTGGAATGGGATGAAAGGCAAAAGAAAAAGATGATGAGCTGAGCCCAGAAAATTTTTGCCACTCAACAGTTTTTCTTTGTTGTGTGTGTATAAAACATTTCCCTTGATTACAAACCCCATCAAAACATAAGACATAATTTATTCTTAACTCTTTGAAAAATGATTTGGCAAGAAGTTTACCTCACAGGTGCACTTGCGCAGACTAACTTAATACAACACCGCATGGACACATCCATGCAGTGCAATAAGTTCATTTTAAAGAGGCAGCATCATATAAAATCTGAGCAACACTAGTAAAAATATTGAAGGGTTTATAGTGGGGCCGTGTTGCAATGACTTCCTGAAAGTGGAGTTTCAGGAAGAGCAGGAGCTCCTTGGGGACAGAGGCCCAATTTTAAGGCGTCTTCTCACCTTTTTTATAGAATACACATTAGGGGTCCATGTTTCCTGTCTCGCGGGGTGCGTGACTGTGCAAGTGAGTCTGACGTTGGGGTGTGTTTTATCCAGGTAATTCCCAACTCGGGGCGACCATCGTGGACGCCTTGGACACCCTGTACATCATGGGTCTACACGAAGAGTTCAAGGATGGCCAGGAGTGGATCGAGCAGAATCTGGACTTCAGTGTGGTGAGCAACAACCTTCCTTTTACTCTGCAAAATTATCTGAGGAGCTTTTATTAAATTGGGGACTTCCTTTCTTGGGAGACCATAGTCAGCGCTTGTTACAGAAACACGAGCTGCTGTTTGATTCAGAGCAGGGGTCCCCAACGTCGGTCCTCGAGGGCCGGCATCCTGCATGGTTTAGTTCTCTCCCTGATTTAACGCACCTGGATCAAGTGATGGCTCGTTAGAGGCCTAAGAAGATCATTGACCTGCTGAAAAGGTTGTCACTACCACCAAGGAGAGAACTAAAACATGCAGGATGCCGGCCCTCGAGGACCGACGTTGGAGGACCCCTGATTCAGAGGATTTTCACCAAGGAAATGAAATCCCAAGCTTCTCCTTTCGTTTTGCCAAACTGTTCAGTCACCTGCTGGCTGTAATGGAGCCTGATTGGCTTTAACTCATGCTAATTTGTTGGTTTTGCAACAAGCCATTTTGTGCAATTATCTGGTAATATGCAGATGTTGCCAGGCTGTGATAAATGAAACCTCGGTTCTCTCCCTTGTTAACACCCCACCGTCACCTCTGAGGTAATCTGCCCCAGTTAGAGTAGAATCGTTTCAATGACATGTCATGTTGTCAAGGAAGAACTGAAACAATAAGGCACGTCACTTAGTCATATTTAGTTTTGATTAGGCTTTAAATCTGTGTTATAGGTCTGCAAAAGTTGGAGGATTTGTCCATCCTCTCTGCAGCTCATCTGATTTATTTTCCTGCTCCAGTTCTCATTTTGTTACCAGATGTCTCTTTTTTTTATGTTTCTCCTTTATAACTTTCTTTTACCTTTTATGGTTGCTTTTCTCCGTTGGAATTTTCTCTTTTTTTTTCTTTCTTTTTTTTTAGTGTAATGTTCAGTCTGCTGGCCGTTTCTCCTTCTCAGTAACACTAAACGTTAACAGTTTGATTTTTTTTAATTTCTTTTCCCTCCTCATCCATTACGTCCGTCTTGTCTTTTTATTCTCCATCTGTTCAACTGTCTGTTTTTTTTTTTTCCCCCTCTACAAACAGCAGTCCTTCTTTGCATTGTGTTCTTTGTTCCTCCGCCCTGCGGTCTGTCTCGTTCCTAAACTCGTGTCTTTTTTTATCTCCTTCTGTCATGCAGTCTTTTTTCAAGAGAACTTACAAAAAAAAAAAATAGAAGTTGCAAATCTCACACCTTCTCACATTTTGTTCCATGAGAAGCTGTCATGTGTTTCTTTTTTTATTTATTTGTTTTATTCAATGAAGTTTCCTTTTGGAATCTGTTATTTTTGAATGTGAATTGATTTATTGCGATTTTACGTTTCAAATGATTTTGACGTGGAACTTTTTATTTTTCTTTCAAGACACAAATGCAAACAAAATGAAAATCAATGTCAGTTGGTCATATTGACCGATACCCATATGTTAAAAAATTGACCAACATCGGCCTTTATTGATGTTGGTGACGCCATGTCGTGCATCGCAAACTTTTATTTCGCCTTTTTTACTCTCGTCACTCTAGTGCCTCATTCACACCAGCCTTGTTTTGTCTGCTTTAATCAAACTGTAGTTGGTTTGCCTGGAAAGTCTCGGTTTGTTTGTTGAGGTGTGAATGCGGGATCGAACTCTGATCCGCCGAAAAACCCCGGTCTCGGTTCAATTAAAATGAGCTCTGGCGCAGTTTGAAGGTACATGTGAACGAACGCCAAGCGGACTGGAGCATGACTGCCCCAAAATCAGGAAATGGACTAGGGCATTCTGGGAAAATAGAGAATGCCCTAAAACACATAAGCTGGTCTTGCTCTACTGAGAAAAATGGCTGATGGTCTTTTGCCAAAGAGAAATCCTACAACCGCTATAATCTGATGCTACTCCATTTTAGTTTATATTTTGTGAAGAAAGAAGAGGCACTCAGCGTCTTATTCAGAGGTTCTATGTTGTTTTTGGTGCAGCGCCACCACAGGCGAGGAGGGAAGTAGGTTGTTGAAAGCGTTTGGTTCTTCTGACACAGTGCGGTGCGAAAGTGAATCGCACCAACTGAAAATGGTGCGATTTATCTCAATTCTCAATCTATCTCAATTCGATTGAGAATTTCAGTTCTCAATCGAACCCAGTTTACCCGACTAAGCACCCTGTAATCCAGTGCAAGAAATTGCATGTAGTTGGTAAACGGTGTCCACCTGTGTGGAAATAAATCTCATCTGTAATCACATGAATCTTTTTTTTTTTTTTTTGCTTCCTCCTGTGATTTTCTCGACTTTTTTCCCCATCCGTCCAATTTCACTGCCCACATTTGGTTATCACTTCACCTCTCTCCGTCCCTCCTTTTCTATCAACTGACTTCCGAGCTTGTTAGTCTCCCTCCTGAGGCAGTCACAGGATAGGTAGAAAGAAGGGGCTCTAGCAGCCTAACACTTGGAGGGCTAATTAACCTCCAGATCGCTTTGGTCAAGCTGTGGAATAAAAAGAAGCCGTGAACAGAAGGAGCAAGGTCAAGACGTAGCCCGGGATGAGCTCTCTTTCTTCTTCTTTTTTTTTTTTTTTTAAATGAGAAGACGTCAGTTCTGTGCTATGAGTCAACATTGATGAGTGTGAGTTTGACACAAACTCCAGCAGTTGGGTCATAAAGGTCAAAGACACTGTCTGCTGGCCGTTAGAGAGAGGAAAACCTTTTGAGGGTCACTAAAACGGAGAGAATAGAAATGTGTTCAAGGGAAAGACATGTTTTTTTTTTTTTTTTTTCAGTCTTAGATTAGATTGGCAGTCAAATTGAAAGAGCTATTAAAATTGAAAACTTGCTTCTGGAAACAGCTGGCTCTTCGTGAACAGCACACCGGTGTTCACGACAGCAGCCCGACAGCAACAGGAGGACGCGAGTGGAGTGGGATGCAAACATTCTGGTGTGAAGCTTTAAGAAGGCAGCAGCAGCAGAAGAAGAAGAAGAGAGCCTCTTTGACTCCACAAGAGGGAGTGGAGAGGAGGGATTAGGGGATGGAGAGGGAGGAGAAGAGAGGGGATGAGACTTGAAGCTTCTGTTAACAAGCTGGCGGAGGAGGGAGGCGTGTCACTCTGCGTTCATTAAGGACTCGGATTCATACCTTGCATGCATTAGGCAGAGGAGCGTTGGGTGTTTCTCTCTGATGGTGCAGCATCATGGAGAGATTTGGGTGGATGAGGATGACATCACCCAACCTCTTGGCCAGTCGCAATAAAAATTTTTTTACTGGACATCGTAAATTGTCCAGTTCAATAAACTATGATATTGTTGTTTTGAGACCATTTTCAAGTGTCACCGGCATAATAATGTGAGTTTGCTGTCAAGTTTGCTTTTTAAGACTCTAATAAACTTTTATTTTTGTACTGAACAATCCACACTAAAACTGGAACCATCAAAAAAAAAATAACCATCAGAACGGAAATGATCAATATCATTTTAATTTATTAATTGCTTATTGCGACACAGTTACTTGCCCGCTGCCCTGGTCCTTTGCTAATCAGGTTTGGATGGACAGCAGTTTTGGACACTCCAGAGAGGCCTGGCGGTGTAATTGGCAGCAGGAATGGCATCAGGTTGAGCTCTTACATCACGGATCGTTTGAGCCCTAAAGATTGCAGCTGTGCCCGGCCTGCATTAAAGAGCTCCGAGGCTGGCTGTTTGGATTTCCATTTAGGCAATTGAAAGCATCGCTCTTAGTCTAGTTTAATTACTCTTCTGCGCCTGCACGAGAGGCGCTGTAATTCTCCCGACTTCTCCCTCCCTTCAGGGGGTCGCCACGGTAACTCCATCTCTCTCCACAGGCGTTCTCCAATCCACTCCAATCGTCCGCATAAGCCGCTCTTCTTCTTCTTGAACTTCCTCTCCAGTCTCTTTGACGTGAGCTTTTGCTCTGATGGACTCTTGTCCATTTCGCTCCCAGTGGAGCTCTGAACACATCCAGCTCTGCCACCTGTCTTTATATTAACGCCTTTCAGAAGGTCTCGCCATCTTCCTCTACCCTTCACTCCTTCAGCTCTGCGTCTTTGAAAAAAATCGCCCTTGAAATCGGGCTCCTTCCACTCCATCCTGCCCTCACTCTCTTCTTCATCTCTCTTGTGTACCAACCAAACTTTTCCATTGGTTGGTTGGCCTTCTCCACCAACAGGACCTCTCGTGCTAGCAGCGTTCCCCTTCTTGATTCGACTGACTTTCGTGTTTCTTCTTTCGAGTCGTTGTGACCTTAAACTGTTTAATCTGATTTTGGTCTTCGCCAGTGTTTCTCAAGTCCGTCCTGCACGTTTTCTCTCTCTCGCTTGCCGTAGAAGCCTTTTAATTACTCACTTATTCAAGTCGGGTGTGTGGTAGAAGGGAAACACATAAAACATGCAGGCCAGTGGTCCCTCATTTATCCACCTAATGTCTTCCGCCTTCTTCATCAGTGCAGTCATGTCAAGTTTATTCATATTGCACATTTCAGCAACAAGGCAGATCAATGTGCTTTACATTGTGAAAATATCCTAAACGTCAGTCATTTAGTCAGCGCTTGTGAATGTTTGACAAAATCGGAAACATTTTGTCAAGTGCAATCAATGAAACCATCAGTACACATCAGATATGTTGGTGAATGTTTCGTTTATTATGGCTTAGAGCAACTTCAAACAGGTTGGTTGTTAGTCTTGATTTAAAGGAACTCGTGTTTTGGGTGTTGTGCAGTTTTCTGTATTTTGATCATTTTTAAACAAACAACAATATCATATTGTCTCGTCAGTAAATTTGAATTGGGCCTGCTTATCACCCCTTCCAAAAACCTTACCAGTCATGATTGATTGAATAGCTGCCATGCGGGTTTAAGCCCGGCACTGAGCACAATGAGGACTGTCAGGTGTCCAGGTTGGATCCTGACACTGCAGCTCGACTTCACCTGATGGATGTGTCAGCAGGAGGTCTGCCTCCACCTTCAGCCTCCAGGTTAATAGACTTGGTTAACAATGTCATTAATCACCCGTCTAAGGGTGAGGAGTTGGATCGGCCGAAGCAGCAGATCAAGAGAAATTATCTCTAGCTGTCGAGTCCATTCTTGCCCAGTTTGATGCTTTCATTGTGTGCTAAAATTCTATGAAATTGACTTTACAATGTTTTTTTTTTTTGTTTGTTTTTTTTGGCACTAGTGGTCTTTATTCCACCTTAATCTGACAGGAATACGGGAAAGGCATGCGGCAAGGGAACCAATGGCAAACTGCTGAGTCGTCCTGTTTTTGTTTTCTGGAGATGAAACCATTTCCCAAAACAATTTTGAATAAAATGTACAGTAAAACTAAGCATCTTTGGGTGCAAACTAAAGGATGGATGCGTCTTTAAGAAGTGCTCACTTTGTTGGTTTTTATTCATTATTTGGTCGCTAGGAGCAAATTCATTCCCTTCTTATCTCTGGTCCGCCTCCAAGCCCACAGCTGGACTCGCTCCCCGCCTGCAGCAGGCTCCATGAAGGAGCAACCATCCACGGTGCTGACAGAACATCCCATGATCTGCCAGTTTGGATAATTGGGGCATAAGCTCTTCAATTAGAAGAGCGAGAGTAGGCATGCATCATCAATAGATAAGTGTGACTGAGCCACACGCCCAGACGGGCTGCAGCCACCATGTTCTTTTTGCCTTCAGCAGAAATGTTGCAGATGTTTGCTCTAAAACGTTCTCAACTTTTATGTCCTACTCTTCCAACCAGAGCCACTTAGAGCTGCACTCACTTCCAGTTTATCATGTAAACAGCAAAATAAATGGCATCATTACGTTTAAAGGTCTACAAGAGGTTGTTCCACTCTTGAATGGATCTGTGGACAACAAAGATTTTCGATTAACTAATGATGTCCGTCCTGACCCTATTTTAGTGTTGTAGTTTGGCCTCCGGACAGAAGCGGAACCAGTTGATACAGAAATAAAGATGGCGGGGCCATACCAGAACGGGAAAGAGAGACGGTCCAAACAGAATTTGGTGTTGGATGCAAAAAGCATTTTATGCAGCTGTGGTTAGAAATATAAACATTCAACAAGGTACTTATCAACTTAATAGCACTGATTCAGTCGGGCTGCTTGACAGCGTGATGATGGCGTATTAGAGCCATTTTTAAAAGACAAGAAAAGGAGAAACCTTCCACTGAAAATTCAGACATTTTGAGATTGATCTCAGAAATTTTCTAGGAAAAAGCTTGGAAATTTCTCTGATCTAAAAGTCAAAACATTTCCCAAAAGTCAAAAGGCTTACACTTCACAAGCTTAGAATTTTTTTCCTAGAAATTGCTGAGGTTAATTTCAGAATTTTAGCTTCTTGGTGGAAATGTAGTCATTTTTTTTCCATCTGCAGTGACCTTAATACATTGTCATGCGGAGCAGCTTCAACTTCTCAACCAAAAAATGACTGATTTGGTGTGAAGGCAAAGATATAAGAGAATTAAGTGGCTTGTACTTCTATAGTCCTTCATCAAGTCCAGAGGACTCCAAAGCTCTTCACATTACATTCAGTCGTTAATAGAAAATGTGGCCCTTTATGTTATGGAAAGTCTGTTGGCTCTCTCGACACAAGAGAAAACTCTAGTTTTAAGGAAGTGGCCACTTATCATGCCAATTGATAAGCTGAGTTAACCTTAGATTAACTCGGTCATCAATAAATTGTGTCCCTTGTCAGTTACAGATGTGGATATTTGCAAATGATCCAAAAGTTTAACTTTGAATGTGAAGGAAAGTTGGAGATGCATCTTTCGTAAAGGTGTCTGTGTCCTGCTCATTGAATGCGAGAAGAAGAAAAGACCAAAATCCTAGCAGAGCATCAAAGGCAAGAGGTCTCCTTTGTTTTCGGAGCGATTCTGATCTCTTCCAGTCAAAAGCCCAGAATCAGTCCTGCTTCAAACGGCTCGCGGATCATGAGAATAGAGGGAGGTTGTTCAAAGGAAGAACGGGTCTCCATACATGAACCGCACTTGTTCTATGAAAAAACGGCAATCTACTGATAATGAAATGGCTGTGATTGAATATGAGATGGAGAAGAAACTCTCCTTTTTTTTCACCAGATAAGTTTATTGTGAAGGTGTCTTAGCAGCAGTAGCGTCAAACGAGGCCTGACATAAAAGGACAGAAATCTCACAGTCAATGAATAAATGACAAGAGAAGCTTCAGAAACCGTGTCAGGTAACAGGAAGTGACACTTCATGAACCCTAAGTCCAAACATAGCATCATAAGAGTGTTTCCTTTAAAATGAGCTCACTCAGATTGTATGTAAATCTTCTGCACGCAACACTTCAGTATGTGAAGATGAATTCCTTAAGTCTTTGGAGGGATTCATTCTATAGCTGCAAAATGTTATGAAAACGTGGGACGACAATGGTTTTGTCTGTTGCTATGACGATATTGGTTGCCATTGCGATGCTCCTCTCACTCACAGCGAGCTAAAGTGTTTACATGTCCGCCATGATTTTCTGCATCTTCAGTTTGTTTCTCTTGTTTTCCCAGAATGCTGAGGTGTCCGTATTCGAGGTCAACATTCGGTTCATCGGGGGGCTCTTGGCAGCGTACTACCTCTCTGGACAGGAAGTAAGTGTCTTTCGCTTTTCACTGTAACTTTGGTTTGAATGTCATCGTCTTGGCAACTGTTAGAAATGTGATCAATTCAATCAAATGGGTGAAAATGTTGGAACTTGGGGAGTTTTTTATTTTTCTACTTGCCTCTGAGATCTGAAAACGAAATTACATTAACATTACTTGATATGTGAAAATCAATACTGAAATAAATTAAAGTCACACCTGTAAGTGATAAGTCGCTAGAAAAGCATACCACGCTGTCATCCTCCATCCACTTCCTGCCGTCTTCTTTCTTCTTTGTCTTTTCTGCCAGTAGTAACATCTGATCGTTGGTCATGTGACTCGTGATCCGGAAAAGTTAATGTAATTTTGGAAAATATGCTCATTTCGATACAGCCGAATAACCACTTTATCCTAGCGCAAAAACTTTTTATTTTTTGAAATTGTCGCGTTTCCATTAGGCGAACTTGTGTTTGTAATTCCAGTTTGTGGCAGGTTGGCAACCCAGACACCCTTTTGCCCCCCATCCCCCATCTCCTTCAGTCAGTCGGCTCCGCCCTCTTCGCCCAAACATTCATCATTGCCCAATAGAGTAATAATAACCGAAGCTGTTGGTGGTGGGAAAGAAAGGATATGAAGCGTGGGAGGTAAAGACAGTGATGGAGGGAGCAGAGGGGAGAGGTGCGCTGGGACTGTGATGATGAGTGGAGGATGTTTGGAGGTGATTGTTACTGATAAAAAATGAAAAAATGAGGGAATGACAATGATGAATAAGTGAGGGACGATAAAAGCAGGAGGACCTGATTCTTCACTCTCAGTGGACATGTCCTTGAGCAAGGCACTTATCCCTCCCAACTGGTGCAGTCTGCCTGCAGCACAGAGATGGCTTCATCTCAGGGGAGTCGTTATGTACCCTGCGTTAATACTTACAAAAAAAAAAAAAAAAAACAGCCAGCAAATGTGAGCCAGAACCTCTGGATCAGCTAGCGACCCGGAAGCTGCCATCCTCTCCACCAGTCTCCACACTCTTACCGTTCCTGAAGTTGTGCAGCCCGACCTTGTTAAAGCAGTCCCCCGGCGCTGGGCCTCATGTCCTCAGCGGTGGTAATAATCTGCCAAGCACCGCTCTAAGCATCCTTGGCAACACGTCCTTGGCAACACACTCTTCCCTGGAGAGCGCACCTACTCAGCCAGGTTACACACTGCCAGGTCAGGCTTGGAAAACAAGCAATGAGTGAGAGACTCATTCCTATGCTGCAGGAGGTGACGCAGCAACTGATGACATATGATAATTTAGCTCTGACCTACTGCCATGACATATATTGCTATGTAAAATGCACGTTTTTGTGCTTTACGTCACGTTATAATGTTATTCTCATATCAAAAACAGATCTGAGGTGTTGCATCTCCATGGCAACCATTCAGCTGTTCACAGCTTCTTGTTGAAACTACTGCCATCTTCAGGAACAAAGCTCCTCCTCAGAGCTGCAGTTTCCAAGCATCTGCCTCACAGAGCAGCCCAACCTCAGAAACTCCCCCACTCAGCTCCTTCAGACTAGCCAGCAGCAATTAGCAAACACGTAGTGGGACTGAGCATCCGCTGAGTTCATTACAGGAGCTACTTCTCAGTGAAACCCTGGTAAAGGAATTATAAATGTTGTGTTGTGACGACTTCCTGAAGGCGGAGTTTCAGAAAGAGCAGGAATTTCTTAAAGAGACAGAGGCCCAATTTCAAGGCATTAAATTACAAAGTCAAATGTTTTTCAAGTTACATTTGATATATTCAGCATTTTTATAGCAACGTCGGTAACAATTACTTGATTGAGCTATAAAATTGAACTATATGCCTAGAAAATACATAACACTGGCCCTTTAAGAACAGCAACTGTCAACTGGCCCAATAGTTTAAACCTGAGAATAAAAGTTGAACTCTTTGACTTTCGTAAACAAATACTGAAATTCAGTTGTATTTCTTTTTTAATGAAAATGGAATGTAACATAATGACTTGATTGTGCTATAAAATAACATTAGGTCTATATAATCCATAATACAAGTGATTATTTGAGTTATATTTGCCTTTAGTTTAATCAGTCTGAATAAAGTAGAAGGTGGATTCCATTAAAATCACTCCTTTTTTCTTTAAAAATCGTTGCGTAAACATGTTTTCAACTGAAACTTACCCACAGCGGTCGATAGAGCCTGCCTGATATGCAGAAGAAAATTGTTCCATGCGCATTTTGAAGTACGACATTCGAAAAGGTGGCTGGAAACGGAAAAATCCAAAACTGCTTTCTCAATTTTGCTGAGACGTTTTTGCTCTTGCTTGAGGTGGTTTTTGGCTTTTCTGAAAACGAGTGAATTGAATACAGAACATGGAAACGCGTTTTGCGAATAACTCTTAGCGTACGCAACATTCCCATGCACTGGTTAGTCAGTGCCGTATCAGAGGCACGAAACTTGGAGTATTTTCCAGATCCAGACCTGCAGTTCAGAGGGGATTCTTTTTTGCAACATTTCAAAAATTAACTCAACATTTGCCTGACAGTTGGATGGAAACAGCTCATCTCTGTGAAGCCTGTTTCAGCAAACTGCCTACTGATAAAAGCATCTCACCTGGAGATTTGAGCTTACAGGAAAATAAAATCCGTTTAAGTTTGTGTTTGTGACGTGATGAAATGTATTTGAGGTCAATGGGCTTGAGTCCTACTTTTTAAGGCCTCCTGTCAGTCTTTAATATCACAGCAGACCTTAAAAGCGTTCAATAACCACAGGAAGCCGTTCTTCAGTGGGCGGACTTGGGCAAAGTGTCTGAACAGAGTCCGGCTCTGCGTTGGAGAAGCTTCTTGGCTCATTTAAGAATTTTGATGTTTCTCCCACACAAGCTCGTCTCTCCATCTTCAGCCACCATCTGCAAATTTCCCCTTTGGCTTCTGTGCTGTGTTTCATCTGCAGCCGCTCATTATTAAATGTGAATTTTGCAGGTTTTACTCAGGTCTACCACTCATTTCCAACAGCTACGCCAAAAAAAAAAAAGAAAAAAAAAGAAATAAACGCCCAAATGGTTGGCTCTAATCCTGTCATCTGGCAAACGAGTAGGGTGAGATGGTTTTATTTGTTTTAGAACAAATGGAGATCTGATGCAAAGGGGGGAAAACAAATTGGGGGCGAGGAGAACAGAGACCGATTGGCCGTGGCAAAAGAAATACAGATGGGAGAAAAAAGCGCCATCATGTCGAGAGGACGAGCAGGAGATCAGTATTCAGGAGGAAGTGGATCGGGTCTCGGAGAGATCTCGGAGCAGCAGTGATGGATTGTGTTTACTCCAGTGTCTGTCTCTAGCTTTTCTCCTTTGTCTCTGTGTTATTTTCCTCTAACGTCGCCACGTTTTTTTTCCCCTCCGGTCGAGCTTCATTTTCCCTCCTCTCTCTTGTTTTCATCACTTCTATCTTGAACTTTTCACCCCCCCTGCCTGCTTAAAGCAGAATGCACGGCTCATAGATTTCTTCTCATTTGCATTTAAACGTAATATAACATTGTTCCTATTGCCACTTTTCGATGTATGTAGAGAATTGGCAACAGAAATCATCAGTCACTTCATTTTTCTATGATGAGTTAAAGTTCAAGTTTAGTCTTTTTTTTTTTTAAATAGAGAAACTGTTTAAAACTCAGGACAAGAACACAGTGAAAATGTAGTCTTTACGGTAAATACTAGTTATAATTACTTTTGTGGTTATATTTTCAATAAAAACATAACTAGGAATGGGACTATTAACTGTATTGAGGTATAGCAGATTGTGAAAAGTTACAGTTTTCAAAACCGCTTTTTAGATTGCTAAAATTTTACGTTGGCTGATAGGAAAGCTTGATCGCTTTTCCCTTGCACGCAAGAAGGATGAATTTGGATTTATGTTCTGTCAGGAAAGCACAGACGGTAATGATGTGCAAAATAAAAGACTGGCACCCATTAATCTTAATGCAATGTTTGTTTTAAAGCTGCAGTTACCTGACTGCAACCAGCAAGTCTGGAGGCTCTGACCTGACTATTTTACCAGCTGATTTCCACTGGTTATACTTCTGTTAGTCTGTAAAGATGAGAAATGTAAAAGGGTCAAAAGTAAAAGTTTAAAACTCTGAAATTTACCGCTGAAACCTGATATTTTCATTTTCTATGGATGCGTTGGTTTTTTCACCGTCTACTATTCAGACAAATTGTTTTGGGTCAGGAAAGATTATGAACATGATTTCTTTTAGCTATGTGGTTAAAAAAAAAAAAAAATCAGTTTCAGAGTTTCTTTGTTCCCACGTTGTTCAAACAAATATCGGACCACATTTTTCACTTTGGATGCCAACAAGGATAACTGAGGTTTAGTGTCGGCCGATACAGAATGACGGAGCTGAATTGATTTAAAAAGTTTTTTCTTGCTTCATAAACTCTGTCAAACATGTAAAAACAACAATTTTAATTTATTCAGTCAGTAGAATTAGGAATGTAACACCAAATGTAAAAAAATAAACTGCGACAAACCTTTCAAGCGGTTGAGTGCCGTTAGGAAATCTAAATATAATGTTACAGGTCCAGTTCCTCAAAGGTACTTCTCAATTATGAAAGGGTGTACTGTTGAACTGCTAATAGCAGAAGTTGTCCTCATGTAAGGCCACTGTTGATTGTTCTGAATTTGGACTTCCAGATGTGTACAACGGGTCTGCAGCACCGTTATGTTAGCAGCACAATCGTCCACTGTTAGTATGTGAAGTTAAGGCCTTGTTTCTTTAGACCGAAGAGAGCACTTACGGAAAGGGCTTCTGGTGTTGTATTAATGCTTCAATTATAGAACTGGAGAAAGCACTGTTATTTGCACAAATGACTCAGTTCTCAAGTGTGTGTGTGTGTGTTCCAATAACACACACACACACACATCCATGTCTGGATGTTGTACCTGAGGTCGGAGCAAATCTCTCAAAGCAAAAGGACTTATCTGTTTTTTTTTTTAATCCATGAACATTGTGTGGGTGGGCTCTGATTCTAATAAAACCTCCAAACAAGAGGTGTTTTTCGTTGTCCCTCTTGGTGTTTAATCACAAAACAACACATTCATCTTCATATCTCGTTTCTTTAGCAACGTTTTTCTCTCTTTCTTGTTTTCGCACCCTGCCAGTCTAATTCGGCTGAGGAAAACAGGCAAGCAGTATTTGCATTTAAGCTGTAGGTGCTCTCCTAATTTGGTTTGTTGAGAGTTTATGAAGCCATGATGTGAAAAAGCCGAAAACCGGAACTTTTAACTTGCTATAAATCAAGGCGGCTGAACTGCAAAAAGAGCTACCAGATCGAGATGGAGATGGAACAGCAATCAGTATTCATGAGCTTTTGGAAAAGTTTGGACTTTGAGTCTTTTCCATGTCTGGATAAATGCAATAAAAATGTAGGGTAAGGAAACCTTCATCTCAGTCTTTAGAAGATCAATCTGTGTCGAATTTTATCAATCTTTCCAGCTATCCTTCCGTCTGTCCATTCATTCGTCCACCCCTGTCCGTCCACTGGGGTCTATCATCCATCCATTCTAACATATATACAGAACGCCATTCATCCTAGCATTCCCCCATCTGTTCCATCATTCATCCAACCATCCACTGGTCCTTCTTTCCAGACGTTCATCCATCATCTACCGTAGCATTCACCCATTCCTTCAAGCGTTAATCCATCCATCCTAGCGTTCAGCTAGCTATTCCTC
This sequence comes from Poeciliopsis turrubarensis, assembly GCA_010277015.1. Lineage (NCBI taxonomy): Eukaryota > Metazoa > Chordata > Actinopteri > Cyprinodontiformes > Poeciliidae > Poeciliopsis > Poeciliopsis turrubarensis. Next base: position 4,624,371 of record VMRN01000032.1, read on the forward strand.
ACTCTGTCCATCCATCCATCTATACCAACCTTGTTCATCCATTCATCTTTCACTCCATCCATTTGTCCATCTGTCCCTCCCTACACTCAACCATCAATCCATTCTTGTTTGTCCAGTCAATCTTTTACCCATCAGTCTATCAGTCATCCATCCATCCATCCCTCCCACCCGCAGTAGAAACATTCTTTATATGAACTGTGGAAACTGGCTAAACAGGACTGAGTCTGGAATATATAGAGTTGTGCCCTAGAAAATTAGTAGGAAGCTTAAAAGACAAAGAGACGTTGGAAAACCCCAAGTGAGGATGTAGAAGTGGAGAAACAAGAAAAGAAGCCAGGTGCTGAGGAAGTGACCAGCCACAGAAAGAAGAAAGCTAGAATGACCAGGATGACCCGCGTGCAGAGCACCAGATTGCAGCGAGCGGTAACAAGGTCAGGGGAGAAAGCCAAGTCTGGCTACGTCTCATAACGAGATGGAGAGCATCTAAAAGAGAAGCCTAGACTCTGCAGGCGTAAACACGGCGGTAGAGCCATCCTGTGGATGAACAGATGGGAGGCAGCGAGTTAAAGAGATAGAGGACGACAACGATGGAACGTCGGATGAAGCCCAGAGAGGCGACACAGAGATAATGATGGGAAACGGTTGAAAGGAAGGGAGAGTGACTGAAGACCAAGGCGGATTGAAAATGTTAATGTGAGACTTGGTGGAGGCAACGGAAAAGCAAAAGTTTAGCAATTTGGCAAAAGAGAGAAAGGGAAAAAGCAGTAGTTGATCATTTCCATCTTTGTTTCCCATGGATCCAAAACACATTTCTGGATGATTCTATTTTGAGACCGTCTGCATTCTCCTCATACCCCACACATGTTTTCCTCCAACATGACGTTGCTCTCATCACATCCCTTTCTCCCACCCTAACCAAGCTGCTCCTCATCTCTCTGTAACCGCTCCGTGTTGAACAAGGAACGGTTTAGCTGTAAACCGGGGACCGGCCTGTTTGATCCCACCGGGGAACGTCGGGCTCCGTCTCATGTTTTGTCACTCTCTGAACGCGTTGAGCCGAAATGGAAGGCTCCAGTCTAACTCCCGACTGCATCCTGACTGCCGCGGCGCAGCAGGGGAGCAGACGGATGCCTTCAGGGAAGCCGAGTGTCTCCGTGATGATTAGCAATGTGCTGTCTTAGCAGATCTCTAATGCTTTCAAGCACTGAGCAGTTTCAGGCAGGTGAGTCTGGTGACGGTCATCCGAAAGGAAAGGAAAAGGAAAAATCTGTACTTCAGAATTTCTTTGCCGTCTTTGCTGGTCTTTTAGCGTTATTGTACAGTTTTGGCACATTCTTAGCTCTTATTTTTTGTTTGTTTGTTTGGTTTAGTCATTTTGCATTTTATTCTTATACAAAGCAACAGTTGATAAAAATGAAGGCATGAAAGCTTTAAAGGTCTGAAATATTCAGTTGGATGTTAATCGGCACTGACATTTTTTATTTAGATTCCCATTTCTCTGTGATGTTGAAGCAAACTATCTTATCTATTTTTCCTTCTCTGGCTGCTACAGATAAGCCCAGAATTATTCATACGCCTTTCAGATTTGGGTTTTAAATTATTTTTCATTCAGCCTGGGTGTTTGTTTTTCATAAGAAATCAGATGGATCTCTCTCGAAAGATAAAACAACCCAACAAGAGCGTTAATTTTGGAGAAAAATGCATTTTTCTTACCAAAAATAATGCAGCGTTGAAGATTTATTTATTTCTGTTCTGTTTTGATAACTAGTTTAAATAAAACAAAGTGCTGTGTTCCATTAATCTCCAATTCCAGTTCCATTAAACATTCAATTCAACAAAACTGCATTTATTCCCCAAGAAGATGCAGCAATGTGACATACAGAAAGACACATGACCATAAAAGAACAACTCAAAGCGTAAGTTAAAAACTATTACATTTTTTTAACATTCACATGACGAAGAAGTTTTAGATTTTAGATAATGACGGGTCAGAGTTCAAGAGGACCGCTGCTCTTTGGACCCAGATCACAGCTGACCAGTTTTCTTGCAACTTTCTACATATTTTGACATTTTTTTTCTATTTTGATCATTTTATGAAAAATAATTGAGCGAAATGATTGTTGTTAAGCGTGTAATTCTACACTTGCGCACTTTGAAATTTGAACTGAAAAGAAAAGTGTGAATGAAAATGTGATTTTGAATGGCGAGCAAATGTTTAAAAGGGCTTCACTGATTATAAAAGCATCAAACGAAGCCAAATATTAACGTTTTTCTCTCGTCTGAGCAAGACGGGGGCACATAATGAGGCCAGACCATTTATTTGTAGCTGCAGCTGTGGAGCCTGAGCTGCTACACCAGCTCGGTTGTCATGCTCAGCAAGCGCTGCAGCTGTGCCAGCCAGCAGGGAACACACAAGGCGCAAGACGCACCGAGAATCGAGGGCGCCGTAACAAACAGGAGCAAATGCTAATTTCATCTCAGCTTTGGGCTTTGCACCCCGCAAACAAACAACTTACAGCGCTTACACAAGCCGGGGGAAAACAGCTCGCAGGAGTGCAAGTCAGATTAAATCAATGGAGCAAAAATAGGGAAATCGTCGCAAAGAGGACTAAGGATGGATGGAGTTAGGGGAGTGGATCGAAGCTAAGATGGCTCGGTCTGTCAGGGAGCGGAGACGTGCATTTTTCTCTAGAAATAAATGAGTGTGAAACCACAAGGGGTTAAACTTCATGTACGAATCGGAGGGTGACGCTTTATTTGAAGGGTTGTGCATAAGGCTGACATGACACTGTCATAAACATGACTTGACCCCTTTATGAGCATGAATGACTCGTCACAAATGTTCACAACTGTTGTCAAGACATGTCATTCCGTAAATAATGAATAATATATAATTTATATAAAAATATTAAACCCCTAAATTAACCTTAAATTCAATCATTTGTCCTCAGTAACCAAATTAGTAAATTCAGTCCACTGGTTTGTCATTTGTTTGAAAATGACTGAACATATACAACATGGTTTGAGGTTCCCTTTTTAGCAGGACTGTAACCCTGAACGTAGAGCCAAAGGTGCAATGAAATATTGTGAAAAAGGCCTAGTTCAAGTCCAAATCTAAAGCCTGCTCTGAATTTGTCGTTTCCAGACTCTGTCCAACCAAACTAACTGAAATGGAGCAATTTTGCAACGGGTAAAAGAAACAGACATTTTGAAATGACCCGCAACTGCATTTACGTAATAAAATGTGAAACAGTTCAGATGTAGGTTATATGAGTTCATTAAAAAACAGCTGCATGTTCGTTTTCACCGTACGCACAACATGTGACACCGAAGGCAGAGATAGCTTGATAGATTGGCTAAATAATGAAGGATGTCTGCAGAAACAATCCATTCGGAAGCCAAAATGATCCATTAGTCACGTCTTGTTTATCATGACATCAGTGCATCACTACTGATCACACTCAGCGTGAGGTAGACGTCAAGTCTGTCACTTTCTCGTATTGTGACTGGGCCAAATGAAGTCCTCTTGGAGCTAATTCGATGACGCCCTTTGCGCTTCCACACGCCAGCTTCCTCTTTTGTGTCTCGCCCTGCCCGCGACGCCGCGCCAGTGAATGCTAAACAATACGAGTAAATGGATCAGATGATGGGGAAAGTGGCAGAACAAAGTCTGAAAAATGACACACGGTAATCAAACACACAGCGGGTGACTTAATCCTGTCTTCGTCTGCTCGGCCCCCTCGGGGCCCTTCCTACCAGGCAGCGCATTTCACAGTCTACCCTATAATCCATTTAGGAGGCGTCATAACGTGTCAACAGTGGCCCAGTGCGTTCCCCAGAGAGCACGCTAGTCGCTCTACATGGTACGCAGTGCTTTTATGGTGGAGCAATTTGGTTGATAAAATTATTTTATTACGTCCTCATAAAGTAAGGTTAGCTTATTTTATCAGTATGTTTTTTTTTCTTTCTTTCTTTCTTTCTCTCCATCACCATCAAAAGAAATGCTGCATCACATCGACGCAGCATTTGCATCGATGTGATGCAACATTTGACGTCACATCCATCTTCATACAGTATCAAATGTGGCTCACTTGGCAACATGTTCTTGTTCGGACACTGAAATTGCTACAATCGTTAAAAGCACTTTCTTGAATGAACTGGACGATGAATAATTCTGGCTCGATAGGTTAACACAGGCTGCTATGTGTGGCTAACCGAACATAGGTCATTAGCAAGGCTCTGGAGAACTGATCTACACAAGGAGGAGGGCATTAAGCCAATCTACCAAGATTGTAAACCGCTAACATGAGCGAGCGTAACACTGCTTTCCTACAGATATGCTCACTTTCCGTTAGAGTTCTTCTAACATCTAAAAGAGGCAGTACGCATCCTGAAAACGCTTCTGCGTTTTTAACAAGCTAAGTGCAATAAAATCTTTTTACTTGACGTAGAAATTATAGAATAATACTGTCTAGTCCAGGGGTGTCAAACTCCAGGCCTCGAGGGCCACTGTCCTGCAGTTTTTCGATGTGCCACAGGTACAAAACACAGGAATGAAATGGCTTAATTACCTCCTCCTTGTGTAGATCAGTTCTCCAGAGCCTTGCTAATGACCTAATTATTCTATTCAGGTGTGGTGCAACAGAGGCACATCTAAAAGTTGCAGGGGACCGGCCCTCAAGGACTGGATGTTGACATCCCTGGTCTAGTCAGTATAAGCCACATCCATCAACTTTGAGAAGTAAAAAAAAAAAAAGTACATCTGCTGCAATTGTCAATGAGACGCATGTTGTCCACATTGCAACATGGGATATTTTTTTTACTTTTAACGGTAGCAAATATAAGTTTTTTTTCTGAATAGTGGCTGTAACAAAGATGTCTTTTGTAGCTTTTTTTCTGATATTAAATAATTTAAAAATATATATTTATTCAAGTTTTCTTTTCCTAATATTGAAAAAACAAGTAGAGATTCACTGATCCGATATTATTTGTATCTGAAAGAAATTCTAGATCATTCGTCGGGGACAATGTGCCCGATCCATAAGAGCAGATCTACTCAGACTAATTCTATGATTTGTGTTCTGAGGGGCGTCCTTCTTCACTATTTATTTAACATTATATTCAGAAATCTAGTCGCACTTTCTGAACCATCTGAAAGACAATTTGTTGCAGTTTATTGTGTATATGTCTGATCAGAGCCCTTAATTATTTGTTTCACATTGGCTGTTCTATCTCTAATTGCATTGACTGAATGCATTGAAGTTGTGTTGTTTTGACGTTTGACCAAGCTTGTGAATCTGTTGGTGTATTTAAATGTGCTGTTCTGGTGCAGCATCGTCAAATAAAATAGTAATTCAGTACATTTCTGTCTTTCTGTGTTTTAAAAAAAAAAAGTTATATTTTAAGTCAGTTCAGCATTACTTTTCTGTGTCTTATTGGTACCAGCTGGTGCTAAACCTCAAATATCGATATCCATATCAGAAGAGAAAAATATGCATCCCCTAAAACAAAAGCAAATTTTTTTTTTTTTTTTTTTTGCTTATTTTTATACCTGTGATAACTAAATACAAACGTATCGTCTTGAACTTATTTGTAAAACAAACCGACTGCGTCGCCCGGCCGTCTTCCATTTCCTGCTTGTGCGAACACATCCCTGACCGATCGATTTTAAAGAGCGCTGCAATGCATTTAAAAACGAGCCGGACTCTCAAACCGTCAGCCCCGGAGGCAGAGCCGTCGGAGCAAGTTAGGAAATGACAAAGAGCCGCCCGGGCCCGTCCTCCCCGACGGTTCCCGATGTCCCAATCTCGTCTTGGCGCCACAGCGGTTACGATGTCGACAGAACAAATGCGCGTAGACCTTCAGGGGGATCCTGTTGTGGCGATTAGACGCGTCAAGGAGAAAGAGGACTCGAGTGTTGTTTTTGTTTTGGTTGACGGTGTAACCGTGTTGCATTTCACGATTCAGTGGTTATTGGTTGGGTAGGACAGATTGTCGGCGTGAATAACATTCATCCATTATGAAGGCTGCAAAATGAGGAAGTGCTCTACGAGTGAATGGCAGCCCTCCTCTAAGCCTTGAGGCTTTTTAATTATTTCTGCATAATAATTTAAAGCCGGGATATAAGACTTGACAGGACATAAACATCTGATCTGAAGCATCTTCCTGCTCATTAATATTTAATTTCCCTAATTAGATTGAAAGTGCCTGTAGTAACTTTTATTCCTGAAGAGGGCTGTTTTTAAAAAGCACCAAGTTTGGGAAACGTTAGAAGAAACATTCACTACAGAACATTACTGTTTTTAACTCCATAAACAAGATAAAGACAATACACTATCACTAATTAGACAATTCCCTCTACACCTGTTTGAGGTTTCCATTAATGTCCCTGATGGCAGCTTGTTTTTTTTCCCCTCTCCACGCTCATGTCGGGAGGAAATCACTGCAGGAAGAAGATTATCATAAACCATCCAGTTTTATCTGAGTGCGGCTGCCGGGCGGTCAGCTCCGGTGGCTCGTTTGGACGTCGTTCTTGCTTGATGGCAGCGGCAGCAGCAGAGCTGGCAATAAAACTTTAAGGGCCTTGATGCAGCCAACCGGGAGGTCACCGACGGATGGAGGGTTTTATGATGATGAGCGCGTGTGGCGACTTGTAAAACGCATGCCGGGGTCTGACCTCGTATGGAGATGGTGATGCCATCTGAGTTGACATGCTAAAAATGTATGTAGCTTCTCACATGAGATGTCTTTTTTTTTAATATATATTTATTTATATTTTAACATAGGGGTATGCAATAAATGATAACAATAGTAGATAAACCAATAGAGGATACAATCAGTAAACTTTTGAATAGCTTTACTGAGCACCGATCCAGAACCACTCAGCATTCTGGAGGATGTAGGCAGAGGGAAAACTTTAGACGCTCAGCCTCTCACCGCCAACTAAGAAATGTTGGTGGCGTCAGTGGACTCACTCTCTTGGTCTTTGGTTATCAACAAGCTGTTGAGTAACTTGCGCAGCAGCAGTTTTAGGTTTTGTCACTACGCCTCATGACGGATCAGAGTCGTGGAGTAAAGACTGAGGATAAAATAGGAAAGGTCACACCACCAGTTTGGTAGTATTTCAGATATTTACAACAACAAAAAAAAACGAATAACTGTGATGACACTCTTGTGTCGTAATATGTTTTTCAGTCATATCATCTAGCTCCAGATTAACGATAATAATATATTGACAAAGATTATAACATAAAAACTTCTGTGCATCTTCAGAAATATAAATTCTAATACTGTACTGAGGCTGGTCACAATAATACATTTTCCCCAGACGATAAATTGCCCCAAAAATGAACACGATAAACGATAATATCGTTTTGAAAACGTTTCCAAGTAATATGTTAAAAATGACATAATAATACAAATTCACCTGTCAAAAACAAACAAATGTTAATTTTGTACGCAACACTTAACACTGGAACTGGAGGACATTATTTGTGACCAATTGAAAGCCAGCCTACCTCTGAATTACTTATGTATTTACAATTTACGAGTCCTGACATGTAAAATCGCCTGAATTTCGGATACGTATGTGCAACAACATGCTTCTCTCTACCTGCAGATATATGTGTGTCACGCTTTAACAATCTGCAGTGGTAAAACAAAGAATTTGCAATTCTATGAAGCGCTCACCTTGGACTCAGCTAATACCTGAATGCAGCAACACTTCTGTAGCAGAAATGTCCCTGGAAACGTTCTGTGATCTGAATACGTAATGCTGCGTCTCAGAATGGAGACAAAGTCCTTAGAAACCGTCTACAATTCAAACGGCGGCGGTTCTTCTTTCTCATGTCAAAAATTGTTGGAGGAAAAGACAGAACTTCTTAAATTAAGCAGAGTATCAACAGACTACTCCCAGAAAAAAAAAACCATACAGCCGTTTGTAATTCTACAGACACCTGGATTGATTTGGCATTTGTCCTTCTGTAATTTATCTCACTTTTGATTTATGCATTTCAGATTCCCCACATACTAAGACCAATCTGTGCGTCTGTTTTTTTTTTTTTATTGCTGTTGCTTTATTTATTTATTTATTTATTTATTTATTTATTTATTTTTTACTCCTACCCCTGTGTCTTGTTTCTCCAGGTGTTCAAAGTCAAGGCGGTCCAGCTGGCAGAGAAGCTCATCCCTGCCTTCAACACCCCAACTGGGATTCCCTGGGCCATGGTCAACCTGAAGAGGTGAGCGACGTTTTCCACTGAATGCTGTTTAGTTTTGAGCTCCTAAATGACAAATAGATGCATACAAGACTCTCAACAAAAAAAAACCTCCAGAAATTAAAGCAAGTGCTTTTGCTGTAACTTTTAGGTGTCACTGTTCAAGTTACACCAAATATTAACGCTACTTTAAGAAACTACAACTTCATGACTGCACCTCTGCTATTTTACACCCCGTTACTCCGTCACTGTGTTGTTTTTACCCAGTAACCATTTAAGCCCATTTTTGCTGTGTGACAGAGTCTGCAGCAGCCAGCATAGAGGTTGAAAGAAGAATACACGCAAACCTGATTCACAGTTTGCTGAAGTGTTTCATAATCTGTCTTTTAGTCAGTCTTGTTGCCTGTCTATTTCAGGTTATAGCATCATTTAGATCTACTTTTAAGTATACAAAAAGGACAGATTCCACAGGTTTTGTGAACATTAAGTAAGCCGTAATAGAAAAGTTGTGTGTAAATATAGCAGCTTCGTCATATAGATTGTAGAGTCAGAATCAGAATCTGCTTCAATGGCCAAGTTTGTCTCTTGCTTTGCTTTTAGTGGTGACATTTAAAATAGAAATGTACACAAGCAAATGACAAGACAGTTTGTTCTTTCCTGTAAATATGTATGAACTGTATGCAATGTTTTACAAAAGAGAAAAACATGGTAGAATTAGTACAACAATGCAATATGGTATCTGTCTGGAGACTGTTTAGTTTTCATCAGAGAAACAGCCAACAGAAAATGTCTCTATTGTGTCTGGTTTTTGCAAATAGTGCAGTCCCAGAGGTATGATCTGTGAATTTCAGGAGCTTCACAGACTCGTCCGCTGAGCTGGAGTCATTTGTGCAGAGAGAAGAGAAGTGGGGGGAGGACACGCCTCTGAGGGACTCCGGCTTGTGTAAAACTTTGCAAGGGGAATGAATATCTGCCCTTCTTTTTTTGACATTTCTTTGTTTCCCAGACTTTTCTTTTTTCCATCCATGGCCTTCTTAAGGTCCCAAAAGAATCCTTAAATCGGGATGAGGTCGGGGCTTTGACTAGGCCAAAGCAAGCCCTGACTCTCTTTCAGCCATTCTGTTTCAGCTTTGATCCAGACTTCAGTTTTCAGACAATCAGCCTCACATTCAAGTGTCGCAAAAAAAAAAAAAAAAAAATCCTCAGTCATCACACTTTCACCTCCGTGCTTCAGTTAATAGAAGGTATTTTGCTGATGTGCAGGATTTTGGTTTTCAGAATGGAAAAAATAGAGAGAGCACAGAACACAGTAAATCATTCATGCCATTTTTCTAGGTTTTAGATTGCATTATAAAAAAGATAAGCACATAAATGATTTAATTACAATAACTTCTCTTATCTTTTGTGGGGTTTTTTTTTTTTCTCATATATCCGCATCCTCACAAACTTTGCTGAAGTGAAATCGGAGAACGAGGCAAAACTCAATACTAGCCTCTACCTTGACTAAGAGTCTTTATTTCTGAAGGAGTGCAGGTCCAAAACAAATCCATGCTTCTGCTTCTCCACAGTGATCAAAGCTCTTTACGTTTTGATTTATTCATCATGAAATAAAAATTTAAAAAAAAAAAAAAAAAAAAAAGAGAGAGAGATTTGACTCGAATCAAATCTCTCTCTTTCATGCTTGAAATTATGCTGCGAGGTCTGCAAACAACGGTGCCGGCCAATTAATTTGGCACAGTTCTAAACACGTCCACGCTCCACCCACACAGGCGTTTTCCCTTACTTTGCCTGATTGGACCTCTTCACCGGCCAGCGTGGGTAAATGCAAACTGTGCTCATAGGGCAGAAGAGTGTTTGCTAATCCCACAACTCCTTCAAACAAATCCTGACCTCAAACCGTTGGGTTTTAATACCAGAGAGTGCCGTTTTTTATTGAATTTTTTTTTTTGTTCCGTAAGAGGCTGTGGAAAAGTGTTAAATTGTGCTTCATGAACTCTCGGTTCACCCCGTTTGTTCACAGCCTGCAGAAAAGCTTCTCTCAGTTCCTTTTTCATCCAGATGAACTAAACGCTGGTGGCAAAAAAAAAAATAATAATAAAAATAATAATCATGTGCATCTTCTTCTTCCTTTCTAACCACTATCGACGCGTAATAACTTTACATCACTTAAAGCATTAAGCATTACATCAGGCTGTGACATTAAACAGTGCTTTATAAAGCTAATGGATGGGTTGTTGCCAAGCACCAAGCTCCTGAGGTTTTAAGTGGTACAATAAAGGGAATTGTTTCTTTCTCAAGGTAATTCTCAGGCAGAAAACCGACGCTTAACGTTTTAGTCGAGCCTCTCGGCAAATAAAACACGCTACCGGACCGAGGGCTACATCTCGAACATGACGTAAGAACTTCAGCTAATAAAGACGCACATAAAAGGGCTGTTTACGGGTTCCTCAATTAGCAGGAGGGTTTCATAATCCTTCTACTTCTAGCCAGAAAACAGATTTTTCAGGTGTGTGCAAGCATTTCGACACATTAAAAGGAGAAAACGCCCAAGCTTCTCGTTTATTTTGTTGTTGGATTAACTGAGACTCTGACAAAATGTTCTTGATTGTTCGCATTTGAGGTCCTCAGACTTGTCCTCCCTCCTCTACAGCGGCGTTGGTCGTAACTGGGGTTGGGCGTCGGCCGGCAGCAGCATCCTGGCTGAGTTTGGGACCCTCCACATGGAGTTTGTTCACCTCACCTACCTGACTGGGAACCCGGTTTACTACCAGAAGGTAGCACTGTTCAGTAGCATCCATCTCTGTTTCAATAACTGGGTATTTTAACATATTGGACCTCTTCTACTGTTCACTATGTTGTTGTTGTTGAGCTAACAGTGAAAGCAGATTTGTCTTAGCCACATAGACGAGGAGAAACCAGTTCAGCCCATGTTGTAAGATTACTTCTGGCATGTTGGTGCCGTCGTGTGTGACTTCAACTTGCCTCTCGAAGTGGAAATGCTCCACATCCATCGCGTCAAGAAAACACGTTTTACTCCTTCTGACCCAGTTGCAGCAGCCCAGAATTGACTAGTGTTGGTATCCAAACCCAAGAGCAATTGACTTGGTTTCATCAGAACGTGTCTTTTTCTGCCAACATGAACACATGCTAGAACCTTGGCCAGCATTCCACTTTTCTGCAGCGACTCACCAGGGTTTTAAATTCAACCACCACAGTCGATTTGTCGGCAAATTCGTTCTCGCAGTTCCAACTTGGAGCGAACGACATTCCCAAGCATTCAAGAGCCACACTGCACCCAACACGGATGCTTCCAGGCTCTTGATGACAGTGGGGGAAACACACACCGCACACCATTATTTGCCCATCAATCAGTAGCAATGCCCCTTCTTCACTGACAGAGGTTTTCCATCAGTTGTCAATAATCTCCATTAGTTGAGTTCATTTGTGTTTTTCTGCCTGTGAGCAACCCTTTTCTGTCTTTTCTCACTGTCTAAAACGTCTTTAATGTGTTTGTTTCAGGTGATGCACATCCGCAAGCTGCTAGCTAAGATGGACCGACCCAACGGCCTCTACCCAAACTACTTAAACCCTCGCACGGGCCGCTGGGGCCAGCGTAAGTACACAATCCAAACATTTCTTGCCACATATTTGACTTTTCAGTCATAAATCTGAACGTTTCTGGATCGCTGGCGTCCGACCAACCTGTTTGGAGAGGTCCGAAGATGTTCTTGCAAGCGCCGGTCGGCCCCTGGCTCCGAAGAGCCGTCACGACGGAAAACGAGAGATTAGCACCGTGAGAAGTGAAGACAAACGTCCCATGGATCTTCGTTAATGAGGACAAATTGAATCAGGCAGAAGACTGAAGATGATGAGGGGTTTTGCGTTGTCGCTAGATTGATTACATTTGGCAGTTTGCCCAGAGAAATGATCGGCTCTCAGAGAGAAGTTATTGAAGAAGTGACAGAGGTTTTCCTCTGAAACCTTTTATTCCTAACTAATGCACTTTTTGGCTTACGTTAAATGGATTTATTCGTTCTAATTCACACCCCTTTCCTAAGTGGAGCAGTTTGTATTGTTACATTTAGATACATGGAGACTTTATTTTGACAAGAATACGGTTGAGAAATGCTGTACTGCCTTCCTGTTTGAAAATAAGCATACAGTCTATATCTGAACATTTTAGTTCACTCAAAACAGAGTGCAATAAAAGATTTCATAATGTTCAGTTGATTTATTCAGAACAAATTATGGATGATCAGATATCTTTATCTTATATTCATGGAGAGGAAATAAACAGATGAAATCTGAGACTGAATCCACTGCATCCGTACGTTTTGCGTAGGCTAAAGGTTGCCATGGCGATGCTATGCTATATTGAGCAAATTGAGTTCCACCAAACTCCCAGGTTAATAGCAAATGGTAAATATGTAGAACTCTGCTTTACTTGGGTCTGATTTGTTCTTTCTGTAGACTTTTGTTTTGTAATATTTTGGTTGATTGAGTGTTAAGACAATTATTCTGTCTGCTTTTTATGTGCGATGCAGCTGGAAGGATTGCTTTTTTTTTTCTGTTAGTTTTCACAATGTGTAAACCGTGGCAACAAGGTATCATTTTGGCAGGTGGGAGCCGCTGACTAGCATCTCAAAAGCACAAATAATACCTGAACTACGACTGTAATGTTAACCTAAAGTTCAAATCTCTTCCACCAATCACAACAGGCGATAAGGCCCAGACATCCGAGCTTCGCGATGCTGTGGAAATGTAACCTAATACAGCATTTAATTTCCCTCTGGGGAAAAAGTAAAGTATTTCTGTATCGACTTTAAATATCTCTCTTCAGAATTTTATTGTGTTTACCTTTCAAGCGAGATAAATTGCCGGCGCTCGCTGATCTTTACAGACGGAGGAGCGCATTAATGGACGGACAGGTGGCACGGCAGTCGGACTGATGTGCTTATAAGTGCAGACTTTGAGCCAAAAGCTCGGGGAAAAATAGATGGATGGAATCTGTTGGGAGGGCAGGTTGATTGAGGGATAGTTGAGTACGTTAATGGATTGGAAGTTAGCCGGCGGGCCGCACCAGAAGACGGATGCTCATGGACGGTTGGTGTTTGCGTCAGGCGGTTTCATTGGTGTTCTAGTGCAGACGGCAACACACTTTTTTTGTTCCCCGTCATTCCCTCAATCCGTCTAATTGACTGAAAAAAGGCAAGATGATTTCTAACCGTCCTTTAAAAGGCGATAGATTTTTATTTTTTGCAAAATTTGTAATAATTACTTCTAATCGAGCCGTGCTGTAATCACGCCCCATCGAACGACGGCGCTTTTTCCCGGAAGCATATTGTAAGTGGGTGCGTGTAGGAGCTTGGATGCTTTGCGGAGTCTGAAAGACACAAAAAAAATAATCAAAGTTTGTTGGGGATTTTTTTTTTTTGTTTTTCCATCTTGGATGAAAACGTGGCCTTAATGGGCTGGAGGCCTCAAGGGTAAAGGCTGACGCTGTGCAAACGGCAAAATAATTGAAATCCAAAGCTTGTTGCTGCAGCTAACAACATAATATTTCTTTTCTCAAACATTTTCTTGATTCTTATCATGTGACGCATTTGTAACTTTTAAAAATTTGTTTACAAATAAAGAACAGTGATATATTTGCATCTATCCCTCTTTACTCTGATACTCCCAAATAAATCCAGTGCGATTAAGTCCCTTCAGAAGTCACCAAAATAGTATCTTCTTTTTGTTTTGTTTTTTTTTTGCCATGGGTCAGGATTAACAAGTCAGTTGATCATGAACCTTCCTCATTGGGAATCACACTTGAGTCTGGAAAGCATTGAACTCTTCCAGTCATCTACTTAATAATAAAGCAGCTTTCTAGAATCATTTATCTGTTTTGTCTTGTTCATTTGACTTTTTTTTTCCTCCCCCCCCCATTAACTCTCGAGGACTCCAGCGAAACACGTTTTGTTTTGCGAGACGACGAATTAATTTGATTCGAAATGACGGCTCTTCCCGACTCTTTCTTCACGTTGAGCCCCCCGGTGTTTGGAGCAGGGTGTGTGCGCTTGCACGTTTTTGATCACCTGTCAGTGAAGCACACTTGAGTTGTAACTCACTGCACGCTTTTAAATTCATTACGGCTCTGTTTGTACAGTACTTTTTCAGACTGGGGAGACTCTACGGGCTGTCTATTGCTCTAATCAGCACAAAGCACCAGTAACATGAGGTCCTCTGTGACCATATTAAAACTCTTCTGTCAAACAGTTTCTCCCCCATGCTTTCGTTTCCTGTTTAGCATAACAATTTGTCCTTTCCTCCATGAATCGTGTCATTTTGCACCAACACACTCCAGCAGTAGGATTTTCTCTCATTTGTGGTTTGGTGATCCTCCTTCACTGTCATTTGGTGTCTAAAGATAGTGCAGCCGACTAACAGCAACTTAAAAGCCCTTTTGTTAAATTATTATTATTCAGTACCAGTTTTAGCTCAATCACGTTCATCATTAGAGTTTTGTGTGAACTTAAACCTCATTCCAGTTTGCTGCTGGACCGTTTTATTTTCTGTCAGTAAAAACATTGCTAGCGCTAGGTTTAAAACTACTTTCAAAATTAAAACACAAAAATAGTAAAGCTTCAATTCTTCAACAATAATAAGATATGGACTTAGCATCTGAGTAAGGTATGATTGTCTGACATCGTTCCACGGTTTATTTTGAAACGCGCAGCCTAAAGCTGATTACTTTCCATTGAATCCGTGACGTTTATGAAGCAGTTCTTCCAAACGCCACCAGATGGCGATGTCAATCACTCTGAAAGTCATTGAACTTGGATTTTACACCTGTAAGTTCTGTTCCTAAGTATTAAAAATCGCTCCCAGACACACCTTTTTGTTTACAAGCGCCTTTGATAAATTGTAATAATAAGCCAACTTTGGATGAACAGGAAATTAAAATGTTAAAATTGGGGATGAATAAGCAGTACAGGGGCAGTAGCCCAGGGCAACCAAGGATTTGTTCAAATTATTATTTTTTTTTTTTAATGAATGCATATTTTGCAAACATTGTACTATATTTAAAACTCATTGACCCACATTAGGTAACTTTTATCATTAATATTTTGGGGATTTTTATAAATTTATTCATGAATATTCGCGTCTTAGGAAAGTATAAAGCTATAGTCAATTTCTTTGGGAACAACACAGAGTTATCGGCTTAAACCTATAATGCATCAATTCATACGGACTGTCTATTACTGTACAGCCTTAGTAAAATAATTTGCTTTAGTAAAATAATTTTTCCTTAGTGGATTTGGCACCAAATCCGGCTCCAGCCCAGAGGCCCTCATCCTTGTAAATCCGGCCCTGCTGATGACACGTCCTCATAGTTTCGTTCTGACTTTCTTGCGCTTGAAAACTTTTGAAGAACACCTTCCCAAACTTCTGCCTCGCAATTCAACAGGCGTGAAACCTCATAAGAAACTGCAATGAGCTGCAGTTAACAGCATTTCCATCTGCCGTAAATGACTGCCTTATAACGTTTTAAGGGGACGTTTGAAAGAAGACCAGAGGAAATAAACAGCGGCGCCACACTCATCGCTCAGCCTCAGTGTCTTGAAGGTGGGATTGCCACGTTTCTGCTTGACAAAGAAAGAATGAATAATTCATTCTCCTCTTTTGCTCTTTGTCTTTGAATATCCCTCCAGTTCCCTAAAGGCATGTTATTCACCTCCAGATCAAAAGCTTGATAAGAAACAAAGCATCTGCTCGGATATCAGATGTGGCTACCTGGAGCTGAAGAGAGACTGAAATTAATCCCATTTCTCCACAGAGAGGCAGAGAGAGCCTTTTTACTTTTTTTTTTTTCCTTCTTTTTTTTTAAACTAGATAAAACTAGAATAAGTCTGCAACTTCCCTCTTAATTCCAGCGTGCGGGCCTGGAGTGAGCAGCATATACATATTTTTACTGTAAAAATACTAAAATGAAGGGAGAAGGGATCTCATTTAAACTCTGCTGGAACGTTTCCACTCTAAAGGCGTCCCATTTTCACTCTGCTTCGTCCAGCTACTCAAGCTGTGTAAACCTCAGTAATTATTACTGGGAACAGTGAAATATGAGAGGGTAAACAAAACGGGGAAAACCAGAAAGTGTGCTGCCAGTATTTTTTTTGGCTGTAGAGAAGTGAAGGGGAGAAAAAAAAAAAAAACGAAAAATAAAAACATGGCTTCGGTTGACGCCACGCTGCGCTTTGCCAAGGACGTTGGGGCACAGATTGAAACTGAATAATTCATGCTTATTCTCTCCGTCTCCAGCTAATCTCAGGACTCGTCTCTCCGCAGATCACACCTCGCTCGGAGGACTGGGCGACAGCTTCTACGAGTACCTGCTGAAGGCGTGGCTCATGTCCGACAAAACCGACACGGAAGCCCGCAAGGCCTACGACGACGCCATCGAGGTGCGCCGCGGTGACTGGCGCGCAGCTTTCGGACCGTCACGTTTGCGCGTTTGTTTGTTGGATCCAGAGTTAAATGTTTTTTTTTTTTTTTTTTTCCCCGTCCCAGGCCATCGAGCGCCACCTCATCCGCAAATCCAACGGCGGGCTCACGTTCATCGGCGAGTGGAAGAATGGCCACCTGGAAAGGAAGATGGGCCACCTGGCCTGCTTCGCCGGCGGCATGTTCGCGCTGGGCGCCGACGGCTCGCCGGACGACAAGGCCGGTCACTACCTGCAGCTTGGCGCGGAGATCGCCCACACCTGCCACGAGTCCTACGACAGGACAGGTGATGCTTTTTTTAGTTATTTGGTTTTCATCAAAAGTGGAGACTTTTTCTCTTCTTTTTTTATTTTCTTGCCCTTTCCATACTTTGATTGTGTGTTGATTTTTATCTGTACAGCACTTTGTCACAGATGTTGTTGTTTTGCAGTGCTTTACAAAAATAAGTCGCAGTATTAGGGATGCACCGCTGCCTTTCTCACCCATATCTGAGGTTTAGAATCAGCCGATACCGATCCAATACCGAAAACCATTCTGAATTTACTTAAAGCGTTTCTGCTTTTAAACACAAACATAAATGTACTGAATTACAAATTAATTGGATAACTTTGCACCAGTACAGCACACCGAAATTCACCAATGGCTTCCCAGGTTTGGTCAAATGTGTAAAATCAAAACTAATGTTTGTTCAATGCAAAATGCATAAGAATGACGATGACATGCTCCGATGTCAAACGTTTAATACTCTGAGAGTTTACATGACAGCCGAGTAAATTTAGAAATTATCAGGACAAATTAATTTCATGGGAAGCTAAGCGGTAAATGTTTACAAAGTTAGCAAGAGCGCTAAAGAAAACATTAGCTCTGCTTTTAGCGCATTAGCATAAGTGTACCCACCCTTAGGAGTGATGAGGCAGCTAAACGCAAGGAAATCCTGACAGACAAACGTAAAGGCTGCCAAATGCACATATTTATTTGTCTTCATGTGCGCTAACATGACCTCATGTTTCAGGTTTTTATTTGTAAAGACAAATGGCGGGCAGTCCACCAACTTTATGTTAATGTACTTCTTTCTGTTGCCACTAAGATACTTGTAACTTGTGGTTAAAAGGTGAGAAAATGCTGTGCCGCGCGTCATACAATTCACTCCTTGGCCAATAAAACGTCTCATTCCAACCCATCTCCTGGAACCATATTTCATGTTGAATGTGACACACATTGACAGTGACATGTTGGCGAGCTTATTAATTCATTTCCATCAATAGTGCTCATTATTTTAATGAAGATCTTTAACGATCAAGACACATGTGTTGAAATTCTTCTCCTCTAATCCCAAAGTTTCTCGGTGCAGCGGTGTTTTGGGTTCTGCGCTCGGGGCCTTTTTTCACATTCCAGCCCCATTAATCATCCCGCTGCCATCTTGGATTATTTGCTATTGGGGAAAGCATGAATTTATTAATGGATAAGTTTAATATGCCTATTTGGCATATTAAGTTGGCAGCTGATCTTATTCAACACATAAAACAATCCAATCCCACCCATAGAGACGTAAGTGGGTTACTTTGGGTATGAAATAAGAAAAAAGGCTAAAATAACAGGATATATGTATATATATATATATATATATATTTTTTTTTTTTTTTTTTTTTTCGACCCAGCCATATGTCTTGTATTTTACATTATTTTGGGGCGGGGCTTAGTATCTACTATGATCATCAAACATCCTGTTTATAACTATAAATTTTTTCTTCCTTTATTTTTTAATATTTTTTAACTTTGTTAGTTTTTCCTCTCCTTCAGCGAAGCCTGACTGAGATAAATAAATCAGTAACACTTGTCAGCGGTCTGATGCGGCATCATGTACATGTCGGCAAAACTGCGACGTCGCTCTGAGACGGGGAGGGGGAGGGGGGTGTGGGGCAGCGGGGTTGCCACGGCAGCAAACGAAGACGTAGGGGAGGTGAGAGAAAGGCGCGCGGGGAATGTTGGCGGTCAGGCTGTCTAGATTTGGGCTCTCGGTTATTGAGCGGTCAGCCTTTTGGGAACTTTCCGCCATGCTTGTGCTGCGGCGCAGTAAACTGCTCAGAGACGAAAACGCTGCTCTGTCAGCTTCCCACTTCCTCCCTAATACTCCGTACACTTAGCTGGCTGAAAACATTGGTTGTAAAAAGATTGAGGGGGGAAAAAATGCTGGTAAAATCAATGCAGCTGGATGCTTTTTATTACTTACACGTGTGTGTTTGCGCACACACCCCTGTGCGGAGTCTAATTATCAACAGCAACTGGACCATTAAGGCAAACAGGGAGCAAAAGATAATGTTGATCTCGATTCTCCTCTTTTAGCTCTCATTAATTTGTTCCTTTCACTCTCTCCCCTCCTCTGTTTACCTTCCTAACCCGCCCACTCTATTCGATCTTAATCTCTCTCTTCCTTCCTTTGTCCCTCCATCATCATCACCCCAGTCCTGAAGCTGGGCCCAGAGGCCTTTAAGTTCGACAGCGGCCTGGAGGCGGTGGCCGTGCGGCAGAATGAGAAGTACTACATCCTGCGGCCGGAGGTCATCGAGACATACTGGTACATGTGGAGGTTCACCCACGACCCCAAATACAGGCAATGGGGCTGGGAGGCGGCTCAGGTAAGGACAAACGATGATTTGGATTTTATTCTGAAGCTGCAGTGTGTCACTTTTTACAGATTTGTTACAGAATGCCAGATAATCAGAAAAAAAATAAATAAATATATATATATATATCAAATCGAGCTTCTTTTCTTTCACTCTCTGCAGAAACAACTAATCAGAGTCAAGAGGAGGGTCTTAGCACTGTCAGTCATGCTAGTATACACGTTGCTAAATGTGCTAATGGCGGAGAAACGGCTTACTGTCCAGAAAAACGACAGTAAGTGTGGTGGACAAGCTAATTAGCTTTAGCATTGATGAAAGGCTTTGGTTTGGCAGGAAGCGCGAGGTCGTACATAAGCATGATTGACAGCGCTGAGACCCTCCTCCTGGTTCTGATTGGTTGTCTCTTGGACCAAGAGGCAGAGGATCTGTTTTTATCCACATGTCATCTGTCTAATCTTATGCTGTCAGGACATAGTGATACGTTGTAAGAAATTATTTTTTTTAATATGAAAGTTAAATAACAGAGTAGACGGATGTACATCTTACCCTTGTTATCACTTCCCTGTTTCCTTGTACATAAGTCACAAAGAGCATGTTAGGTTTTTAGAGGGTTTTGGATTTCTTTCACTGAGGCCACAGATTCAGTGCTGTGCAAAAATATTCTGAGAAGCATTCAGCTTCTATGCACCACAAATCTGGAGCAAGCTTCCAGAAAACTGCAAAATACCCAACACACTGAAATCAAGGCTAAAAATCCACTTTTGATCAGTAGCAAGTGGAACTCTTGAGCAACATATTTGATGGACATTGATGATTTCGGTGATGGTATTTGACAGAAATGTAATGTAAGTGGCCTTGGCTCGTTGCTGAAATGTGCTACACAAACTTCACTTGACGTTTTGTCACATTAAAAGCACAAACTTTAATGTGTTTTATTTGGATCTTAATGCGATCGACCAACGCACACAGAGAGAGCCTGATTAAAAAGAGGAAGGAAAATTAGTTTCCCTCCAATCTCAACCTTTTTCAAAAATCATAAACCTCTCTCCGTGTGGCCTGCGTTTATGTTCAGCCCTCCTGAGTTGCTGCTTTGTTAAACCTCATTTTGATGCGACAGCAGCAACGAGCTGCTCTGCACGTCTGTGAATGACATTTCTGCCCATCGTTCTGCCGAGCTCTGTCAGATGGAGAACAGTGAAGCAGCAAAACCTCCAGAAACAGTCGTTTTGTAGTCTCAGTTGGATTCGGATCTCCTCCCAAACGTTGCTTATTTGTTTGCTTTGACTGGGCCATTACAACAAATCAATCAGTCCATAGTGACTCTATGGTTTTTGTGAGACCTTCACTGTTGTCTTCCAGCACTGTTGTGTCTGCAGCTCATTCAATCTGCCATTTTCAAAGTGGGAATGATGTGGTGACCATTGATAGCACTTTGAGTGGAAGCAAAAATATATATCTTTAGTGTTTTTTTTTTTAGTTAAAACTCATTTTTTCCCCCAGAATCCTTCCTGTGTTCTCCACATGACTCTCTTTCAACAGCACGTTTGTATTTCTTACAACTTTTGCATAAATTTGAATACACATCTCCCATGATCAGATTCTCACACCTGAGCTGTTTATTTCTGCTTCTGATCAATGAAATTTAACAACGGAGAAACATTTTCCTTCTTCTTCTGTACGTTTGTGCACTAATGTGTGTTGGTCTGCCACATCAAATCCCGAAAGTCAAAGTTTGTGGTTGCAGCATGAGAAGATGTGCATATTAAAGAGCACGAACACTTCTGCAGCGCAATCAGCTACCGTTTGTGTTATTCTGCAGCGTGTACAAGATGGCGGTGTTAAAATAGCCTCCAGATGCATAAACTGCTCCACCTGTTTTCCTCCGGCCTCCCCGTCGCCGTCGCCACAAACAGAACGTCGTCCATCTCAAAAGTGCTCCCCGCTTTAAATGCGAGATCAATGGCTCCTGTCACAGTTCCCTTTCATATCGGGTTAATTATCGTTATTGACTGCCTAAAATTTGCATTCAGTGCCGCGGCTATTATTTGTCATTACGAGCTGAAATACCACACATCGGTCATAACGGGAGAAATGAATGTAATCAGTGACGTTAGGAAATAAAGAGCGTGTCTGAAACGATCGCCTCGTTGAATGCACAGAGAGAGAGCAGGCAGGTATAATATAGCAGCTCGTGTCGCCCAGGTACTCTGCAGTCAGTGTTGTCCATAGCTCACTCTGATTCAGTATGGGGGTAAAAGGGGCAGCATTATGTACAAGTGACTTTTTTGGGGAAAAAAACACACCTGGAGTGTTTTAGGTTCTTTCATGAAGTCCTTTAATATCCCATGACAACCATTCAGCTGTGCAAAACGCCTGGGTGGAACGCGCTGCAGTTTCCAAATTTCCAAGCTTCTACCTCACAGAGCACCAGCCATCTTTTCTCCCCCACTCAGCTCCTTCAGACTAGCCAGCAGCAATTAGCAAAGACCTAGTGGAGCTGAGCAAGGAACTTCTCAGTGCAACTCTGGTTTAAAAAAAAAAAAAAAAAAAAGTTAATAGAGGAGATATGTTGTAACGACTTCCTGGTGGCAGAGTTTCAAAAAGAGCTGGAGCTTCTTAAAGAGACAGAGGCCCAATTTTAAGTCGTCAAATTTTCTTTCAGTCATGTTAGTCATGCTTAAAATGATCAGTTTCTCTGCTTTTACCCTTTGTCTGTATATGAGTGAGTAAAATAAACATTGTCCTTTTATTCTATGACGTGTCTCCAAAATTCCAAGCATAAAATGAGTATTTATTTGCAGAAAATGAGAAATGGTCAAAATAACAAAAACGATGCCATGCTTTTAGACCTCAAATAATGCAGAGAAACTAGTTCATATTTAGTAACAACAATACTAATGTTTGAACTCAGGGTGAGTTCAGAAATCAATATTATTATAATAATATGAGGTTTTCAATGGGTTCAGTGCAGCGGGCTCTTCATTTAGCTTTATGTAGCATTTTTATAACAACTGGTTGTTATAAAATACATACTGCCCCTTTAAAGAGACGCTTTGACACACATCTATATGAAAACGGAAAAAGTTTTAATCCCTTTTGTTTCCACTTCCATACGTTGTTTCAAACGTTCAACACCAGTATTTCGTCTTAATTTCATCTTTTGTCCTATGTTTCTTAGTTTCTTCTGAAACCTTTTTATAACAAGGACTTTCTAACCACAGCATAAATCTCATCTCCAATAAATGTTTATTTAATCCGAGTGACGTCGTCACGTCTCAAACGGCTCGATGTTAAAAGTTTGCTCCCGTTTGAACCCGCCTCCTCCGTGTGACCTGCTTGATGTGGTCCTTTAGGCAGGAGATCTGCTTTATTTCTGCTTGTTTTTTCGAGACAATCTTTACTTCTTCCTGTGTGTTATGATAAAAGCTATCTGAAAATAGCACCGAGCTGAAAGCCTCCTCTGACGGGGGGATTAGAGCGCTCACCGTCTATATAAGTCAGCGCGGTTCCTCGGTGCGAGACTCATCGTTTTCATCTTCTTTCCATCTCTTGCTCTTCTCCGTTCTCCTGCCAGTCGTCTTGTCATTTAGTTTTTGTCTCTCTCTCTTCTTAGCAGCTCTTTGTTTTTGTTTTTCTGAGTGGGAGTAAATAGCATATGAGCACAAGTGCCAAGCAAATGTACTGGCAGGTGCGTTTATTAGCCGCGATCCTGAGTGACACTAAAGAGAGCTGGCGCTGAAGGCCTCGTCTTTACTTCCTTTTGCTCAGTTGAACCTCATAGGTAAACAGTTATAAATGTGACAGAAGATATTCTTATTTAATGAAGAGATTTATGCAGCTATAGTTCTGCAAGTTGATCTGGACTATGTGGAGTTTCAGTGGATTTTGAATTAAAATGTTTTCTGAAACATTTTAAGCAGCCTTAAAGTGAAAATTAAAAAAAAAAAGAAAACACACACACACACAATCTCTTACAAACCACATTTTAATTTGATGGTTCAGAGCATCATACAGTAACTTTTACAGTGTTGCTATCCTGGAGAGTCTTTGAATTTCAGTTTGATGTTTTTAAGGTTTTGGAAACTGCTTGATTTCTGTATAAAGTGATATTAAAACTGTGAAGTTTTGTAATAAAGTACGCCCTAATGTTTGATTAAAAACCTAAATTTGAAAAGTGTTAGAAACAGTTGAAGTGGAAAATTTTATCCGTCTAATTTTCGACAGTTTTTTTTTGTTGTTTTTTTTACTGTCTGAAGTTAAGACTAAACTTTAACTTTCTTTAAAGTATCATGTAAAATCGACTTTTATTTCCTCATCAAAAACATACCTGGAGCGTTGCCTTGATTCTTTCATGCATGTTTGAGAAATCCTTTAGCCTCCATGGCAACCATTCAGCTGTGCAAAACGCCTTGTCGGACCTAGCTCCGCCTTTAAGACGAAGCTCCTCCTCTGAGCTGCAGTTTCCACCTCACTGAGCAGCCTTCCCCCGCTCAGCTCCTTCAGACTAGCCAGCAGCAGTTAGCAAACACCTGGTAGAACTGCAGTTTTAAATTGTTCACAGAGGGAAGGTGCTGTGATGTTTCAGAAAGAGTAGAAGCTTCTTAAAGAAACAGAGGCCCAATTTCAAGGTGTAAGACTAAAATAACAACAAAAAAAGAGAGACTTGGATTATATTCTATAATCCCAGAATACGTCTTGGAGGACTTTCAGATTCTTTCTGTGTAGAAATCAGGCTAGTATATTTCATTAAAAATTCTGTATTTAGTTTGTTTTTGCATTTTTCATAACAAAAGAGATTTTCGGTACCCATGTTACAGGAAGTTTGGACTCCCCTGACGTAATCTAATGGAGCATGCCTGCAATAAACTCTCAACCTACCAATCACTTCCTATTATTTCAGAGTTTTTGTTTTTCTCCCCATAAGATACAACAACCCTAACAAGCAGCACTTTCGTTTTCTTCCCCTCATCGCTGCTAAAAGTTCTGTTTTCTTCCCAGAATTCATCGTTTTCCACTAATTGTCTTCACACCAGGTTTGTCACTCATTACCTGAGGCTCTCTCCGAATGCCTCTCCTCCTCCGGTACTGTCTGTACTCTAACCCACTCACGTCTCGCAGACACCTGCAGTTTTCTCTAGATGACACACGGTTTCTCGTATGTTTAGTTAAATGCATTTCTCCGACATAGCTGAGCGAGCCGGCTTTCTCATGCAAACACCTGAGCCTCGGTGTGTTGCATAAACATCTGTCAGACTGTTGCAGGCCCCTTGATTAGATGCACCTTTTCAGTTGCTTGTCGACACCAACATCTACTCATTTGTAGTAACATGGCAGCAACTCTGCGTTCAGGCTCAAGTTGAAACTGAACGCGCGAGTGGGCAAGAGAAAGTAAGCTTCGGTCTTGGGTGTTTCACACAGAGCCATCTCTCAGGTTGAGAGGGAAAATAACCAATGAGTCGGACTGGAGTGGATGAAAACACCGTGTTGACGCCACGGGTCAGAGTTGAGAGAGCGGATTGGTTTGAGATGGAAGAAAAGTCCTTGATAACTTTTGTTATCAAGGGCTACTACAAATAAGGCTACACTCACACAAGTCTCGAGGCTCAGTTCCCATGTTTTTTTTATGCTGACATCATACTTTTTTGAGTGTGTGTGGTTTTTTTGTGCGTTTGTGGTTGTTCATATTACTAATTAAATGCGACCTCGGTCAGACTTCTGTGACCCGCATTCGCATAAGAAGATTGTTGGCGTCACACAGGAATGCTGTGTTGTCGCCGCTGTCTACGGATCAATTTGAAACTTGTCGAGCAACAGGAGCCGTCTTGAAATGAAGGAAGTTTTAAAAAAAAAGCACAAATAATATCAACAGACTTTTGTGGAGTCCAACCTGCGACAGGCAAGGAGCGTCTGACAAACGGCTGACGCGTCCGGTGACGCTGGTTGGTTTGCATTCGTATGTGGATAATTAATTAATCAATTAATCAATTCATCGCGTGATAAATTCAAATAAATTTGATCATTTACATTCATTTGAAGAGCTACTTTGTTCACAGAAACATAATCCGTTTTATCCATCATTTCAAATGTGTTTTTCTTTTTTTTCCTGTTTTGTTGTGAAGATATTTAAAATATCTTCCAGTTCTGGGGGTTCTTTACAAAACTGAAGTTGCATTATTATGCAGCCAATATATTACTTGAAAATTGTCCAAAACAACGATATTATAATTTATCACAATAATTTCCGGGCATATTTATCGCCTAGGAAAATTTATTGCGGCGAGCCTTTTTGTGTGTGTGTGTGTGTGTGTGTGTGCATGTGTGCGTGTGTGCGTGTGTGTGTGTGTTGGTGTGTGTGTGTGTGTTCGCAGCTTTCTCTGCCATTTTGTAAATGAGTTTGAAGGTGAAGGCCCGGCTGCTGCGCTGTGAAATATGTCCCACCTTGGCAGCTGTTGCCCCCCCCCCCCCCTCTCCCCCCCTCCTCACCGGTGGACAGTTTAATGGTACAAATAATTTAGCACAGATGGTCATGCCTTCTGATTGTCAGGGTGCGCTCGCCTCACAGCGGCTGAAAGATTGCCGTAAAACTGATTTAACTCATGTTAAGCTAGTTTTAAATAGCAACACATGTAATTAGTCCTTTTAGCTTGCTGAAATGTATGTATATTTATATAGATATGTGTGTGGCTGTGTGTGTGTGTGTTTGAAGTAGAGTGACACGGCTCCATGAATCAAGAGGTGCAGGCTCACGCCGGCCTGCAGCGGCCCATGAATATCAGGAATTATGGCCCAAACTCTCCGCGAAGCAAATCTGCTGACGGCATAGAGGTCACCCGAGGACGTTCCTGCATGGACTGGATCAGTGCGTGCGTGCGTGTGTGTGTGAGAGAGATGGAGGAATGGCTAAAAGACGAGGGGCAGAGATAATACTATTCAATTACATGTGTTAATAGTGAAAGTCGATAGGCTGTGTCCCGCAGTATAATGCAGCCAGAATTAGTCAGCGGGGGCCAAATCTACTGTGATAAGTTCCCTTTGGAAATCAATGGAGCTCGTATGTGCTAGCGGGCCGTTAGCGTCACCTGCTGGACGATCGATTAACTTTTAATGGCATTGAGTGTGAGGAGGGGCAGGCTGGCGTACCAACTTTTTTTATTATTAAGTTTGAGTCTGTGTTTATTTCATGTGAGCTGGAATGGCTGTCTGATCCGACAGTCGGTCTCAGTGTGGTTTTCTCACTTCTTCTCCCTGATCTTGTCACCAGCAAACTAAGTCGGAAATGTCACGCCGTAGATAGTAACGTAACCTGATTGCAGCCTTTAAACAGAACTGCTTTCTCTATACCGACTAAGTAGAGTTTTGGTTTCGTGTGCCTTTAGCCGCTCGTCCAATTTAAGAGTCCCAAGGTGCAGTGAGAACAAAAAGTGTCACCCGTTGAATTCCTGAGTGCTGCTGCCGTCGACGAGACAGAGTCTTCAGATGCAGGAATATTAGAGCTCTTACATCATGCACCTGAGGAATGCACAAATATTAAAATTTGATATAAATATTGCTGTTATTTATATCAAATGTGGCCGATAATTGATATTTACAGATATATCTATTTTACTACGCTTTCAATACCTTGAAGAAAAATAACTCATTAACCCAACCATTCCCTATGGGCTTGGTTGGGCTTGGTTTCTGTGTTTCCATTACAAATGCGCTCAAATATTTGTCGATATTCCGCTACCATTGGAAAAAATGCACAATTTTGCAATTGCGGTGTTTCCATTAAATGAGAAATACAATTAAACTCACGCAATAAGTAATTTTTTTTTTAAATGCCGCGCCGTCATCATCCAACTACTTCCTGTTGTTTTCTTCGTCGATTCCGTCAGTAGTAACATCCGATTGTTGATCATGTGACTCGTGTGACGTGGAAAAAGTTTTTCCGTTACAGTTTTGCGAAATGCACTCATTTCAGTACAGCCCAAAAACCACATTAAAAAGATTTTTTTCAAAACAAGAAAATGTTTTTGTTTTTCAAAATTAACACGTTTTCATTAAGCAAATTTCTTTTCAGAATCCCAATTCGTGCAATCACATGACCAATGGCAACAAAATGGGAATAAATATTGGTTGTTAATATCAGCCCAGTTTTATTTATGGGACCGATCCTGAAGGGTTAAAAGCCTAGTAATATAGATCGGTACCGACGTTAATGCCGATCCATCCTTCATATATTTGGGCCTGTTTGTATAAATTAGACCCTGTAAGTTAGGGTCTAATTTGTGTCCCAGATTTTAATTTCTGGACGTCTAACTCTCAACAAATGTTTGAAATGGATCTTCGAAATCCCACGATGTGTGTACGAAAACCTTTCACTGGCAACAAACAATCGCAGGTCTGTTATGGTAGAAGGAAAGGCAGAAGGACAGAAACACATCAGCTGTGCAAAATGTAAACCAGTCGGGAATTTCAACCATCAGCCGTCCTGATTTACTCGCCATCAGGCCGTCTCTACGGCCCAGGATCAGCTTCCAGACTTTAGCACATTGTTCCCTGATGGTGACGTCCTTCGTCCTTCCAATGGAACATTTAATGTATAGAGACGACTAATGCGAACTATCATAACCCAAAGCAAGTCATTTTTGATATGTCTGCTGACGTATTTTAAACTAGATTGAGTCGTTAGAGGAAGGCTGAGCTGTGACTACTCCCGTTCTGGAGCTTTTTTTGTGGAAGGAGAGCAGGAGTGCTGGGAAGCGTTTGTGTTTTGTAGAGCGGCTTTCTCCTGACTGTCACCCCAGGACCGGCTCTAATCTGTCTAAAGCAAAGAAATTAATTACAGCGGGCTTTTATAAGATTATTAAAATGTGCTCTCCTCCCCCACGCGTTCTCCTTCTCCGCTCCTTTCTGCTCTCGTTTTCGTCGTCCTCTCTGATCTGCCGTTCCTTCCTTTGACCGTTTCTTTTTAGACGTCAGCGCTCATTTCTGTTCAAGTCTTCATTTGTTTCACACCTTTGACGTTTGCGATTTCCCTGCCTCCTTCCCTGTGTGTTCTCGTTCTTTGTACTTCTTGCTCTTTTTGGGTTCATTCAAACCAACATTGATTAATCCTCTTTAATCAAACTCTGAGTTTGCTTGCCTAGAATGTCTGGTTCGTTCGGGGAAGTGGGAACGCGCAATTTAAAAAAAGCCAACTCCGGTCGCCTGAAATCCTCGGTTAAAGTGAACCCTGTGACAATTTGAATTCATTTGTGACCAGAGACTGCTCTAGAAGCAGGAAGCGGGCTGCTTTCTGGGTAAATACCAGCCACTACCCAGTCTAATGCCAGCTGGAGAAATGTCTCTTTTGCCAAAGACAAAAGAGGAATCCCACAACCACTAAACTCTGACGCTTTGGTTCACAGTTGTGCTCAGAGTCGTCGTCTCAGGTTTTGTGTCCTTTTCCTCAGTCGTTCTTGGTGTAGCGCCACCACAGGTTGTGACTGTGAAAGCGAACGGCAGATTCAGGTTTAAAAAAGACTCTTACCTCCTTCCCTTTCTCCGTCCGGTCTCTTCCAGGCCATTGACAAGTACTGCCGCGTGAGTGGAGGCTTCTCCGGAGTGAAAGACGTCTACTCGTCCAACCCGACCTACGACGACGTGCAGCAGAGCTTCTTCCTCGCCGAGACGCTCAAGTGAGTTTGATTTGAAGCAGTTTCCTCCTTCACACTTAGACACTTGAACCTGTAAAAGTCCAGTGTAAGTTGGATTTTGCCCAGAACCAAAGCAGCAGCTGCTTTATGCAGTGTGTTTGATGCGGAGGGAACCCCTGGTTTGGTTCTCCGTCCCATCACTGTTGAGTTGAGCAGCAGTCTGGGGAGAATCGCTCTGGTGGTTCACTGCTTCCCCCTGCTGGCTGCTCTGTGTAAATGATCCCCTTCAGGCTCTGTGCTGCTTTTCTAACCAGTTTCTCAGGCTTCCTTTGCAGTCTGGAATTAGTGCTCGCGATTTTCCAGGTCTGGATAAATATGAAAGAAGTAGATTATGGAACAGTGTTTGCATTTCCAGACTTTATGCACTTTATTCCATGATCTAAACGTTTTGTCCTTCATTTGTTCCTTCCTTGCTGCCTTGTCTTTATCCTTTTTTTCTGTTTTTTTTTCCTTTCTTGTCTTTTCACTCCTTAGTGTCATCCTCCCTTACTTACTTTGTGTCCTTCCTTTACTCCTCCCTTCTTCCCTACATTAGTCCCTTGTGTCCTGCTGTTATTCTTTCTCTCGTTCTTTTCTTGCAGCCTTCATCTCTTCCTTCATGCCTTTGATGTCTTTCTTCTTTTCTGCCATGATTTCTGGTGCCCTTCCTTCACACTTGTTTTCTACATCCTTCCTTCTGACCTTTTTCTCTATCCTTCATCCTTTGTTTCTTCCCTTCCTTCCTTTCTTCTGAGTTTCTGTCCTTCCTTCATGTGTCCTGTATTTTTTCTTCCTTCATTCCTTTGTTTTGTCTTCCTTCACTCTGTTCTTTCTGCCTTCCAAAGTAAAGTGACATTTCCCGGCTGCCGATCAGACCTCGGCTTTTGACTGGGATTGAAACGAACACCAACGAGGCTTCTGATGCCACCAGTGTGTGTGTGTGTGTGTGCGCGTGTGTGCGTGGGTGTGTTTGGTGTGTGAGCTGTGAAATGTCAGCTGCCACGCCGGCCGCCCGCTCCCTGAGATGCTGACATTTCCATCCTTATGAGTTTGGAAGCCTTTTTGTGTCCTTTTGTATCTTTTTTTTTTTTTTTTTCCTCCAGTGTTTGTCCCAGCTGAGAGAATCCCATCAGAGCAAAACAGCAGCCGCGCTCTGATTGGCCGCTGCTCGCCTCTGATCAGCAGATAAGCAGCATTTAGGAAACCACATCGCTCTGTTTTCCAGTCATGTGCATTTGGCCTTTTCTTCTCTTCTGTTGCAGCAATTAAGAAGTTAGACACACAAATGTCTTCTTCATGAACACCTTGTAGCAATAACAACAGTGATTTATTCGGGGTTTGCTGTCATGTTGAATTATTAATTTCTCCCTTTACTCCCTTTACCTACCCCTTCATTGCCCTCCCCACCCTCCACCATGCTCCACCCCCTCCCTGTCGTCATGCCCCGCCCCCAGGTACCTGTACCTGTTGTTCTCCAGTGACGACCTGATGCCGTTGGAGAGCTGGGTCTTTAACACCGAGGCCCACCCGCTGCCCGTCCTCCACCTGGGCAACATCACCCTGCCCGGCAGTGAGCCCGCTCAGCGGTAGACGCACACGCTCGCCTCCGCTTCCTCCTCCTCCTCCTTCTCCTCCTCCACAGCACCAGGGGCGCCACCTTTCTGCTCAACCCAGCCCACCAACCCCATCCAACACTGGACAAACTTCCATGGGAACTCTTCATCTGCGTCCGGACTGCAGACATGAGCCAGAGGAGACGGAGAGACCGCAGCCCAGAGGAACGTACTGACTCTCTGGATCTCTCTCTTCTTTTTCTTCTCCTCCTCCTCCTCCGTCTATTTCTGTGTCCTCCTCGCCGACTCTCACTATAGATCCGTGTGTTCGTTGCTTCAACCAGACGGACGGTGGGTGTGCTGCTCAGCCTTTTCTCGGCTCTGAATCAAAGAGCTCCAAACGAGAGGCTTTGTTTTTGTTTGTTTTGTTTTTTTTTTTATTTGATTTGACCAAACTTCCTCCATACTGACTCGAGCCGAAGCCCTAGGAGTGCAAACTGAAGGATTACGCAAACGGACACTTGAAGGGTTTGTTTCCCCTCCATGCTAACGGACCAGTGGACATTTTACAGGGTCTGTTAATGAGATGTTGGGTTTTTTTGTTGTTTTTTTTTGCGTTAATGGAGACACAGGGTCGGATGAAAGCCCTCCACTTCCCCTCTCCTGACCCGAACCCGTTTCCTGTTTGATCATCAGACGGTCCAAGACCTCAAACTGTAATCTAATCACCTCTTTACAAGCAGGTGGGGACAGCAGTAATCACCTAATATGAAGCTGTTTTCTGTTGGGGTGTTTTTTTTTTTTTGTTTTTTTTTGGCGTTATGGACCATTTTAAGAAAAAGTAATTAAAGAAGAACAGCAGCAGGCCTCCATGCACCAGTCTTACCAGTTTCTGTCCCATCCTAAAACCATTCTGCTGCTGCCGCTGCTGCTTCGCCGGATGCTGCTCTTCTGTCCCTTTTCTACAGGTTCCCCAATCATCGTCCCGTCACTTTTTTTTTTTTTTTTTTTTCCCCCTTCCGTCCTCTTTGAGATTTTCTCGTTTCCTCCGTTTTCAGTGACACCTCGCTTCTTGGTATACGTGTTTGTGTCGGTGGCTCCGCTTTAAATCATTTGTTTGTGCACTTTGTCACAGGAAAACTCTTTAAGGACAAAAGAGTAGAGTGGTGTAGCACTGAAAGAGGTGAATAAATGATTACAATACTCCTCGGTGCAGAGCTTTCATCTTCCATTTTCCGTGTCCGTCCACCATCCATCAGTCTTGCTCTTGCTGTTTCCATCTTTATGTGAAAACAATCTTAAGCTTTTTTTTTTTTTTTTTTTTTTTGATTTGAACCTCAACCTCTTCAAATCCTCATGACGTCAAATTATTCAACCTTCCGTATTTTTTAGCAAATGCTAGGCTGCATAAAATGTTTTGACATAGTACAGAATATAGTTAATGTCTCCAGAAAAGTTCAAACATGTTTTATTTAAGGGTTTCAGCATGCCATTTAAAGTGCTAAAAGTCCTGTACCATTTTTACAATTTCTCCTTTGCATTTAGCTCATAATGTTCACATTCATGTCCATGTTCAAAATTGAGAAATATTTTTGAAAAGTTGTTGCGTACAAAACAACAAACTCTCAGTAGTCACCCATCACAAAAGCAGCGATTGCTACAGCTGCAGCTGAAACGTGAGCTCATGTGGCGGAGATTTCGGTGCTGATTTATTTACTAAGGAAGGGAAAGTAAGCAGGAATGTTCTCTGAGAGGAGTAGATTGGAGATCTAGTAGACTGGCACCCGACTCAGGGATTTCAAAGCACTTTGTGGTGAGCCCGGCCTGAATTTCTGGCAGCATTCAAGAAAAGTTGGGCCCTGCCCACACAGAGATGATTTTAGTTGTATCTGCAATGGTTATTCGGATGTTTTGACTGTCCGTTTCTGGTCTCCCAAAACGCCGGATCCGTATGGACGATCGTTTTTGAAGCCAGGTTCCAGGGTCCGTGTCAGTGTTTCCGTCTGACCGTGCCGCCTCCATTTGTTTTGAAGCCATGACGGCGTAGCTCCATCTCTCTCTCCGTCCAGCATGCGCCTCACTTCCATAAATAACAAATACGGCGACATTCTTTGTTGTTTGCGTCGTTCTGCGGTGGTGCTGCAGCGCCACCATCGGGCTCGTCATACAGACTGCAGCATTTTCAGCGGTGCTGCTGACGCACGTCGTTTTTCTTAACTGTTTACAAAAATTGAACATGTTCGTTTCTGTTTTGGACGGAGCCAAAATTTCGACCGTAGTTCAGACGAGCTTTGTTACCATGGTAAACACAGGGATGTAGGACGACTTTTCTCCAAACTACTACATCACCAGACCACCAGTGTTTTACTTGTAAGGATCAAACTGAACTGCAGTGTAGCTGTCAGCATTTTTCATTGGTTCCCGTCAGTCTTGTAAACTTTTTCTAAAGTTAATTTTAAATTTTTCTTTCAACATGTCACCTAATTCTGAAAGTCAGAATCGATTCAGATTTATGATCCGCTGTTTGGCTCAGACGCTACAGGTAGATTTAAGAATATCATATGAATAGATTTATTGATATAGCTTGGTGCTATACAGTATATCAGCTGTCTACATCAAAAGTGGTAGACACCAGTAAACGACAAAATTTCTCACTTGAGAACTTTATGCTCACAAACAACACTTAGCTTTCTACACTTGCTTTTTTTTTTTTTTTTTTTTCCTCCTTCTTCGGTCGGTATTGTCTCCCCGTCTTCTCGGCTCTGGGCTGAAGCCAAGATCGGAAGTGTGTCAAAGTGGTTTGATAAAGAGATATCTTTCAGGAAAGCAAGAGCGATCACTCCCATCTTTTTTCCTGCACTGCCACATATTCATGTTCAGAAAAGCCTTTGTCAGTTTTTGTTTACAGCAGGAAGTCAAGCTCTTTGGTTCATTGACACATCATCCAGATGTAGTGGCTCCTCCCCATTAGAAGTGCTTTAGTGCGTATTAAAATGACTCCTCTGCCCTAAAAAGTTATTTTATAAAGTACTGACTATGATTTAAGGTTTACACTTTGAGACCTTTTCGGTTTTTTAACTGTGATGTTCGCCGCTTTTCCATCTGTACCTCACACTGAGAGCTCAGTTCCTCCTCATGTCGTCCTTCCAGAGTGTTTTACCGCTGATTCAACACTCAACTCTGGATCTCATAAATCCCGTCCCGAGCGTTTAAACATTGGACGTGGCCGGCGCTTGAACCCGCCTCGTTAAACCGACAAGAGGCGAGGAAACAACGCACGCCTCGCCGTGGAATAAAAAGAAACCCGGACTCCGGCCAGTCGGTGTAAAACGACGCGAGAATAAAACTGAGCGATAAACCGGCAAAAGTGAACCGCGGTGAACCGACCACAGGGGGAAGCGGGCGGACGCCAGACAGGAATCTATAAATAAAACGGAAACGGGGGACTCTCCTGTCAGCACGTGTTGCATAATCGCATCATTTCGCTTCTGTTCATTATTATTAATGTTTTCCATTTGACGAGAGCTCCAAAAAAAAAAATAAATTTTTCCCCATTTCAAAAGCTTTCAACACAGAAGACGCACGTAGCTGAACGATGCTAAATAACGTTTACTTCAGTACGGCATGGTGCTGTTGGCACCGACGTGAAACCTCAGTGGGTTCTCGCGTGGTTTCCATTTCGTTCAGGACCGCTCACGCCGCGTCGCCCCGCACCAATCTGACTGCGTCGTCAACACCTGGTTCAGTCTGATCCTGACCTTTGAACCGCTTCCAAGTGTGGACGTGAAACCAGGCCAGCACACCGGCCCCATCCTGTTTAAGCCACAATGCTCACAATGTCAGTCGGTGGCTTCCAAAAGCGTCTAATCTTTTTACGTTTTCTCTTTTATGTGAACTTAATACTTTAAATGCTTTTTTTGTTGTTTATGTTGAGTGTAATTGTGAGGTGGAAGGAAAATCCTGCTTTGTTTGGCGTTTTCAGGCGTGTTGCTCTCAGCTTTAGCCATTTGCTCTTAAACTCAGTCAGATTCTGTTATGATGTCCATAAATGTGACTGAAAAGCTTTTATAAAATACATAAATTGTCAAAACAATGGGACTTCTAACAGATTCTTCACTTTATTTAAAACACTCCATACATATTGATTCCTTGTTCCATATCAAATGAATATGCGACTTATCTGAATTTCATATAAGGTAAATCTTATAGGTCATACTAATAATAATCTATTTAGTCAAATATCGTCAAACTAACGTCATTATTGAGAAAGAGGCGGGTTTATCCTGCTCCCTTTACAGTGTTTTCAATTAAGATTCTTGATCACATGCACAGCAAAAATACAAAATCACTGCAGAAATACAAAATCTTACCAAATATTTTTACTTCAGTTTCCAGTGCAAATATCTTAGTACAACTGAATTAGACAAAACTCCCAATCGGCTTTTCGTTGACATCAGTTTATGTTGTTTCTAAAAGTACTAGTTCCACTGGTAGATTATCTCACGCAGCACATGGGAAAAATGCCTTAAGTGGAAAAAAATCTGCCAGTACTGTTTTTTTTTTTTTTTTTTTAAATATCAGTGTTGGGTAATTACTGACTTAAAATGCTGGGTTGGACTAAATCCTGGAGCGGAGTCCTTTAGCGGAGTGCGTCTACCTGAGATTTTAGCTTCATAGCGATGGAATCCGATGTATTTCTCGGCCCAATTTCCGATGTCCGTATCGGATCAGGATAAACTCAATACTCCACATAAATATCACATGGACCGATACGAAGACCATTAAAGGCACTGTTATTTAGCGGTGCTGAGTACATATACACTTTTTTTGGTACATTTTATTTTTTTTTTTATTTTTGGGGGGGGGAAACATGTTTAGAACCAAGCATGACATAACTTTCCCTTTACACTTACCAGAAAATAGCCCAGTAAAATGCTGTTTTGAAGTTAGTGGCAACGTGTGAAAAAGTTCAGAGGGTGTGGATATGTTTTTTTTTTTTTTTTTTAAGGCACTGTAAGTACTTTTCATCAAGCCAGAGCCACTCTGCTCTCTCTCTCTCTCTCTCTCTCTCTCTCTCTCTCTGTGCCGTCTTTCCTTCTGATCAGTTCAGGCCCAGATTTCAACTCTTAACTCGCCGTTCTTCTTTGTGGAAAACCAGGAACAGAACCTGTTTAGAATATTTTTATTTTATTTTATTTTTTTTGCTTTTTAACCAAAGCGGGCGGCAGCGCAGCCACATGTGGTTACATTATGTACACAAGTCAGCAGCTGCGCCGTAAAAGCTGAGGATTCGGAGGTGGCTCCTTCTCTTTGTCATCATTAAACACGTCGATGGAGTTGAATTCATTTCATTTTGCCCGTCAAGTCATTTCGTTGACGCAGTGCAGACTTGGCGCTCGCCTCCCCCCGAACGCCACATCATCACCACCGAGTCCCTGCTGAGGAGGAAACCATCAAGTCGCTGCAGCGGCGACGTTGATTTTGACAAAACTGAGTGTTCTGTATTTGTATTTTTACCGAGCTACAAAGTAAGATTAAAGTATCTGTAAATATGTTTAAAACTGAGACACATCCAATAAAGATGTTATGAAAAGTGATCCGTTTCCCATTCGTGTTTTATATTAAACTCAGCAGTGAATATCTAAATATAATAAATTCCCGTTTTTGCTCCTGACCGAATGGTCAGGAGCAAAAACGTAATTGTCGGTTGTAGATTTCAATGTCAGTAAATTCAAATGTGAAAAACGATAATCGCACATTGTCACCTTCTTAATAATAGCCTAACTCATTTTTTGCCAAGTGATTTTTTTTTTTTGTATTGTTTAAATAATCTTTCTAAATTTGCCTGAGTCACAAAAATCACTTTAGAAAGATGATGGCATTGATATTGAAATAAAACCTTGTTCAACTTATTAGGGAAAGTAACTAATATTTTCCGCGAATTTGAAGATGCTGCAGCAGCGTGATGGTGTCGTTTCTTTCCGCAGCACATTTAAAGACAAGAAAACCTGAAACACCCACCATGCCTCCTGGTTTTAACCCCTTAGAATAGCAGCTGTTGCGGTTCTGGGCCGTTTCTGAAAGCTTCACAGTTGACTGATGTAAGTCAACAAGCAGTGAGTTGTGATAGCACTCGTCAACGACAAGATGAGGCTGCTCCTCTCTGAAGCGTTTCGTTGGACAAAAAAAAAAAAAAAACAAAAAAAAAAAAAAAGAAGTGAGATTTCACAAGGCAGGTTTCCCCGGAGACAGATCCACTTCTAGCGACGGTAAAGAGCCTGTTAAACTGGATCATGTTCTTAACCCCAGGAAAAATATCACAGCCCGTCAACTTTCTTCTAGGGAATTTTGTGGGAAAACAGTTTACAGCGTAATATGAAAAACAGCCGAAACTAAAATACGTTACAGGGTTTTTTTTTTGTTTTTTTTTGTTTTTTATATGCAATTCTGTTGTGAAAATCCAATGCAATTATTTATGAAAACTGAAAAACTGCCAAACCCTGAAAGGTGCATTTCATCACCTCCCTGAAATAATGGCTTGTGTTTATTTTTTTTCTTTTTGTCTTAACAAAATCACTTCTTGGCAAAAACTTTGGCCATTATTTTAAGAAGATGGCGATTCGTGACATGCCTATTAAAAACATTTATACGTATCAGAAGCATTGTTCGAGGGATACTTCCTACGTAGAAAGAAACGTAGCATAAATTCCAGTAATGGTTTGTTCATCATTGCTGATTTTGATGATGATATTCATCAGTGGTTAAACACTCCAGAAGTCAAGACGAGTATCGAACGCTGCTTCGATACTTGTTTGGTTCTGGTTCTGGTGGATGCGGAGCAGAACCCGAACCAGAACCTGTAATTTTGGTGCTAAACCGTTCTGTGATTCATAAACTAACCAAAGTGCTTTAAAGTCTGTCCTCTGGACTTGAACTAATCTCAAAAGAGTCAGACACCTTCCAGAAAACTGGACGTTTGTTCAGGTTTTCCGGGGCAAACTTTCAGAAAACGGACGAAGCGCCGAGTTCCTGTAAGTCGATTTGTTTTGCGTCGCCAGCAGCTGGAACATTTGATCAACTCTAAACAAAATTGGGTTTTAGACTTGATTTAAAGAAACTCTGTGTTTCTGACATGGCAACATACGTAGTTTGCATCAGTCTAATGAGATCTTGTAGAAAAGTTAACTGTTGACGTCATCGACACGAAAAAAAATGTCTTTTATTCCTACAAACTTCACCAGGAGGTTTAATGTCTCTTACAACTAAAATGCAATAAATAATTTTAACTAATCAAAAGATTGCCCAACTTGGAAGATTAAAAAAAAAAAACCTTTTCCATTTGAATCAAAGCGAACGCCGGCGTTTTTGTGACACCTGAGTTGTGACTTTCCCTGCTTTGGCGGTTTCATGCTTTGCACCATACTTGTTTGGGCCGACAGAGTGACTTTCTATGAGCTCTCCTTCCCAACACAGCAGGATTACTCTCGGCTTTTGTTATGCGTCAACATCGACACACGCTCTGCAGCGTCCCTGTGCGACATTTGGCACCTGCGTCGAGAACCACAACAATCAGTCATCAGAAAAATGTCACAGAAAACCAACAGGTTTCCATCCGTCTCCCAGGATTTCTGTTGCCGCCTCCGTCCGCCTGAGATTTCATCTGCTTTCTCATTCTGTTACCCAACAAGGGACTCTGTGAATCACACATTACATTATATAGCTGAATAGAAAAGAATGCCTAATGGTAACAGATGGGTTATGAAGTAATTATTTAAATGTCTTTAAAAAAAAAAAAAAACTAAATACAGAAATGCATCCTTAAAAACAGAATTATGTATTAATCTCATTTTTGAATTAGACACAATTATTTAATCATTTAATAAATTATTTCATGTTGCGCAGAAGCACTTCACCCATCGAAAACTCTGGAGGCGGGATTAGAGCTGACGGCTGATTGGCTATGGCAAGCCGTTTTAACATAAATTCGGTTTCGTCTGACTATCCGTAATTACGTTCCAGATATCTGAAAATGCATTTTGACTAGACAAAACTACATTTTGACTATCCGGAATGGTAATTTAAGATATCTGCATTTACATTCTGACTAGTAAGAATAATAATTCAAGATATCTTCAATTACGTTTTGACTAGTCAAAATTCCTTTCAAGATATCTCAAATGACGTCACTGGATTTGTCATTTGACGAGGCACGTATCCGGAATTACAATTTAAGATATCTTGAACGTAATTATGACTAGTCAAAATTACAATTTTAGATATCTGACTTACGAATGACGTTGAAGCCCCTTTGTGCTGTCCAAACAGTTGCCTGCAGAATTTTATGTTTCCTGCACAAAACTGTCCGTAAATGCCACAAATTAGAAAGAGCTCGGCAATGTTGGAAATGCGGAGAACGCAAAACTTCATAAACTATTAAGACTGCTAATGATATCTGCAAAAAATGTCCTGTTTATTCATTTCCAACGAACCGAATGCAGTTAAAAACAGCTTTGAAAAGCTAAAACTGCTTTGTCAATCATTTTCAACATGAAAGTTGTGCATTTTCAAATATCTTGTTTCGTTTTTTTCTATTTTTCATTGTTTTATTAAACTTTCAAATTGCCACGTAAATCAGTGACGTTTTGACTAGACAGAACGCGAATTCAAGATATCTGTAACGTCATTTTGACTAGTCAGAATGTTCATTTAAGATATCTTAAATAGAAAAGTTGAATAATTCAAGATATCTCTAACTCATTTAGAGATATCTTAAAAGGAATTTTGACTAGTCAAAATTATAATTCAAGATATCTCTAATTTAGTTTTGTCTAGTCATTATTTGCTTTTAAGATATCTATAATTCAATTTCCACTAGTCAAAACTACATTTCTACTATCCAAAAATACATTTAAGATATCTTGAATTATGGACTAATTAGAGATATCTTTAATTACAATTATGACTAGTCAAAACTATAATCGAGATATCTTGAATTTACTTTTTGACTAGTCATAATTAAAATGTAGATATCTTAAATGAACATTCTGACTAGTCAAAATGACGTTACAGATATCTTGAATTGAAGTCCCCATACAAATCAATGGTAAATCTGACGTCATTTTGACTAGTCAGAATGTAATTAGAGATATCTCAAATAGGTATTTTGTCTAGTCAAAATATAATTAGAGATATCTTAAATTGCTAAAATGTCTAGTCATAAAACAATTTGAGATATCTGGAGTGTAAGGGCGGCAAACCCGAATTTATGTTAAAACGGCTTGCCATAGATTGGCTGCTTCAAGCCGCAAGTAAAGACGGTTTCGATCAGGGTTGCCATGACTCTGTGACCAATTTCTTCGCTGGAAAGTGCAGAAATAACTTAAATAAAATCATAAAATTGTTGCCATTTATTTACAACAAACGGTGTGTGAGCAATTATACTCTATATCTCTGGTTTCTTCTGAAATATCTCTAATAACACAGAGAGCGTTAGCTAGCCGGCGTTAGCTAGCCGGCGTTAGCTAGCCGGCGTT
>VMRN01000032.1:4664452-4695653 GCA_010277015.1 Poeciliopsis turrubarensis
GCCGGCGTTAGCTAGCCGGCGTTAGCTAGCCGGCGTTAGCTAGCCGGTGGGGCTGACATTGGTTCAGACCAAACTAAACACACGTAGGAGTTGCTCACCCAGAGTTTGCAGTAAACAAATTACAGTCATTTTATAAAGTTACTTCCACACATCAAGAGAAAATAACGGCGTCAGAGTCGCGGCGAACGTGAAAGGATGAGCTGAAGGGTTTGTTGGATGCGTTTTTGTTGTTGTTTTGCAAGCCGTGATTTCAGCAGAGCTAATAACTCCAGTGGTTATTCGGCTGTTGACTCATGGCGGCCCGGTCTTACTCAGGCCTGCTTGCAGCGATTGGACTCAGTCACGGAGGAGGACGGCGGTTTGCTGGAGTCACGGACTGTCTCAGCTGTTGACATGAAGACAGAGAGACGGGCTGGCGCAGCGGGGAGGTGAGTCAGGGCCCCACTCCCAGGAGCCTGCGTGACGTTTGGGGATTTATTTAGCCGCGGCGCTTCGCTTTGACGGGTGAAGACACGCTTCCAAGAACGTTCACTACTGGGAGGAATTATATTAAAATTTTAATAAAAAAAAAAACCCTCTGCGATTAGGATCTGGATTTATGAAGTTTATTATTTCTTTGACAGCTTCACCAGCTGGTGGAAATGATGAGAACGTTCTCTGGATGAGTGAGCCACAAAGTGAACTTTTCATTTAGATTCCAGGTATATGAGCTGAGTGAAGTTGGCCTTCTTCAAATTAGACAAATCAGCTTTGGCTCTGAAGATATTTATGAAATGTGAAAGGTCAAAGGGTCAGCCAGACCCCCCTGTGTTAAATCACCAACTATTAAAGCCACTCTTTCAGTTTGATGGAAATTCAATGATCTTATCAACTCAGATGATACCACCTCAGAATACACACAGCTTCGGATCAATCCGGGTCTTGCAATAAATGTAAAAAAAAAACTCCCTATTTGTCAGCCAATTCTAACGGAATCTCAGGATCGCGACACGGAACGTTTCTCTCGGCGTTTTGTCTGTTGTGATTCTACACAGAGGAAATGCATCGTTTTTATCACTTCAGACGCTTTTGGGATTTAACATTTAATTAAAAAAAAAAAAAAAACAAAATATTGTTTTCCTCTGAATAGACGACGTATTTCACTGTAAGGGTGACGGACCTCTGTTATTATATGAATCCCACTTTCTGAAGTTAATTCCAAAAACATCAAACCTTTTTTGATGATGGTCAAGTTTTTTGAGCTGTGCTTGCATATGCACTTGAAAGCCCAAAAAAAACAAACCAAATGCATTTTTGTAAAACTCTGCGGTACTTTGAGGTGCTGTGCGAAAAAAAAACAAACAAAAGATAAGAACTGCACAACACGAGAGGCAAAAAAAATGTACCAAAGGTGGGAAGACAGATAAGAGACACAGAAACCCATAGTAAGTAGCTGAAGTCCTGAGTCAGAACAAAATGCGCACAACTTAGTCCAACCAGCACGTCACTCGGTGACATGTGCGGCAAATTTTCACCTTTCTATCAGATCCAGCGTCAACGTTTTCAGCCAACTCAGCTGCAGTTGATGTTTTCCTTCCCTTTTTGCATCAGTCAGGCCAAACGGCGTTTTTTTTTTTTTTTGTTTCTCCCTCGCTGGACCGGCGGTGTGGAGCCTGATCACTGGAAACAAACCGTAAGAGCTGCAATTGCGGGGTTGCTCTGATCCAAACACCTCACCATCATCCTCAACTTTGGTAAAATCGCCACATCAAACCTGAAGACAGGATATTCACTTTGGCTCAGGATCTTTTTTTTTTTTTTTTATTAGACAAACAGTGCCACACTTCACGAGCCAATAGACGTGATCTTTTGGCAAGTGAAAGCCAACGTTTCTGCATTAGCGTCGTCCTCAGTAGCGATTCGGATCACCTGAAAACGCTCGCTTGACCTGCGATGATGCGTTTTATGATGGAAAAGTCATGCGGATACTGGAAAGGACCGCCAAAACATGATGTCAGAGTCTGAGTCACAGAAAAGATTAGGATGTGTTCTCGTCGGCGGACGTAGTGGAACCTTTAATGGCACTCCACTCCGCGGCCGTCTGTTTGCTCGCATGGGTACAATATGTGCTTCGAGGCACATGCAAATCAATCGTGTTTGTGTGTGTCACTGTGTTTAATGTGTTAATGGCCCCTGCTGCTTACCGAGCCATGGCCTGGACACACTGAGTCACTTCTCAAATGGCACAAGAGGCTTTGCAGGTAGCAGAAGCCGGATGGGAATACACAGAGCCGACGCAGGCCTGCCGCCACTCATCCATAACCAGGAGCGCTACGATAACACCCGCTCATTCCACGGAGAGCAGCTCCATTCATCTTTATTTCCATAATCGCCACGCAGATGGCTCGGCACAAACAATTTGCTAGAGCAGGGGCGGGCAAACTTCTTTTTTGCCTCAGGGGCCACATTGACTTTTAAAATTCGACTGCTGGCACCAGATGCTTACACATCGAACATGAGCATTAAAATAAAAGTGTTACAGTTTTAATGCTAACGTTCACTTTTAGTGGGAACAGTGTTGTTGATCTCCCTTTTTGTGCCAGTGAGTCAAAGTCAGGTGTTAGTTTTTGTTGTGGCAACTCTCAGAACAGATCTGAGGTTTTCTTCTCTCAGCTGAGCTTTGTGCATCACACCAAGTCTGTTCACACACGTAAGAAGAGCCGAACAACACCAGCATCCTCAGTGCCATCTTCTGGATATTTGGCTGCACTTTACGAAGCTTAAAAGTTGAACTTCTCCTTTTTAAGACAGAGTCACGTTGGAGAGATCAGTCAGTTCCAACTGCTACTCCTGAGGTCCCTTTTCAGCGTCTTGTGTGAAGGGAGATGAAACCAGCTGCCGTTCTCAGCGCGGCAGACGATCGTCCTTGCGTTGGCTGGTCGTTGGCGTTATCAGCAACCGTCTCTTGACGGATGAGGCATGCAGCTTTTGGCCGGACGTCAGTGAAAAAGTGTTTAGTTGTCCATTCCTTACTGAACACTCGACACTCACTGTCAACTTTCCTTCTCATTGGCCCACTCATTGCTGCAGAGTTCACAGCAGCAGCAGAGCAATAACAGAGACCTCCGAGCTCCACAAAATCAAGTCACGTATCACGGCACCGACAGCGCCCCCCGGTGGAGCGCCAGGCATTACAGGACTAGACCAAATGAATGAGTCATAATTATATGATTTCATTTGGGCAAATCTGAACCAATCTTCTGTGGGTCGGATTAAAAAGAGCAGGGGGCCGAATGTGGCCCGGGGGCCGCAGTTCGCCCCCCTCTGTGGTAGAGTCTGCTCATCTCTCTGCTCTGCCCTGCGTTTAGAAATCCGGCCAAGTTAAGGGTGGAAAAGTCGAGCTCCAGGTTGAAATGAAACGCCGATTTCTGCTTTGAGTCGTTTGATGTTGTTGTTGTGGTCTT
This sequence comes from Poeciliopsis turrubarensis, assembly GCA_010277015.1. Lineage (NCBI taxonomy): Eukaryota > Metazoa > Chordata > Actinopteri > Cyprinodontiformes > Poeciliidae > Poeciliopsis > Poeciliopsis turrubarensis. Next base: position 4,667,896 of record VMRN01000032.1, read on the forward strand.
TTACTTTGAAACCAGATAGCGTGAGCATTTCGAAAGATTTACAAAACAGCCTTGTGGCATTTCAGTTTTCCTGCCAAGCCCTTGATAGTTGTCTGTCGGTCTCTCGTTCCCACACTAAGATGTCCCAAAACCAGCCAATGAAAAGTTTTATATACCGCACTACCAGTTGGTTTTGTTGTCCTTTTGCCAGCAGTTGACGCCATTGTTTCATTTCATTTATTGATTTATAGGATGCTTTTCTAATAAGGAGATAAAGGAGCATAACAATAAACTCAAAAATACCACAGAAATAGAGGAATGTGCTAAAAACAAAACATTAAAGCTCCTACTGGGTAAACGTGTCTTCAGATTTGCTGATGTCGCGAAGATTCAAAGGAAGATGTTGGTTTGTATTTCACCAGAGAAAAGGCCCGTTGAGCCCAGTGTTGGCGCGTTCTCCTCGTAGCGGCGGACATTGCGACTTCAAGGAGCTGACCCCCACACAAGCACGTAAAAGTGCAGACAAATAAGGAGGTGCGAAGCCATTAAAAAGCTTAAAGGGGGTAGTATAAAGTTTAAAATCAGTTCTAAAGCAAACAGGAAGCCGGTGTGAGGGACAGAAAACGGGCAGTGTTCAGACTTTGGGAGGTCTTGGCTAATTGGCTACATTTCAATCACAACAGTCGAGTCTGGAGCTAATAAAAGCGTAGATGGCCTTCTTCGGGTCGGGTCGCTTTAAAAAATGCTGACCTTTGGACAAAAGACACACCAGAAACAAGCTTGTCCTGACCACGGAGTCGGTTTGATTCTTAAATGTAAGATCCTTCTAAAATATTACTCCTAAATTTTGAACTCTGTTTAGATTAAAAGTCAAAGCGCTGACATCTGTAGTGGCGTTGCTGCCAGACGAAACACAAGAAAATCAGGTTCAACCACTGCCTGACTACAGAAATCCAATTTAGTGGCGATTAGAGAGCATTAGCTTAGCCAGGGGTCATGAACAGGTCACTCTAGATCTCCTCTGCGTAGCAGTTTAAGGATGACCAGCACTGAGTTATAATTGCTCCACGTGGCAGCATATGAAGTGAAAAAGAAGAGGGATGAGAGTGAAGCCTTGAGGGACCCCGCATGAAAACGGAGCTCTGCTTCTTTCGCAGGACCGAATGGCCCTCTATCAGCAGCATGTTTGGCTTGGCTCCTGAGAATAAAGTTAATAAAAGTTAGGGAAGCTTTCCCAACAGTAATAAAATCCTCTTTGATCAATAGCTGGAAGACAGTCAAGAGGACAATTAGAGGTTCTCATGTGTTGCACCATCAAAAAGACACTGGTTCAAACTGTTCTTTCATGCCTTGTATTTCACCACTCTTGACAGCTAACTCTTGCTGTTGCGAGTTGTTATCTTGTGGTAAATTAGATAAACGCTTGGACCAGTTCTCAAGAGGAGCAGATGATTACCAAAGGGTAACCTCCAAATGACAACATAGGAAGGTATTCTTCTAATGGCGTGAACCCGAGGAGTTTTTGGATAAGTTGTGTTATTGGCAAACACAAACCGAGCCACGATTGCCAATTATGACGAAGTCTTTTTAAAGCGTATGTACCGAGCCCAGCTTTTGGAGTTCTGTTTGTGTGAAGAAAACGTTAATAAGAGCTTGTTCCTACGCCAGCTGTCGGCTCTCTGGTTTTGAGATCTCTGAACACTTTTGATCCACAATGAGGGTTTAAAAAAAAAAAAAAAAAAAAAAAGGAAAGGGCTTTGAAAATGTGGATTTAGGCATCAGAACCTGATCAAAGCAGCACCCAACCAAAAATGTGTTTGCAATGAAACCACAAATCAAGTATCGTTGATATGGTTTGGACCTACATGTCGGCCAGCAAGCAGCTTGGATCGATCCAAAAGAAGACCATGCCAATATCTCTGACGTCACTTAGCCAATATTTGGTTTGTTCAACCATTTTCCATAAAATGTGACGTACTCCACTACCAGACTTTAGGAAATCCAACATAAAAACACTACGTTTGAAACCGCACTGGCCTGCCGTCATGGTTTGTTTTAATCATCTCAACTTGGCCGTACAACCTTTGCATACTTTGCATTCCTCACACTACATGGAAATCAGCCGAGCAGCCTGACTCTACTTTCCAAGCTCGGTTTGGTCTTATGTCTTTATTAAACAGAACATTTGTTGGTTCTCAGCCACTGTAATGCATCTATATGTCTAATCGGGTAGTTGAATGAACGGTACTAAGGAGAACGATGCAGGTGGACCTTTTGTACAGAACCCAACCTAAAAAGTCCTGGACTATCTCTTCACATTCCTGTTTTGTTTAGATATCCGTTTTCTACTTTATACAATCTAAAACTTCATGAGTAAAACGGAAATGTGTACGTGTTGCATGCTTTGCCCGTATACGTTTACGTTTACCAAGGTGCGTTTAGAGTTTGTGCCAAGATCCTGGGTCGAGCGAAAATAGATCGTACAATCCGCTCCGCTTTAAACTCCAGTGGTCCAGGAGCCTCATTATCTGTATTTTGTGCATAATAGTTTTGTTTTGGTTGAAGTCAAACATGCGAGCGGAGGAAGTGCCCGGCCCAAACCTCCGTTCGGTGACAACTTTTCGTACGTAAATTACGATGTGCAGACTTTTCCAGGCTCAGACTGACCCCACCACATCTTGGACACTGTTTGTGATTCAGATTTTGTGGGAACAGTTCATAAAAGTTTGTCCCCCGTTCTGGCACGCCTGTCCCACTGCGAGGTCACCGCGCACTGGTAGCCATGACGCTTTGACTGACGTTCGAACAAGTCCAGTTGTTAGATTCTTGTATTTTGTTTAATTTTATGGAAATGTGTTCTATAATGCAGCATTGTATTCGCATAGAGGGACGTGTTCTTTTTCGTCTGAATTGGGTTTAAGTGGAATTTGTCGGATTGTTTTGGTTTGGACTGGGATTGGGAACTGTAATTTCTTTTTAACATGGACTTCGTTAAACGGTACACACCGTTTTATTTGTTACCATTTCAGGCAACAAAAATGAAGTTTTTTTACCCAGTTTTAAAATTAGGTAAATCCAACCTTGAGTATGGATGGAAAACCCACGAAAGACGCCACCCTGTCATTATTTGGTAACTAAAACCGGGCAACACCAGACAAGCCAAGAGTGACAAACTCAGTGAAAGCCTGCTGTAGGATTCACTAGGGATAGTAGCAGCGAGTCACTGCTAATCAAATGAAACAGCTTTATCAGCAAGTGTGGTCACCTTTAGAAAAAGCAGGACTTTTTGTCAACTTTGTTGGCCTGCAGCTTACTGATGTGCGTTAGGATATTGCCCAAATGTGGAAAGACATCAGGAATGACCCCAGAGAGGCGATTTGAACTCCATTATTCTACAGTAAGAAAGCGATTATTTGCAAGTGCAAAATAGATAAGACGGTTCCCAATCCGCCCAGGAGTTGGCATCCTTCCCAGCAAATTTGCCCCAAAGGCAGACTGAGAAAAAGTTCAAAAATCCATACTGAGACTCTATGTGGCTCAGTTACTATGTGAGTGTTAGGATTTATGACAGTATGAAGACAGACAAAGACTAAAGTACGATCTTTGAAGCGGTTGTCAGGAGAAAGCCTGTTGGCTACAAAATGAACTTAAAGGGAACATGGGAAGTTTAGGATAAAGGATCTGAATGAAGTACGATAGTTCTTGAACAACGTCCTTTGGTCAGATGAGAACAAGTACGGCCATACTCGGCGATATCAGGGCAACAGCAGCACATCAGCGAACCATAATATACCTGACAAGCAAGAAACTGTAGGGGAAATGGCTTGTTGTACCTGGGGACTTTGCAGTCATGGAGTTGACCATGACTGTATTTGGTATACCGGAGTATTCTTGTCCGGTGTGATGGCAACTCTCCAACACCCAATGAAATGAAGACATTACGCTTTAGGTTTTTCACTGGAGTAGAAATTGAGAGTTTTTAATACGGTGGAAGATTTGTTTCTGAAGGACTCACCAAAATGATCTTTGGAGGGTTTGTAAATTCTTTATCCAGCAGAACTCTGTGTGTTATTGTAAGAAAATAAGACAGCTACATCACAACCACTTATATTTGACTAACTTCAAATATTTATATTTTTATGCTGATCACACAGTCATTTATCCTTAAATCACACTGTGGAGCGTATAGAGGAACCTTGCAGCGGTCTCTGTTGAAAGACAGACAAGAATAGATGCATAATTTTACTCAATTTCACATCTAGACAGTTTTTTATCCTCTCTTTGTACATCTTCAAGAAGAACTCAAAACAAATGCTTTCGCTTCACGCTGCGATGATGTCAGTAGGTTAGCTTCATCTTTGCCGTGGAACTGCTGGCGCTAACAGTTTTACAGTGAGCGTCTGAGTGGGGATCCCCTTTCTGGCCACTTCCCACTCTCTGCTGTTATTACGCACTCTGACATGGTGTGTAACCCACTCCTTTAGGGGCTCCCCACGGCACACAACCACAACACGACTCAAGCTTTCCTCCTCTCACTCAGTGGTTTCAACTCACCTTCTGGTTTTCCCATTACCGCGCTAGAAACTGCATCCTGTCTGAGGCCAGTTTCTTCTGACTTCCTGCTTCACTCACACACAGAGGCGCGCGTGTACGAAGTGGGGAAGGTTTGAACAGTTCCTCGTGAGTGTTAGCACCTTGAGCCATCGTGTTTTTATAGATGTAGTACATTTCAGTTGTAAAGCCATGTGTTTCAGAAGTGAATCCAGATGAGTTGCGTTTTTTTTCTTTCTGTGTGTGTGTGTAGGTGTGTGTGTGTGTGTGTGTGTGTGTGATCTGAGGAAGCGACCGAATGAAACAACCTGTCTTTCTTAGAATGTGGCCAGATTTCTGGGTCTGTTGTTTCCATGTGTCACAAAAGGCTTTTTCAGGGCCATCAGCAGAATTTCTTGGACAGAAAGAAAAAAAAAAAATCAGCGAATCAATTTGTTTGCAGTGAAATAGAAAAATGAATCCTCGGAGGACATATTTGATCGTGACATATGGGTAATGTCAGAATAATTTTGTAAATTATTCTAAAATTCATAGGTTTGCATATAGCTCTTATTTTCTGCTCAGGAAGAGACTTAAACTCATAAATACAGTTTGTGTCAAATGAAGATCTAAACTGAATTCCTGGCCTGTAGTAACAAAAAAAAAAAAGAAATATTGGGAGACAGTTGGGTCATGTGAAAACTAAAAGAAAGTGTATGAAAACAAGTTTATTGGTGCAAATGTAGGTGACATAATAAGCTGGACATTTTGTTTAAAATACATTTGCTAGGAGCATTTGAATATCAGGAGTGCATAAAAGCAGCATGTTTAGGGAACATCTGACAGATAAGTATCATTTGTTGTTATCTGGTGTTCATGCACTCCCCTTTCTATTGCTGCCCTGGGCAACTGCCCATAAGAGCCATATAAAAACCACCCCTGATATACACATACTGGGTTTAAGACAATTAAATCAGAGGTAAGCTATGTATACAGATTTATAAATATGGATCAATATATGTAAGATTAAATAAAATAAAAAAAAACTTTGATCCCAAAGGGAAATTAAAATAAAAAAGAGCCTTCAATCAAGTTTAAATATTTGTCTGAATAATGGAAGAACGTGTACTTTTAGCAGCAAAATATCTATGATTAACAAGCAGCTGATGGCTGCAGTCTGCTTTCAATAGAGTCATAGCGCGAAAAAGAAACAAACAAGTCAAAGCAAAGTCTCATAAAAGTAATTTGCCCGGGCCTCACAGCTGCTCTTTAACTTGCACCACGTGACGGCGGAAACGTCACAAACCCCCGGCTGCCTGTGGACGCTTCTGGTAACTTGGCAACGCGAAAAAACATCCTCGACCAATCAAAGGCTTTGTTTGGCGCATTGGTACAATGGAACTGTTCAACTCAAACATCTGATATGACTCGTCGAAGATAAGTGTTTGGATTATTAGGTAATTATACCAATCACACAAATTATACGCCGCTGTGTGGTTCATAGCTTTGTTTGGAGTCACTAAAGGGCGTGCAGTTCGGGGAGAGGGACTGTGTCGCACTACGGCGCATTTATTTCAACTGGTAGTACTTCGGCTTTATAAAACAGGCGTGTCTCGCGCAGAGAGGTTGTGGTTCAAACGCTGACTTGCAAGCTCACCGTGTGCCTCTCTTTCAGATAGTGGATTATGTGGAGGCGTGTGCGTGAATTCAACATCTTTTTGGGACTTTGAATGCTTCCACTGCACTCTCTTGGTAACGTATGTACTGCTCTTTTTTTTTTTTTTTTTAATTGTTATTATTAGTTTTATTTATTCAGGCGAAACTATGTGCTAACCTTACATCCCCCTCAAAAAATGCTGTGCGTGAATTTGCGTCGTTACTTTAACAATTCCCTGACGGTAAAATGTGACGCCGTTTGGATAATTTGAACTCAAGAATCCCTCTCTGGTTTGCTCCAAACTCTTAACTCGCTTAACAGCTTCGGACTCGTTGCCATATGGCTGGAGTTTAGTCTAAGTTTATAATTAGCAACTTTGACATCAACGCTACCTTCAAAGTAAGGTGTCTGCGTTGATACTTTTCGCGTACGCAGCGCCCAGGCAGGTTTAGTGGATGATTTCCCCGTGACATTTTTCGGGTCTGTGAACGTGTCGGCTGAACGTGTCGGGTTGGATTCGGCCGCAGCGGCTCCAGCGCGGCGCCACCGCGGGCTCGTTCAGCCGCTGGTTTTGACGGCGGCTCGTGTTTGTCTCTCAACCGTTCTGGAATGAAAGCCGGGCTCGCGCGGTGAACTTTTCTAGAAGGCTCGCGAGCTCTGTGCGCTGCGTGTCCGCGAGCGGCTCGTTTTCGCATTCAGCTCCGCTCGTGCGGACTAGGGGGGGGGGGGGTTTGTTTGACCACTTTCCACCTCAGCTAGGGCTAATTTGTTTGTCAAACCGGGTGTTTGGTTTCTGATTAAATATGAAGCTGCGCACTTCAGGCATAAACTCCAGTAAACTACCGTGACGTCTTCCAGAAGCCTTCATGTTTTAATGTAATGCCAACCATCTGTCGGTAACATTGAATCCTTCCCTGGGCTTCAGTTCATGGCGAATGAACCACACAGTAAACCTCGCAGTCAGATGTGATCAAACGGCTTCACAATGTGCTACATCCAAAAATCAGCTTTACTTTACCAGGCTGCACTTACAGCTGATCCGATTCCCTCCATCAATAAAACTTGGTCTAATAATTGATAGGTGTTTAACTCGGGTTGTATGGATGTGCAGCTTTCTTTTCAATTTTTGTTTTTAAATACCATGAGGGGAAAACAAAGCTCATTATATTAAAAATCTCATTTGAAAGGTCACACAGCTGCAGAACAAGGTTTAAAAACAAGGCAATTTCAACCTTTAGACATCTTAGATCTGACATTTGCTATGACTTTCTAAAATGATGGAAAAAGTGATAAATGGATAAACTGATTATTTAAAGAGATATAAAAGTCTATGATGAAATGCTCGGTTCTATTTATTTTTTCCAATAATTCATAAAAGTTTGAACTTTTAGGTAGCAAGAGTCTTCACTGTTGGCCTCTTTTACTTTTTACATAAAGTAGATGAAACAATTATTCTGCTCTGATCAGCAGATTACTTTTTTTTTTTTTTTTTTTTTTTCCTCCAACTTCATTATGAGCATTAAAAGTAAGAACTTGGACTAAGACTTTAACACATTAATTTAGGAACAATAACATTGATTTTTAACTGAATTAATTGCATTTTTGTTCTTGCATACAAAGGTTCGAGCCGGAACCCTTGTATGTAAGCAGCGTGTTTCTGGTACGTCTGTATATCTGATGCACGAGTGACAAAGTCGCCTCTCTTGGCCTTAGGGGGGCGTTAATTTCCGTTTTCGAAAAACAATCTGATTGGAAGCTGGAAAGGACTACTGTTGTGGTAACAGGACTTTTACTATCAGCGAAGCTGCTGACGCCTAAATTAGCATCTCAGGGCTAAACTTGATGTGGCAGCATAGACGTCCTCAACGCTGACGTCGGCGTTCACAGTCCACATTTATTAAGCAGTTTCATGAATGATCAGTACTTCCTGAAGTACCTGGAAGCTGGATACCGGGTGTAGTAGTACTTTTCACCAATCTGATGTTTGAAAGACCTAAATAACGGATCAGAAGCATGAACATTTGTTGCTCTTGTAGGTCTATTTATTCAATAATTTAGCCCTTAAACTGGCTTTTGAATTTAAAATGTTGCTTATTCGTTTAGTTTTCAGTTAAAATATTTGTATATTAGACCCTTTAGTAACTTAAATACAAATTTTAAGTCCCACCTGCTGTGAACACAACAAGCAGCAACATGGAGTGGGGTCTACATATTCCTCCTTCAAAATAAAATAAAATGTGGCTACGTAGTACAAATGACATTCTGTAAGTGTGAAAGATTTATTAACTTGCGCCTGGGATGTCGTTCAGAAACTGAAGGCGTAAAACTAAAAGTTAATTTGATCTTTTTTTTACTTTAGATCAGCTGGTTGGGTTTGGGGGAATGGGTTTGAATGCAGCTCGTTCCTTTCGTACCCACATGTTTGGCGTTTTTAAGTTGCTTGCTCTGGATGACCTCTGACCCTCCTGCTAACAATCGCTTGTTTCTCCACCTCAGTAAATTTGAAGCTTGCGTGAGGATGGAGAACAAGGAAGAATCCAGCTGCAGCTCCGTCAGCGACCTCACCTGGGAGCAGGTGAGCCGGCTGAACGACGTTCTCACAGAGGTGGTCCCGGTCCACGGCCGGGGGAACTTCCCCACCCTGGAGGTGCAGCTGAAGGACATCGTGGCGCGCGTGCGCTCCCACCTGGAGCTGAGCGGCATCCGGGTGAAGGACATCCGGCTCAACGGCTCCACGGCCAGCCACGTGCTGGTGCAGGACATCGGCTGGAGCTACAAGGACCTGGACTTCATCTTCCGGGTGGACCTGCCCACCGAGGCCGAGTTCCGGCTGGTCAAAGACGTGGTGCTGGGGATTCTGCTGGACTTCCTGCCCGAGGGCGTCAACAAGGAGAAGATCACCCCCATGACGCTGAAGGAGGCCTACGTCCAGAAGCTGGTGAAGGTCAACACAGAGCAGGACCGCTGGAGCCTCATCTCGCTGTCCAACAACAACGGCCGCAACGTGGAGCTGAAGTTTGTCGACTCGATACGCCGGCAGTTTGAGTTCAGTGTGGACTCGTTTCAGATCGTGCTGGACTCCGTCATGTCCCACTACGAGCAGCCGGCGGCGGCGGCGGCAGCCATGTCCGAGCAATTCCACCCGGCCGTCCGAGGCGAGAGCGTGTACGGAGACTTCAACGCCGCGCTCGGCCACCTGCGCAACAAGCTCATCGCCACCAAGCGGCCCGAGGAGATCCGCGGCGGCGGCCTGCTCAAGTACTGCAACCTGCTGGTGCGCGACTTCCGGCCGGCCAATCAGGAGGAGTTCAAGGCCCTGGAGCGCTACATGTGCTCCCGCTTCTTCATAGACTTTCCTGACATCGGAGAGCAGCAGCGCAAGGTGGAGGCCTACCTGATGAGCCACTTCATCGGCGAGGAGAAGAGCAAGTACGACTACCTGCAGATCCTCCGCAAGGTGGTGAACGAGAGCACCGTGTGCCTGATGGGCCACGAGCGGCGGCAGACGCTGCACCTCCTGTCGCTGATGGCCTTCCGGGTGCTGGCGGAGCAGAGCGCCATCCCGGACGCGTCCTGCGTCACCTGCTACTACCAGCCGGCGCCCTACATCAGAGACCACAACTTCAGCAACTACTACGTGGCGAACCAGAACATTCCAACATGGCTGCCGTGTAACTGACCAAACGGAAACAGGGTTCCAGCGGGGGCGACCCGGGAAGGCTTGTTTTGGCTGCGGATGCTGCTTTTCAACAGAGGAGGAGGAGGAGGAGGAATTGATTTGGCATAAAAAGATATAAAAAAAAATTAAAAGGGGGAAAAAATGTCTGAAAAAAAATTACCCAGTGGCAATAAATGCTATGTTTCTCTTAAGGCACATTTTTCAGTGGACAAATGTTTTGCTTTTTTTTTTTTTCTTTTGGTGTTTTTTTTTTTTTCTTTTTTGATTCTTTCTCATTCCTTTTCTGCAGAGGTGTTAACGTTTTTAAGTGTTATAATTTTTTTTTTTTTTTTTTGACTTTTCTTTTTCTTGGTAAATGCCTTTAATCTTAATGGAGATATGTTTGTGCCTTAACCTAGAGGTATCAGGTTTACCCCTCCAGAGTTTTGAGTATGGACTGTTGTTAGAAGAAAAGGGAAAATGTAAATGCTGTAGCCTTCAGTTTGGGTTCCTTCTCGTTTGTTTAAAAAAAAAAAAAAAATCATAAAAAGGCTGAAAAAAAAAAAAAAAAGAGAAACAAAATTAATATTGGGGAAGATTTGGGATGCGCTTGCTAAAAGACAGGAAGTAAGGATTAGAATCAGTGGTTTGTTTTCATCTTTGACAATGTGCCAACCCTATACATGCCAGCAGTGCCTGATATTTGTACACAATGCAAAACTTTATTATGTATTAAGAATTTCCACTGTGAACTTCGGGCCCCTCTCCCCCAAACACAGGGTTCAGTTTTCCCAGTTGAGTCCGGCTTGGAGTGGAAATGTCTCATCACTCTCGTCGTTTTTCGCCGTTTCTTTCCCTCTGTTTTTAAGTTGCTTTCAGAAGAAGTTGCGAGTGACCTCTAGTCGCAGTCTGTTCTGGTCGGATGGCGACCCGTAGCGGGGGAGCGGAGCGACGGGCCCGCCGACCGGTTGCTCTTCCCTTAAAAGGCGGCGCATGCGGTGGGGCCCCGCAGGGCTTGTCCCTCGCAGGCTCCCTGAAACACAATCCTCCTCTGACGCAGCTCGCCAGCCGACTCTCCGGCTATTATTATCCTCTCGGCCCTCCTGGGGCCCGGCCCGGCCCAGGCAGCCTTACATGCGTCTGCGCTGAGTCACTTCCTGTCCGTCAGGTGCACGCTGCGTTTGAACCCCCCTTTTGTGGTCATGGGAGGACAGACGGAACGTCTCCAATTACAGACTTTATTGATTAATGTGAAGGAGACGGGCAGCCCCCCCCCCGTGCCCCCCTCACCGGCTGTAAACCTCCACATTTCTATTTCCAGCGAACCCTATTATTAGCTGTGACCGTTGGAAGCGGAGTGCTTCAGCGTGCCGTCTCTCCCACATATCGCCACAGAGCAGATGATCGTTGGCCTCGCGTCAGCGCCACGCCCACATCCACGCGCTTTCTTGGAAGGCAGATTCCTGCAGCCGGTGGTGGAGGCAGATAACCTTATCAGGCTCGCGTGGTGGAGGTAGAACCGGCCTACGGGCCGCACGGAGGCCGGGCCGGCCCCTATTTATTTATTTATTATTATCATTATTTTCCCTGCTGTCAGCTCTGGACCAAAGGCAGCTTCACAACCAGCAACTGCAACAATCAAGTGCCTGTCGCATGTTTTTTTTTTTTTTTGACTTTTGGAGAGCTGAATATTTTTAAAGGGGTTTTAATGTTGATCAGGAGGCAGGAGTGTATTTTGTTTCTTAAAACTCAACAAAACTATAGTGGAACTATTGCCGTTTTTCTTTTATGGGTAAATTCATACACGTTTGTCCAGTTTTGTAGCGAGAACGATTGGATTTGTTTTTCAGGCCCGAGCCCACCTGTACTGCTGTTCCTGTCGGGCCTTTCCATGGTTTGGTTTTACGGTCTGTTTTTCCGCCGCCAGCCTCGGATGCTCCAGAAGATGCAGTTTGTTCCTTTCACAGAGGAAATGTTTCTTATTTTATCTCTGTTTAGCCGTCAGTCTTCCGTCGGAGCTCCTCCTGATGAGCCCACACTTGGTTTGGCTTTCTGATCTAAAACTACCTGAAGTGTTGTGCAGAGACCTTGAACTTCACACCCAACCACTAGAGAGGCCTGGAGAGCAGCTAACATGGCCGCAGTAGAGGGAGTTAATCGTTTGGGACGGTCTCTGGATTAAAATTGGGACTTTTTTTTTTTTTTTTTTATGTTTCTCACCTCTTTCTTTTAACTCTTGTCCATAGCAGTCCTCTTGCTTCTCTGATCTCGCGGCATTTAGATGAAGAGGGAGACCCCAGATTTAACTTTGACATTACTGAGGACAGTCTGTGCTTTTTATCAATAAAACCGCTTCCCTTTCCATGTAACAGACCTTTTGACGTGGGGGCGGGGGTGCAAACAGCAGCCTCAAATCTCTCCACTGTCTGCGTATATTCTGTGAATAATTGTTCTGCCCGACTCCTGCTCGCCGATGAGCGCCGGGCCTTTGTTGGCGTCGCTTCTTAACGCTGGTTTTTAAGCGGAGTCAAAGAAAATGCATTAACTTCGATGTTTGCGTTTTCGGGTTGAGGATGAACACAGCCTGGAATGTTGGATCTCGTGCTTCATTATTATTTTTTTTCTTGTTGCCGGTCTGCTTTCTCGTGTTTACGGTTGGCGTCGGCGAAAGCTTTCCCCGCGTAGGAGTTGGGTGTCGTGCCCCTTCCTTAATGGGGGCTGGTGACACGTCTGGATGTAGAAACTCTTTGTGAAGGACGATGTAGGGAGAATTAGACAGAATTGAGGTTTAGAGGCTGCTTTTCTTTTTGTGTGTGTAAATTCTTTGGCCCCCACCTTTCTGCTGTAAACTTGTCACTTCAGTGTCGCTCCTCTTTTGTTTGGGCCATTGTTTCTCAGTACAGAGTGTTTTACCATTCAACACCTGTAGATGTATCGTGTTTTCGGGGGCGGGGGGCGCACAGCGCTCGACAGTGTAGATATTTAGTGATTCTGCGTGTCTGAAGTGAAAGTCTCATAAGAATGTGATGGGAGGATCTAAGCTCTCCTACAGTTTCTTTGTAAAGAGTTGTGAATAATTTTTTTTTTTTTTTCTTTCCAGCAGATCTGTTTACCTTAAGGCGTGAAAGTGTGTGTGTGTGTGTGATCGCACGTCAGCATGTGTGTATGAAGGGATGGGTGTGGTGACTTAAAAAAATATATAAAAAGTGAGGAAAAACATGAAATTTGTCGCACTTTTTTTTTCTCCCTCTCTCTTTGAAATGGTAAATGCAGACGAGCATTTCTGTCAGCTTTGTGACGATGACTGATGGTTACGATGGTTCTGTTTCAATTTTCAGCACTTTTACCTCACTTGAGTTTTCCTTTTATTTTGAACGGGAAACGTAAATGTACACCAGGAAAGTGTGTTTTGAAGAAGAAATTATGAATAAAAAGATTTTTAAATGCATGACTTCTGTGTTTTTTTTTTTTGTTTTGTTTTTTACAAAACTGAAGTCAGACAGAATGTCTGCAGGTTACTTTTTTTTTTTTTGTATTTGAAGAATTGAGTAAATTGAGTCAACATAAAATTAATTATTTTTTTTTTAAACTGTTAAAAAAAAAAAGTCAGTATTTGACATTCTAAAATCTCTATATCCGATTCCTGATCTAAAACCAAAGCAGGATGTACATCGTCACCTTCCTAAAATAATGGTGCCTAAAACGTTTTTATGGGGGGAAAAAAAAGTCACTTCTGGTGAAATATGACAGGTAATTATTTTTAGGAAGCTGATGCTGTTGAACAGCACAGACACTTTGTAAATTAAAGCTCAGCTGTCCTCATCATGATGCTCTAATTTATTACTTAAGGAAATAACCTTAAGCGGATATTAAATGAACATTTCTGAATAAAAATGTTTCGCATTGTAACACTCAGATCTTCAATGTCACGTTTTCATTTGTTGTAAGCAGAAAATCATAATTAACAGAGTAACATTCTGTGTGTAATTCATCTACATAACACGTTTCAATGACTAAATAACTGACCCATTCAGTAAATTCTAGCGAAAAGCTCATTTATTTGAGGGACTTTATCACTAAGTGAGACATTGACGATTAATTGACATACAGACGGATGTTTGGTTCATTTCTGTTAGTGGTTTTCCACTTGCAGCTATTTAAAACTCATTTAAAATTAGGATATTGCACAATCAGACCAAGATCTGGGCTTAGTGAAAAGTAAAGTTTAATACCTGCTCAGAAGTTATTTTCAACAAGTGCTGTCAATCTGACACGAAACTCATCGGGACGTTTAAGATAACTTATTACCTGACTGTGAGTTTTCAATGATCTGATTGACTCAAAGGCTTAATAACCAGATATTGTAACTACTTTGTGGCAAAAATGAGTAATAAGTAGACAAAACCAAAGTACACACTTTAGCATTGAAGTTTAAGTGTTGATATTCATATGCTTATAGACTTGGGTCTATTTCACTAAGCTGCTCTTAAAGCTGCAGTGTGTGCGTGTTATAAAAAAAATCTAGTTTTTTACGTATTTGTTGAATCATGGCAGGGTGACAGATTTTGGTATGACACCGATGATCTGTGAAAAAAAAATCAAGTCACTCCACCTTCCCCCAGCGCTGACTCGAAACGGCCAATCAGAGGCAGGAGGCGGGCCTTAGCACTGTCAATCACCCTACATGTGGTGCTGCTCGTCCCCCGTCTCTCTTGCCTTTAGTGAATGCCAAACGCCAGCTAGCATAGCCACTGATGCCCCCTCCTTGTTGTTTTCGGGGTGTTTCTTCAGACGGCAACAGGAGCTCAGGGAAGGGGCGGAGGAGACCGATCTTCTCACAACCATCCTGTCACCTGCTGGTGACAATTTTCACAAATGTGTAAAAAAAAAAAAAAAAAATTGTTTTTCTGCACCTCTGTATCAAATCTCGTTTTAGTGTGAGTGTAAGGTCGACTGGGTGATTGGCTAAGCCAGTGAATTTGGCCGACATCAGAGCGACCGTGTTCCACGTTATCCCTGCTGCTCATCACCACTCGTCCCGTCCACGCGGTGTCAGTCCGCCGTTGTTCATTCCAGTCCCAGCGTCTCCCTCCTTGGCCGGCGTCCTGACTTCTCCTCGGCCTGCTGATGGGAACCCAAACCAGAGATGTTTTCCGTCTGCATCGCCGCGGAAGCGGTTAGCTGGGAGCTCCGCCGGCTCCGCGGGACTCAAGAGCCGAAAGGTTCCCGAGGCCCCCGTCCAGATTCGTTTTATTAGGTCACAAGCTGAATGTTGCTTTTCTCTCGAGATGTTTGAGGCGTACTTTCGACTCCCCACAATGTCAACGCGGGAAGGAAGGTTTGCCTTCGCAATCCTGTCTGCAGGTTCGCTTTCTCGCTTCTTGTTTTTCCGGGATTTACGGTCCACTTTAAAACCAAACCAGCCGGATCATTTAAGTGCGACTAATAAAGAGTTTATCCTCATCCTCACTTTCTGCTGCGGTCCACTGAAGTCACTTTCTGCTCCCCGTTCTGTGACTTATCTGAGGGCAGTGAGTCATAGCGTCGACTTCGGAGATGAAGTAATCTGGCCTCTGAAGTCTGTTTTTTCCATTCTGCTTCCTTCTCATACAAATGCTTCATAAAACCCTTGTAACGTTTAATTCTGTTCTACCCAACCCTGACTCACCTCCTCCTCCTCCTCCTCCTCTCTCTCCGCTGTGGTTTCAGTGTGGTTTTACATGAGCGAACCCTCAAAGATCAAATGTCTTTTTATCACCAGTCAACCAAAAGGTTCCTCTTTTGTCAAGTTTGTGGTTTAGAGGAACTGCGAGTGATTGTGAGTTCAGGTTGAATCCCTGGAATGCGTCGCATTCAGCTTCCCTGCAGCGGGAGCAGACCTCTGAAAAAGCCGACGGGCTGCGTTCACGACAACGACGGCGGCGGCGGCGGCGGCAGCGGCGTCTCTCTCGCGAAGCTCCAGCGTCTGGCTCACCTTGTTCACCTTGACGGCCAGTCAGAGGACAGATGAAACGGTGAAAACACGCCGGCGTTGTTCTTCCGATTTTAGTTTCTTAGTTTATTTAAGACGGGGACATTGTGCAAAGGCCATCAATAAAACATGCTTTGCGCTTCAAAGGGGCAGTATTGTGTGAAATCAACTTGTTTGACGTGTCCTAATGATATTCCTTCATCGAAAACGTTGCTCTGTTTCTCTCTTGCGTGATTGAGAAATTCTTTAATCTCCACGGCAACGATTCAGTCGGGCAAAACACCAGGTTGGACCTAGCTCCGCCTTCGAGGACGAAGCTCCTCCTCATAGCTGCAGTTTCTGAGCTCACACTGCAGCCCTCCACTGCATTCAGCTCCTTCAGACTAGCCAACAGCAATTAGCAAACACCTGGTGGCGTTAAGTCATTTTTGACGTATGCGGCATTGTTTTAGCAACTAACATGAACATAGTTACTTGGTTTTGTTATAGTTACTTTATTTGTACCACAATTTATTCTGAAAGTAAACACAGTGCAAATGCTATAAAAAAAAAAGAAAAGAAAGAAAGGTAAAATACTGGTTGATTTAGCCGTCAGTAACTTACAATAAATGTACATTTTTAACATTTTAAAGGCAGTTTAATACTGACATAAATTCAGCGTACAAGGTCATAAACTCATATCAGTACAAACTTCTCCTCTGTGATCACTGATGTCAAGAAGACAGGTTTCCTGTTGCTTTTCAGGTTGGACACTGGTTTCCTCATAACGCTTTCCTGGCACCAGAAAAGTCCTTCAGGTCGGTGGAAAGTCGAAGACGAAACTCTCCAGCTCCAACTTCTCTATCGATCGTTAAGTTATGAGTGCACGTAAAATTTCATCCTCGCTGTGGGGAGATTCACTAAATGTGTTCTTGACTACCCGGCAAAATCCAGGGAGAATATTTTCCCCCCAATTTGAAACAAATGTTGCCTCATTCTGCACACGGTAGACATGACAGCATTCGCAGGAATCAATAAAAGCCTTTGTTTTCCAGTGTGATTCAACAAAAGAGCAGATCATAAACGGGGCCAGACGGGCTGAGGAAGTCAAATCCACGCGCCACATTTCACTGAACGTCAGAAACTTCTGTGTGATTTATGGGCCTTTTATCTGCAAAACTACCAAGTCGAAGGAAAAAGACACATGGCTTTAAATCTCCTTTACGACACAAAAATCTCAAAAGTGCGGCGTGTGTTTGAGTCAGCACTCTGGGAGACTGTGATTTGCTGCAGTTGTAACGGCTGTGAAAGCAATGCGACGGAGGCCTGCTTTCTGTGCCTTCGCGTTTCTAATAGTGCTGAAAAGTTTAACGCCTTCCAGAAATTTAAACTGAAACGTGAAAGGAAAAACAAAAAAATATTTTCTGTAAAACGCATTTTTTGAAGACATCGAACTATAAATCACTCGCAATATCGCATCACCTTTTGCCCTCGGAGGCTCGGAGTGGCGTATTCCTGACTGTCGAAGGGTCAGTGAACGCCACGGTGAGATCCAAAGGCCTTCAGAGGGAAAACTGGAGCAACGTTTTGAGTCTGGAGAGATTTAAGAGACTTAGAACAAAGACTTTGGACTCAACCTTTCGTCTTTGGAGTGCGTAAGCGCAGGGCGTTCAGAACAACTCCCAACAGGTCTGGCCGTCCAAACAAGCTCAACCCGAGAGCACAGTGCAAGATATTAAAGCCGCAGTGTCATTAAAAATGATTAAAACACTTATGAAAGTGCGCTGGGAGACTGATAATCTGTGGGGGGAGGCGGAAAAAAAAAAATCTATCTTAAGATCAGGATTCAGTGGAATAAGCTCACGCCGGGTGAAGCACGGAGGGGGAAGAGTCATGCTCTGGTGGAGGATCTGACCAGGACGTCTGAGGAAAACCTGATACTATTTGTAAAAAAAATAAATAAATAAACATCAAGCATCTCCAAGCAGAAAATGAAGACTGATGTCACGCACTGTGAATGACTAATGTGTATTTACGAGGCGCGTTTTGGAGACACTGAACGCTGTACAGCAGCCGTCATCGTTCAGGCTGTTGAGCAGGCTCAAGAAATCACGACGTGAAATCTTGGAAAAATAAAACAGTTTTCAGTTGTTTCTTTTTTCTTCTTTCTTTTTTTTTTTTTTTTTTTTTAACAAACCTCCACAGAGTCAGAAGCTGCAGGCGCAGACTGTTCCTGTAATTAGCAACCAGGAGTCACAGCGTGTTCGAACGTTTTTCCTAAACTGGAAAACACTTTTTTTTTTTTATTAGTTTCTTTTCTCTTGACGGGGCGAAACAAACGTGATTTCTGTTGTGGAGCCGCGCTCGCCTGTTGAGAAAAGACATGGCTGAATTTGTAGGAGCTCATGAAAAAATGCAAACAGTAAACGTTTCATTGATTTAAAACCAGAGCTGAAGGAAGGTGTGTTTTGTTTATTTTTATTTTTATTTTTTTAAGCATGAGTTAACATGTCTGGCACTGATGATTGGGTCACAAATGCCTAACAAGTACAGGAATAATGGAGGACTTTAGTCTGTGGCCTGTAGTTAAGACCAATGGAAAACCCGTCGAGTCTTCACGTCTTACTTGCAAATATTAGGCCAGAAAAAAAAACGAGTTCAATTTTGTAAAAACAAAAAACCCTCCTTTGGTTTCTGTGACCTGTTAAACATGACCTTTATCAAATTATGGGCCATTCCCACTTCCTCTGCACTTGAGAAATCAACTGAGGTGATTCATTTCTTCAGTCCGTTTCATAAGGCAGACCTGCCCAGGTTTCAACAGCTTACAGTGAACACATCATTGGTTATATAACACATCCACGGCGCTGCACCCTGTGCGTTTCTGTCTCCAAAACCCACTGAAAACAGGCATCAGCCTCTTCATTCAGGCAAATAAATGATTTCCTTCAGATTGGACAACATGGCTGATACGATACACGCATCGCGATATCAGCGATTCACATCAGTGGACTTTGATCATATTGATCAGTTTTTGTTTTTTAAATGACTGAAATACTGTCAAACCTGCCTTTCTTCTTTTATTCTCATTATTATTATTATTATCATTATTATTATTATTATGATTATTATTATTATTATGTTTCAACAGTTGTGAGAAAAGGTGGCGAAACTGCTGCTGCGCAAATTACTCAACAGGCTGTTGCCAGGCAACCATAGCGCGAGAGAGTTAATTGACGTCAAGCCACCGACCTGGTTTAGCTGCCGGAGAGGAGCCGTGACGAGCCTTTCCTCTGCCTACATGCCCCAGAATGCCACACGGCATGCCCCAGAATGCCGTGTGGCTCTGGCTCGGAGTTCAGTGAGATTACTGAACGTTCTTCTGGATGGATTTCCTGCTGCTGATGCTGATCAGGTATCTGCTGTGATGTATAGTTTGTCATTGATTTATTGTTCAGCCCATCGTCTGCCAGATTTGGCTTTATGTTCTTGGGGACATTGGTGAATCATGTCGATAAACTAGTCATTCGAAACCAACAGATTTGACCTCTGGAGCAGTTTCTGCTGCTTTATTTTAGAGGAGGCAAAATAAAACGTCTTATTTCTCATTTCGTGTAGAGATCAGTTCTTTATTGGCAAGTTATTGATTCCGCGCGTATTAAACTCTATTCCTCTATTTCTACAGGGGAACAGGTGGCCATTTTCAATTTTTTACTTTTATGTTTGTCAGTTTATTTGCGCCTTTTTGAATGTCAGTGTATTACTAATTCACCAACTAGATTCAATTTCTAAATTACAAACCAACAGAGAATCCAGGGTGTGATTTGACTCAGATGATTTGCAGCCAGAAGCAATAAAACCAGCTGGTCAGAAACGCAGATATGGAACCTTGTTCCTGTCAATAATCAAGTCACTCTTTAATGAAGAAGTTTTTACTAAAGGGGTAACACTCAAGGTTTTCATTGTGAGAGGCGTGTTTGTAAACGAAGTCAGAGGAAGAGAGACGTGGGAAACTATTTCCACATCCTGCTGAAGATACTGTTCATTCAGGCTGCAAGAGAACGAGAGAGAGCAAGACTTTAAGCAAGTAACAGGAAGGCAAAGTTGCTTTTGTTGACCCATTTTTTTTTTCAAATCCATCTGTCATTGGTTTAGGAAAACAGTGCAGGATTTGCACTTGGCACCAACTTCATATGAAACACAGCTGAGAATTAAATAAAGTTTGCTAATGAAAGAAACAAATCACCTGATAAAAAATGAAAAGATCACGAAGCGCAGAGGAGATTGTTTTGTAACTTTGCTTCTTTGCATGTTCCTGTATTGTGGCTCATGAAGACTAAAGTTGGTTCTCGTTAATTTACAAAGACAAAAAAAGGGAGCTGGCCACAAAGTTGCAACTAATGTGACTGCTTCACATTTTACTTTTTAAACTTCCTTTACGTTTCGGTTGAAGGTTCGAGTTCGTCAGAACAACCAAAGGCTGTGTGACATCACATCCCTTTGCCTTGGAATCAGCCTTTCGCTTCACATTTCCTGTAAGTCAGAGACCGGAGCTCAGATGGAGGTGGCAACTGGTCTCCGTCACCCAGTTTCACACCTAGATCACACACCTCCCCCCTCACACACGCACACGCACACATCCATCTACTGTGCTTTCAAACACACGTCCACATACCCACACTGATACGCTGGGCCAGGTCACACAATGAACCATTTCTGGAAAAATACTGAAACAAATAAGCAGAGCGTAGAGACAATGGTCAGTGGGGCAGAGTGGGAGGCTGTGGGGTTGTTTTTTGGGGGGTCAGGGGTCACACACCTGCACCTGATCTATAGCAACAGCTCCTCTTCCTCTCTGCTTCTACTGTTTGGCTGCTGGGTTTTTAATGCTTTATTCTGTTAAAGGAGTTAAATAATTCTCCGAGTCCAGCCCCGCGTCGAGGCGACGGAGCTGAAATGTTCGGGGCGGTCGACCCGTTTCACCCACTGTTCAGGTTTCATGCTGAGGAATCAAAGCGACGCTGAGAATCAGGCGTTTCGGTCAGGAAAGAGACGTTAGTTATTTCAAGACCGAACACAGGAACCTCCTGCCGTAACTCATGTCCGTAGAGCTGCGGGGTTTTTTCAGTGCAGTACAGCTACACTTTAAAATGTCCAACTTTAGAGCGTTTCTTTGACTCAGCTGGTTTGCAGAGGAAGAGCGCCCACGTCTCACTGCCTGCTACTCATCTTCTATCTAAAGACGAGCAGCAGGAGAATTTCCACTTCAGCACTGGAAGAGATGGAAGTTCTTAAACCCCTTAAAGTTTTCTTTCTTTTTTTTTTTTTTTAACTTTCGAACCACAAACTACAGGATTTTTAATTTTTTTATTTTTATTTTTTACAAGTTCCCTTTGTTGATCCTGGAAGAAAAAAATTTTATTTTGTAGAGCACATCTCAGCATCAAGACAGTGCAAAGTGCTTCACATGATAACACAATTAACAAACAAAAAAACTAAAAAGAATGAAAAAAATGACCAAAAATGAAAAAAATGACCAAAAACACAGGAAGCCAGTGGAGGGACTGTAGAACTGCTGTTATGTTCTCTAACCAACTAGTTTTAGTCAGAATGTGAGCAGCAGCGTTCTGGAGCAAATGGGTTGACTTTTTCAGGCAGACCCGCGAAGACATTGCAGGAATCAGTTTGACTGAAAATAAAGACGTGGACGAGTTTCCACACTCTAAACCAGTGAAATAATAATGAAACTGTAGTGAATCTCAGATCACGTATAACCCAGGAAGGTTAAGCGAGTTTTAATAACAGCGACCAAAACGTACGAGATGGGTCAGCGACTTCTTCCTGGGCACCACAGGAAGTTGAGTGACTGGCAAAAAACCCCAAGAACAAACAGGAAGTTTTACTGAAACAGGAAGTGGTGGTTTCCCAGGAAGTCCTCTTCAGAGACTCGACAAAACTCAAATCCTCTGCGACGTAAGGGTTGAGGACTGGAGAGTGTCGGCCTTTTACTGGGGATTGTTCCACCCGCAGGACCAGGAAACGAGAAACACTGGAGCGAGTCAGTGAAGGTAGCAAGGTGACGTGACGTAAACACACAACTCCTCTTCGTAGCACAAACTACGGAAGCCTCACAAGGACATGGAAAGTACTCAAAGGTTGTGACACAAAGACGCCGTTGATCAATGAGCATTTTCTAAATTATTAATTAACTTTAAGGCAATGCTGGTTTCCATGCTGCATCACACACAGATTAATTAGCATTTAGCTCATGTTTCCTATATCAGAGATCTCATCAGCAGCCATGTGAGCGAGCCAAGACTAACCAGCCACAGCCCTGACAGCATCTGCTTTTGGACGACGTGCCGCAGTTGATCTGAGTTGTCGCGGGTTGCGGGTTTGTGTTGTCAAACCTGACAACTCGTGTCGGGGGACACGTTGCCGCAGCGACGAGCATCCATTGAGCAACGCGCCAACCAGCAGGTGTCGTTGCTGGTCTGCGAGCGCCAACACTTCCTCTCATACCGATGGAGTCAGACGTCCAAAGACGTCCAGAGGCGAATCGAACGATAAATGTGTGGAAACCAGACAAACGTCCAGGGAGTTGATGAGGGAAAGAAATGGCTTTACAACGCAACTGTCTGCTTGCAAACAAACGAGAAATAGAAGAAGTAGAGTTTGTTACTCTCTATATGAGAATACAAAACTCATTTAAACTACTTTAATTGGCTCTTTGGTCCAATAATTGGGGTCTGGAACCCCGTTTTGCCGCATTTCGGCCCCCATTCAGACGATTTTATTTAAGATATAAAGCTGGATTCATAATCCGTACAATCACTTTGTGATTCCCAACTTACCCACCTGGATCGGCTTTCACAACTGAAGTGTTTGCGAATGTGCAAGCAAGCAGGAGCCGATCTAACGAGGCGCCTGGACTTCCTCCCTGCGAGGCGAGCGCCTGGACTCTGACCCGGGGATAAATCGGACGTGGAAAAAGAAGTGTGAGAAGTGGAGCTGCTTGTGCAAACTGTTTCACCCTTCAAAGGACGGAGACAAGCTGAGCAAACAGCCACGTGTGCCGTTTATAGAACGGGACCCTGAGAAACAGGTGATGGGGCGTTGAGCAGCGGGCGAGCGACCTGTGGCTGAAACAGAGAAAAACAAAGCAGGGAGAGAGAGAGAGAGAGAGAGAGAGAGAGACAGAGAGAGACAGAGAGAGAGAGACAGAGAGACAGAGAGAGAGAGAGAGAGACAGAGAGAGAGAGAGAGACAGAGAGAGAGAGAGAGAGAGAGAACTCACTGTGTTCTCAGAGCTTTCCACGCTCCGCTGGTTTGTTTCCCAGAAAGATCCGTAATAAACTTCCTCTGAACACGCACACACACTCACACACACACACACACACACACGCACACACGCACACGCACGCACTCACATACACACACACACACACACAACACTGGGCTGTTTGTCTGTGCAATTCACACTCACTTTGTCAATACAAACATCCTATTTTTATGTATTTTATTGGGACTTTCTGTCAAAACAAGAAGGGGAAAAAGGACAAATAAAATACACTGATTTTTTTAAAAAAAATAATAATTTACTTACTCATTAATGAACCAAGTTGCAGTACATTAAATATACAGACCCTTTTTTTAGTTGGAAGATCATGTGTAATTTGCTGTAGATCGTGAATGGGTTTTGGACCGGGTCCACTTCACAAATTCTGAAAAGGTTTCGACTGCAAATAATTTAACCCTTTTTTTTTTTTTTTTTTTCCATGTTTGTTTTTGTCAAAGCGATCAGAACAGGACTTGTGTCATTTTTATTGAAAAGCATATAAGCAAGTGTAGCAAAATGAATCAAAAGCAGATCTTGGGTCGCCGGGTCGACTTGATCCTCACAAGAGAAAACAAAAAGCCAAAGTATTCAGAGTCTGCAATAAAGTCTGAATGAGCTTGTGTGAGGAGATAGAGTTTTAAAAAAACACACACACAAAAAAAACAGCCATAATTCTGTTTAATTAGCCTGAATATGGCATTATAAATGCCGGCGTTCCAAGATAAATATTTAATTCGCAAGCTAAATATTTTAGTTTCAGTTTAGCTTTGAAACTAAACAATTAAATTGAATATTTACATTCTACCCAAACCTTTAAATCTGAACTAAATATTTTGCTTCCACACTAAATATTTAGCTCAGATTTAAACACTTAGTTGGGAACTAAATACTTAGCTTCCCAACTAAATACGAATTTTCCAAACGAAACATTTGTCTTTCAAGCTAAATAGTCTTCTAGTTTAGTTAGCTCAGACCTGAGCATTTGGACCAAAGATGTTGTTGCCATGGGGACTGCAGCCCTGCGGTGTCTCTCAGTTTCGCTCGAGGACGATGAAAGGGTTCAGCGTCTCTGGTGTGAATTCCTACTCTGTTTGTCAGAGGTTGAAAAAAAAAAAAATCAAAACTTCACCTCAATCTTTTTTTTTTTAACTTGCAGTTTTCTTATCATCCACAGGATTCAGACGCCATGGCAGACTTCATCCAGCTGCCTGTGGGGTTATTGGCTGCTATGTTATGCACCCGACACGGCGACTCTTGACCTTAAAAGTCGAAGAGCTGCGGCCTCCGTGTTTCACTAGCGCCTGTTCCCTATAAAATATGTAGAGCCGCTCTGACGCCTGGTCTGCGCATTTTTTCTTTAGTCAAATACTCCCGGTGAACATTCCCGTTCTATCACATCCATCTGTTCGGGTCTTTCTCATCTCCCTCCAGCAGCACTCAGTCAATCCCAGGTATTTGTTTGGCCTTCAAGCTGTGAAGCAGCAGATTCCATCGTTAGAGAAAACTGGTTGGGGAAAAAAAAACAACAAAGAAGCCAGAATACGGAGAAAGCAACAACAACAACAACAACAACAAAGCACGAATCAGCCGCGGTTCTAACTCATCTGTGTCATTTCGTGACGACGCCGCCGTGGAAAATTCAGAGCCACTCCAATTAAAACGTCGCTTCTGCTTGTTTCGGCAGAATTGTCTCAAGGTCACTTTAATTTGCGGTCCGAACAGAGTGAGAGGTGACTGTCCTGAAAACCTCTGGCTGATTTCCGCGTTCAACCACTGCAAAGACACAAACGCTGCCAGGTGGTTTTGCTCGAGCTTCTCATGCAAATATCCTGACACGCTTCAAATACGGCAAAAGCAGCTTAAAAGTAACTTTTCAACAAAATATACGAGTTTGTCTTAAGTCAGTGATTCTTTAATGCTGATGGATATCGATTATTTCACTTACAGCAAGCGATTTCTCATCGACATCCAGGAAGTATCGACTTAAAACCAACTTGCCGAAAAGTCACCTGTAAGTTAGTTTCGTCCTATTTTAAAGTGTGATGATTAATGGCACGAGAAGAATCCAGACCAAAACCACTTAGTGAGATTTTGTGTTTTGACTGTGCAGCCAAACACTGACCTGGAAGTGAATGAGAGCAAGTCGTGCTGACGGATGTTTTTTTTTTTTTTTTAAAGAGCAAATTCTTGATACTGGCAACCTTCACGAACAAGCCAAACTTGTTCAGTCACTTTCTGAACTATTGTCATGACACCGACTATCCACACTGAGGACTGGAAAGCCTAGAATTAGTCTGTCGCCACTCATGTAACACTGGGACTTTTGTGCTTCTTTGCTGTCTATGTGTGTGTGTGTGTGTGCGTGTGCGTGTGCGTGTGCGTGCGTGTGTGTGCGTGTGTGTGTGTTTGCCAAAAAGGACACGGGGATCAAAGTCAGAACACTGCTGTCATTTAGATGAATTTGTAAAAAAAAGGCTTTAGCATCACTCAGTCTGACCTCTGTGTGAATGAACCTTTGAGACGGCTGTCCAGGAACGGCAAAGAGAAATAAAAAAAAAAATAATAATAATACAAAAAAGGGACGAAAGTGCAACTTGATGCTAATCTAAAAGCTGATTAGCATCATTAAGACGCCGTAGAGCCGCCATTTTTGAAACAAGCAATAAATATTGCGTTAACGCGCGTCAAAAATGTTGATCAGCTGTCCACTTACTGCTAATCAAAGGCAACTCTGAACAGGTGAGCTTTTTGGCCTAGATTTCAAGGAAATCAGAGTTTCGGCCGTTTTGGAGTTTTCTGGAAGTTTGCTCCAGATTTGCGGTGCATAGAAGCTGAATGCTGCTTCTGCATGTTTGGTTTCAGGAGGTCTGGAAGGTCGATACGACGACGACGGGCCTTCAATGCATTGTGTTGCTGTGTCACTCGCTGATTTATAAACCATCAGCAGCATTTTAAAGCCTTTTCTCTCAGTGGAAAGAGTTCAGAACCGGAGTGATGCTCCATGTTCCTGGATTCAGCGAGAACACCAGCAGCAGCGCTCTGGATCAGCTGCAGCTCCACCATTAACAGATCTGAAGGCACTGTTGCCGTAATCAGTGCGACTAAAGATAAACGCATTTCTCTAGATTTTAATCCTTTAATGTTCTTCAGGAGGCCGACTTTGTAACTGCCTTTATGTGGCTCTGAAGGTTCGGGTCTGAGCTTAAAGGTTTTCTGTGAATCGTTTTTCCCTGGATCTGATCAGTGGGTCGACTGGTTGACTTGTGATTGTCTCGGTTGCAGGTTCAATTCCAGCTTTCTCCTGTCAGACGCCGACGTGCCCCTGGGCCAGGCACTTGGACTCGTGACTTGCCTGGCGATGTGTGTGTGTGTGTGTGTGTGTATTGGTGTGTGAATGTGGCCTCGGCGTAAAGTGCCTTGACTAAAACGCGCTCCAGCTCTGTAAGTAACCTCGTATTGTTTCAGAAACGGCCTTGTCGTTCTTGCTGACGTCTTTATTTCCTGGCATTGTGTAAACTCCAGCAAGCTGCCTGCTTTTGTCAAGGTGGTCACAGTTGCTGATCCAATTGTTTTGGAGTAGTCGGGTCTGACTTGTACTTTCCGTCTTAAAAACCTGTGAAAACAGCGAGGTTGTAATTGGTTTTCCAAACACAGCCTTTCCAATTCCACTTTGTTTTTATGTAATAAACAACGACGTTTCTGTTGGAACAGGCCATTTTTTTGTGACATCCTATACAAGAAAACACAAAAGGTTAGAAATTAAAGTGGGGGAAGTTATGTGTGTTTCTTTGCCCAAGACTGACATGCTTAGGAAAACATGGCCTTTCTTGAAGATAAGCCAGAGGAAGAAATATCACAGTCCTTCCTCAGCTTGAAGTCCTGATCACGGATATCCTCACATATTGATGAGACCTGATGGATCAGGGTCACCAACAGGAAACCCGACTCAGCTCCTCGCCAACAAGCGGCTTTGACTGCCTGCTGCTTTCAGCAGCCGCTCTGCAGCTGCAGTCATAAACAGGCCACTCTGCTCGTGTTCCTTTTATTATCACACTGTTTTCTATTTGAGGCTCAACCATAACCTGGTAAACTGAGGACTGGGGAGGTAATAGTGAGGTAATTTTGTCCCGACCAGCTCTCCTGCAGCTCGCCCGTCTTCTCTTTGTCAGAGGTTTTGCAGTAGGCAGCCGATGGGGGACCAGAACTGCAACGTTTGTTCCGTTTCCAAACGAACGACACGTTTTGAAAAACCCGTTCCCCTCCTCGCCTGTGGGGGCGCTGCACCAAGAACAACTGAAGGAAACGACACCAAAAACCTCAGAATAAGACATTGAGCGCAAATTCATTGTTCACGAAATGTAACCACGAAATGTTGTCGTGCTTCTTTTTTGTCTTCGGCAAAAGCCCATGAGCCATTTCTCCAGCTAGTGCTAGATTCTCGTTTGTTTTGGTTATGGATTACCCAGAATTCCTTGAGCTGTTGTCCACTTCCTGCTTTTGGAGCGGCCTCCAATCCACATTTGACACCTCCCCAAATAGACAGGTGTTCTGTTCATCTGTGCTTCCCATGGAAATTAAAGCAAACTAAACGCGGCTGGTGGGGACACACCTCCAGTTGGGGACACACCTCCAGTTGGGGACACAC
>VMRN01000032.1:4695663-4772440 GCA_010277015.1 Poeciliopsis turrubarensis
AGTTGGGGACACACCTCCAGTTGGGGACACACCTCCAGTTGGGGACAGTTTTTGACTTTACGAACCTCAGAAAAGCTAAATTACACAAACAGATGGGAGCATTTAAAAAATAAATACCCACCAAAGACCAGACAAATATGATTATTGGATAGCTTTAAATTTAAATAATAACTCTGTCACACTTTTAAATGAAAATGTTTTTTTTTTTCTGTACCTGCAATGATTAGTTTCTTAAGTTTCTTAACTTGCCGTCATGTTTACATTTTAAGCTGCTGCTGTTTTGGTGACTGAAGGACGTTGGTTTTTCTGGGTCCTTGAGTTAAAAACATCTTCTCCTTTCGAACAGATAGTGAGAGTTTTCTCTTAATGGTTAATCTGTTTCTGTCACCTCCAGCTCCAGTTCCCCTACAAACTGGTTTGAGCCTCTGATGAGGCAGAAACAGGAAAAAGGAAGTGTCTGACTGGCAAAATCTGCTTTTCTTTAGAAATACGTGCAAAACTGTCGATATTTCGCGAAAAATACAATTTTGAGATTGCTGTGTTTCCATAAAAAAATAACAATTAAAATCACACATGAATGCATTTTGTTCACACTATAAATCGTTAAAAAACACGCTGCGTCACTCTCCTCCTACCACTTCCTGGTGTTGTCTTCTTCATGGTTTCCGTCAGTAGCAACATCCATCTGTTGATCATGTGACTCGCGTGATGTGACACGAATGTTTTGCAAAATAAACCAATTTTCATATGGCCAAATAAAAAGTTCTGCATCCTAATTGCAGAACTTTTTATTAAAGGTTTTTTGTTTGCCGTGTTTCTCTTAACAGAATTTATTTTCAAAATGTCAAATTATAAGGTCAGCGGAAACGCAACTCGTGAGAAACGGTATTTTAATTGAAACTTACGTACTGCACATCATAAGCAGTATTCTGTATTTTCTTAATGATCTTAAAGTTTTTCCCAAATATGTTTGGTCTTTTCAACACATATTTAAGAATTCATACCTTTAGTTTGACAAAAAAAAAAAAACCTCTGGAAGACGTTTGACTCAGGCTTTTCTAATCAGCTTTACTCCGAAAACAAAAGAAAATGATTTATGGTGCTCATTAATGCTCTGAAACATTTGAATCTGTAAAACGTTATGCTTAATTGCTGTTGACATAAACTCCTTGGAATAGAAACTCTTTGACATAATAACTGCTCTTCATTATGCAACACCGCGATTTCAATTCTTCTCTGCTGTAAAAGCGTTTCTGCTCTCGGTGACAGACGACCTCCCGGGTCCGTCTAAAGAGCTGCAGATAGTTCATCGACTGCAGCTGAGACGTCCTTCAGCTTCGAGATTAAAAATAAATGTTTGTCTCTGCGGAGCATCTGAATCATAACTACATGATAAATGCAGTCTGGGATCAGACAGATCAGCCAGATGGCACGTCCAGTGTTGCCGGAGGGATTTGCTTCATGCATGTGACTATTTTTATTTCTTTTTTTTAATTTTTTCATTTTATTTTTTTTTCTTTTTACTGCATCGAGTTATAAAGAGTCCTACGCTGTGTTCGTGTTTGTTATTCAGCAAATATGATCCAGATAACCACATCTATTACTCCAGCCAGCTGCTGCAGGAAAACACACCGAGAATAACAGCCATGATTCCCCTGAGCCCAGAAAAACCTCCAGTATTTACATACTGAAAACCAAAAGCTGAAGTACTGAGACGTGAACCTGCTGATGTTACTGCCGTAGTAACAGGAGGCTCTTAGTTAGGAGTTTAAAAAGAAAAAAAAACGTGTTAGAATGATTGCTAAATGTGGAAGAGCCGTTCAATAAAATAATAATTTATATGGTTCACTTAAAGGTCAAGTTTTTTGAGCTTCGCTTCATATTATAATGTTAGTCCCTCATCAAAACATACCCTGACTCTTTCATGCATGTCTGAAAAGAAAACATCCTTTAATCTCCATTGAGCTGTGAAAAACACCTGGTTGGACCTAGCTCCGCCTTCAAGGAAGAAGCTCCTCCTCAGAGCTGCAGTTTCCAAGTTTACACCACACAGAGCAGCCCTCCTCCCTGACTCTGCTCCTTCAGACTAGTCAGCAGCAATTAGCAGTCGCCTGGAGGAGCATCAGCTGAGCTCATTATAGGAGCTACTTCTCAGTGCAATGCTGGTAAAAATGTGGTTAAAGAGTTAATAAAGGAGCCATGTTGTGACGACTTCCTGAAGGTGAAGTTTCAGAATGAGCAGGAGCTTCTTAAAGAGACAGAGGCCCAATTTCAAGGCGTTAAATTACGATGTGACATTTATTTCGAGTCAAATTTTGTATATATGTATATATGTATAGCATTTTTATAACACTTTGTCATGCTATAAAATACAGACAATGATACTGCCCCTTTAAAGAACAAAGTATCAGGTCCACTGGTTGCAAAAGCAAACTAAAGTATTTGACCTCTTACTGAAATCCTAACCTAAAGGAAGTTCACAGTTTCAGTGAGAATAAATCTAACAATCATCCAAATGTCAGAATAACTGCAGAAACATTTGAAAAGAGTTTCAGCTGACGGTAGAAAACAGCGAGAACTCAGCCGTCCTTGAGAAGTAACTAAACAAAAGGTGCTGTGCAGGACCTGAGCAGAGTAGCACCGCCCTTTGTGAACATAGAAACAAAAGCACAGACTCCTAATGTTGCGCATAATGATTATATCAAGTTGCATAATCCTCTGAAATTATATGAATTATCGGCTACAGGGTTGAGTTGTTTCACTCTCTGTTTTCCATCTCCGCCGGTCTGTTGTTGCTGTGAAGCGGCACAGACGTATTTTTCTGCTGATTCATAATCAGTCCGGCGTTGTCTGGATGCATTTATATGATGATGATGGGAAACATACTAATATTAACATTATTCGGCTTAAGTAAAAACTGGTGTCTGAAGTTTTACAGTAAACTAATACGTATGAAGGTACATGCTAATTAATCATTAGCATGTTTGATTTCATGTTTGAAAATCAGGTGAATAAAATAAATTGAACAACTTTTCTTTTTCTTTTCTTTTCTTTTCTTTTCTTTTCTAGCATCTTGCTCATCGCTTTCAACTAGCAGGATGCACCGATTGCATTTTTCTGGCCGATCTTTGAAAATCCTGACCTGCCGATTCTGAACTTGTTCGATACCGATTTTTTAATTTATTTTTTTCTTTTGTCTGAAATGTTGCTAAATGTAGGAAGAAAATCGCTGAGCTGGAAACACTGGAGTGAACATTGGTAACTGCAGACATAAATAACCTGGTGGGTCGACCGCCGTCGACCTTTAGACCTGGACGTTTTCGCCGTCGCACGTAAATATCGGCTGATCGCTGATCTCTCAAAATTAAAGAAATCACATCGTACAGGTTTGATGTATTCTTAAAAATACCTCCATAACATTTAAAGTGCTATTTTAAAAAAATGTTTTCAACACATCGATTATCTTCAACAAGCCAAGAGGAAGAACAGAAACATTGTTTGGGAACGCCATTATAACCCTTCCCAGATTGATGGGCGGCTGCATTTTAAAGCTCTAAACTGGTTCGAAAGGCTCTTTTATCCTTTTGTCTTTAAATTTCTCATTCTTACAGAAGAAGAACGTCCACAGAAGCAGGAAGTCTGAGCTTGACTGCACGAGAAGTGCTAAGTTTTCTAAAAAGTCGCGGCTCATTACCAGGGATAAAGTGTTTACATGTCTCCGTCGGTATCAGCACATGCCAGACATTGTGCTGCTGAGTTTCTTATCATGGCAGCAGCTTATCTGCTCCATTCATGCTGCCGCTGCTGCATGTGTGCAGAAGCAGCAAAGCCTCAGCTTCCTGACACATCGCACTTTATCATCTCACAGCGCAGCGCATGATGGTTAACAAACAATAACGTAACTCTTTGCATGGTGACAATAAGGTTGACGGAGGAAGTCACGTTAAATATTCATTCATCACTATTCATTTCATTCGTTTACAGTTTAAAATGACGTTGACATGAAGAAACGTTTTGAATGAAAAGGAAGAAAGAAAAAATCGTACTTTGTCTCGATAAACTTCACTGGCCGATAAATTGTTCCAGTAATTATCGCGATACACGATAATATTGTTGTTTTGAGACCGCTCTCAATTAATATATCGATAATGATACGATAATGCAAGTTTGCCTTCTGAAAGAGTAATAAGATGTTATTTACTGACAAACACGTTGTGACATTAAATATCCAAAATAAAACGCAACGAAAAACAAGAAATACAACAGAAACTGAAAAACTCACAGAACTGGAACCATGAATGAAATGGATTATGGTGTCTCTGTAAACCAAATTCAGCTTAAAAAAATATCAACCATCAGGTTTGAAAACGTTAAGCTCATTTTAACTGATCATGAGATTTATTGATTAATTGCTCTTTGCGACAGGCTAATATGTGATGCTTAAATTTAACATAAGGAAACTGTGAAGTGGCTGGATTCCTCCGTACATTTCATTCGTGCAGAGGGAAAAAAAATCAAACGACCACGTTTACATATATTTGCATGTTTTAATGGAGGTTTGCTGTTTGGTTCCCCTCTGGTGCGTTCAAGCTCCACGTTGATTGAGCTTCATGAAGGAAACGCGATTGGATCCTTCCCGTTTCCTAACATCTGGATCTGTTTCTGTCCGCACTGTTGTCCTGAATCAATCACACCACAAGTGTCGTCGGCAGGAAATTTGTTGGCGCATGCTTTCTTTTTTCATTTTTTCTTTTGTTTTTTAATCTGACACAAACCCGGACTACCTCGGATGACCGGCGCACATTCAGCTGCGCTTGTTATCCCTGCAAAAATGCGTTCTGCTTCTCAGACGGCGTGTCGTTCTCTGCAGTCTAGAAGTAGCGATGGACAAACGTCTTTAAGCGTGATGGTCAATTGGAAAGAGTCTTAAAAACATGTGGGCAGCATTTGTGCTGCAGGAGAAAATATTGTGATAATAATTGTTTAAACTAGCATGACAACTTCATCAGATAATTTGGGTCTTTTATATATAAAATTTAATGGCCGACTGGCCGGAAGACATCTGCGGTTCCCAGATCCCGGAATCATCATCATCATCATCATTATTATTATTATTAGGGGCTTACTATTAGAGGTTGAACCCGATGACCTCTGGTGCTGTCTTTACTTTTGAGTTGATTTATCGTTAGCTGCCATCATCCTGCATCACGTCTATGGAAACAGCCAAACAGGCAGAAAAATCAACTCTTTTGCTGCTGTTTCTGCTTGAAGTTGGTATGCTGGTAGTCGCCATCTCCCTTAGAAACAGCTGTTGTTGCAGGTCGTAATCAGAGACAGAAACACGCGGAAAGCGACTCTATAACTTATTTCTTTTTCACTCCTCTTAGCCGAGCGACCAAAGCTTACTGCTGCGGGTTTTCTCAAAATAAAAACTTGTTTCTTGTGCCTGAAAATGACTAGAATCTTTGTGAGTCAATCCATTTAGTCCCTAAATATTTTTTGAGGCCTTATGTTCCAAAAATCCGCGCGTTTGGTTCGCAAGCACGTGCCTAACTGGCGTCCGCGAGACTCAAACCCCACTGAAAACTGAAAAGAAGTGGCTGCGTGTCGTGATTTCAAGATTCAACTCGGTTTCGTTTGAAAAGACGGCGCTGGCTGAACGTCTGTTTCACGGTTTTCACGTTAAACATTCGCTGCGGCTTCGTCAGCCTCGGCTGTGACGGACGTGGAAACCGTTGACGGCAGCGACTTTGAACAAACACAAGAAAAGAGACATTTTTCCCAGAAGTGGACATGCTAACGGAGACACTGCTGGCCGTAGCAAAGTGATGTGAAAACAGTGAAAAAAAAACAAAAACAAAACAAAAAAACGCGACTAAAAACAAAGTTTACATGCTAGCTAGCGTTAGCGCTGAAGAAAAGCTGGACGCTAAATGAAGTTTGAAAAGCGCCAACTAAAATAAGAGTGCAAGGCTTTTTGTAATAGGCATAGAAACAACGTAATTAGTGAGAAGAATAATTTCTTTTGTCCTCATTGCTGCAAAGTCAGTCATACAGATAAAAAAGGAGAAGACAAGACGCTCCTTGCTAATTGTGCGAACGCGCGCGGTGTACCTTGGATTCATCTGTTGAACAAATGGAAAACCTCGTTCCTCCACTCTGTCAACGTCCACCTTGAGATTTATGAATGCTCAGAAACAGTTTATCGGTAGTATGATGGAAATGTTTTGTGAAAGAAGGTGTCCGGGTTGTCGTCTTAGACATTCGCCATTAATTTGTCCACATCCACCGTCTCACCAGGCGGCCGGTTAGTGAAGGCGTCCATTGCTGGATCACGGTTCCCATAAAATGGTTTGTTGAAGTCATACGGTACCGCATTTACTGTAACAAGTGGTTTTGCTTCCAAAACCCAACAATGCTGACATATTGCATCTGAAACATAGATGTAACAAAATATGCAACAACGATCAAAGTCAGGTCGGCTCATTCGCCGGCAGCGTGACGGGCTTTGGCTGCAGAGCTGCGGTCCAGATTTTTTTTTTTTTTTTTTTACTTCCATATGTTTCTCATGGAATCCAAAAGCACAACATATGTTTTTCTAACAGATTGAATTTGTCCTCCTCCTGTTTATTTAAACTGACTTTTACTCATTAATGGGCGGAAGATTAAAAGGTTTCACTCTGGCCAGAGATCCTGAAGATATACAGAGCTGCAGCGTGATTCGCAACATCAGCGTTCAGATCTTGATGCGGGACAGAAAATGTGGACGTTGGAAGACGCACGGCATTCCAGCCGCGGCCTCATCAGCGTGCCCGGGTCTCTGGGTTTGACCCTCTGGATGAGCGAACACACGCTCCGCGGAGGAGACACGTCATCGCACCGCTCTCCAGAGCCGCACTCTGACAGACCTATGTGCATCGTGTCCTGTTATTAATTACTAATGCGGACAGTTTTCACTTTTTTGTGTGTGTCATCTGGAGATCAGACCTGATTCTATTGAGCCAGGGATCATGTGAAACTGTAAGGGCTTCAAAGGACGAGTTGAACCCGAACGTCCCTGACGATCAGTCGGCCGCTCTGCGTCCACACGTGGCTGCAGAATGAGCTCTTCTTCAAAGCCGCTTCGTTTTTTTTTCAAACTCAACAGCAGACCTATGTGCTCGGCTTGATGTTTCTCAGCCACTTTTGTGCTCAAAAGGTTCCACAGACACCATTATTGTCAATCTTATTTTTATTTAGGGGCGTTAGAGTAAAAACAGCTGAACACCAGTGGATGTCACAAGCCATTTCTCTTAGACACTTTTCCTCACTTTCTTCTTCTACTAATCCCCAATTAGCATTATTTGATGCATTTAGATTTCTTTCAGTTCTTTTCCTTCCTGCTGCAGTTCATCGGCTGTGACGATGCTGCCAACCAGCAGCCCTCCCCTGCTCTGTGATCCGTTGCCATGGTAATGGATCCTCTGCCAGCTGTCGTGTATGTGTGTGTGTGTGTGTGTGTGTGTGCGTGTGTGTGCGTGTGTGTGTGCGTGTGTGTGTGTGTGTGTGAGACAGAAAGGTGGAGAAATAATTCTATCTTTGTGAGACATCCGGTCACAAAGAAAACATCTTGCACAGCTCATTGGTAAAAGATATAAGGTATCATGTGCCATGAATGGGGTCCCGCTAGAAATGCTGCTCGTAATTAGTAACAATAATAATTTCTTTTATCCTAATTGTTGCAAAGCCAGTCATACAGATAAAGCATAAGTGACTATGGCAGGGAAAGAATGAATAGAGAGAGCTGAACAGATTCAGCCTCCACAGTCGCTTATTTCTAACAAGCACTTAGAAATTGCAGCAGCAAATGGCACCAATGTCCCATTTGATGGTTGGGCTGATGTTGAACTCCAGATCCATAGAGTGAACCATGGCAACGCCGCCAAATAGAAACCAATATTACTTAGTCAGAACCGCCTTAACTGGATGGTTGATTGCCGTTAACAGGCAGGACCTAAAACAAACACAACGGTCATTTTATATTGTAATTCTCGATTCTGCCACAGGATGGAGCAGTTTCCCCCCATGGGGTGAAAAATTCATAAAAAGCTGAATATTATAAAAAGGATGTTTCAGCTCAATAAAGATGACTGATGAAGCTTACGTGAGACCCAAGGACTCTTTCTGGAGGAAAATTTAAAAAGCTAGCTCCAGGAAACATAACCCCGGATCATCGCAAGAAAACGTACCTCAGCGAGCTTCTTTGGCGAGTGGCTGAAAAGCCTGGAGATGGACCTAATCTGCATCTTGTCAGAGAAACATTTCGTGAAGATCATCAGAAGGTTTTGCGGTTGCTTTTGAGAAAAACGGGACGACTGAACCTGGATCCATTGTCGGAGGTTTCAGAAGAGATGAGTGGAAGAATTTTTCAAAGTGTAGCTAAAGACGGATCCCAGTTTGCTTCGGCTCTAAATTTTAATTGCTCGACTCGATCATCCGGAAGGACAAGAAGTTATTGCGAAAAAAATTCAAGCATCACCCAGAAAATCCCGTTCCTCAGAAGACAAGGTT
The DNA here is from genome assembly GCA_010277015.1 of Poeciliopsis turrubarensis. Taxonomy (NCBI): domain Eukaryota; kingdom Metazoa; phylum Chordata; class Actinopteri; order Cyprinodontiformes; family Poeciliidae; genus Poeciliopsis; species Poeciliopsis turrubarensis. Next base: position 4,704,214 of record VMRN01000032.1, read on the forward strand.
TGCATGTGCAAAGAGAAAGATGAGAAAGGCATTTTTCCCGAGTGAGGACATGTATGGAGATGAGAACTGCCTGAGTGAGGATTATACTCAGGCAAGAATTGATCCAGAACAATTTTTGAGGGATGCGAACAGAGTGGGGTTCAAGCGTGAAACCGAAGAGATAAAAAAAAAATGCAAAAAATTCTTTGGCAACTGATTTATAAGTCCAGTAAAAGATCACGATACGCCTCTCACGAACTGAAGGACTCCGAAGATGTCCACACAAAGCCGGCTCCCAAACTCTGGGAAGAAGTGAAGGACATCGACTTTGTATGTTTTGATGAGATGGACAGAAAACTCTCCCCAGATATCTTTCAGCTTCTCTGTGGGAACGATGACGTAGTAAAAGAATTCCTGTTTAAAATGATAAAAAGTGACAAAGCTATAGTTATGTTCAAGCTTACAGTGTTTGAAAAAAGCCCCGTCACGTCCCAGGAAAATTAATCTTCCAAATAGACCATCTTCGCAAGGCATGGACGAGCTTTCAACATGCTTTCTCTTGTGGATGTGACACATTGTTCAGACTCAGGAACCCTCTAAGAGTGTACCAAACATTGAGCCTCGCCCAGCCTCTGAGTCGAGACCGGCCTTCGACACGGGACTGACCTCCGACTCAGGATCGACCTCTGACACATTATCAGTCCTCGGACACTTTCGAGAACTGATAATGTGTCAGCTGGTCAGACTGATTGTCCTGCCGCTCTCATCGTCATCAATTCAAGCCTACAGACAGCAGGAGGCTCCACTGCTGACATCCCACCGACAGGAAGTGAAATTGGTAAGAGGAGCCACTCTACCAGTGTAGAAGACAAGAAACTGAGGTTAAAGTAGATCATTCCTGAAGGAATTATCACATACACTTTAAAAGACAGTCATCCCTCATAACCTAAACATGTCTGTAAATGTTAGATTTTAAGGAAAGTCACCAAGAAATAAATCTCTTGAAAGATTTTCTCGCTACGTTTTCTGGCATTTAGCAAATAGAAATGATTTGGATCATTTTATCCAACCGGAAACAAGTGTAGTTTGGTCTGACTTAGCTTCAGACTGTGAGAAAGAAAAAAAAAAAGTGTGATTGCATTTTGATGCTGCGTATGTAAACTTCTGGTTTCAACGGTGAGACGCGTGCGTTGACGTTTCGGATTGTTGTTGTTTCCAACCGTAACAGTCGGCTTCCGAGAACTGTTCAGAAGACGGCCATTGATGACATTAAAGACGGCCTTCATTAAAACTCGTCTTCATTTCTTCCAGTGAGTCACTCTTTGAGCGTGGAACTGAGTGTGCCTCCGTTTCCAGCCACAGCAGACGAGAACTGGAGAAGAACTGGAGCAGTGTTTGACTTTACATCAAAACGTCCTGCAGTCTTCACATAGTAAGTGAAATCTGCTGCTACTTTTTTTTTTCCATCTGAATCAAAGCTCCTCTATGTCCAGTGAACTAAGCACAGTAGTAGGCAGATTTTTTTGTTTTTTTAAATCTTGGGGTTTTGAAAGATCCTGATTAATCTTCAGCAGAACGGCATTGAAAATGTATATTAAGTAATCACTAATTATTTATATTGGGAGCAGAGAGAGAGCACTTACTGTAAAACATGGTTTTGCTATAAAAAAAAAAAAAAAAGAGACAGAATGATTACAAATATAAAGCAGCACTAAAACCCCAGAGAAGTGCACACTTTGATGTGTTTTTAGCACGCTTCAGTCTAGAGAATGTTTTTTTCTTTTGGTGAATTTAGTTTTTATTTGATATGTCAACAGCTTCGTTAAATATTGATGCTGAATATGAATTATTCTTGTCAACCCCACTGCATGCTAGCTTTAGCATTAGTAACGTTTGCCACTTTCAAGCGTTGGAACTGATGTCAGTTTTCACCTCGCGGTTTCTAGAGTGTTCCAGAAAATGAAAATTCAAAATGATGTCCTGTAATTGGTACAATCACCACCTGGCATCCAGTGCATGCGTGCATACATCAGAGGGCTTTTCTAATGACGAAGTACTTCACTTTTTTAAATGTATTGGCCAAATAGCAAACGGTTTGACTTGAATGCAGCGCTTTCGCTCTAAAGACAAAAACACTCATTTTTTTGGGGATCCCCAATGTTTGTCACAGCACCTCTAAAAAGCTAATATTTAAAGTTAAGTCAAAAATCGGGTCATTTTTGTTTCACAGAAAACCAAAAAAAAAAAAAAAAAAAAAAGAAAAGAAAAACAGCATCTCAAAAATCGTATTTTTTTTTAAGTTACCATTGGCTCTGTGTTTCGCCTCCAATTATCACGACAGAAGGATCCAGACGCTTTGATGAAAGTCGAGGATTTTTAATCAGAAAATAATAATAATAAAAAAGGAGAACAGATCCAAACAGAAGAGACCCTGAAAGCTTTGGACAGTCTGAATCAACAACAATAAAATGACAGATACATTTATAAAAACAAAAACGATCACATTTCCGTAAAGTCAAAAATTGGCTCAGCTAAACATCGTGTGAGAAAATCCCGGTTCTGCCGACAGTTTGTGAAGCGAGTGATTGTGAAACGGGTCTCCCTCCAACACCTGCACTTCTTCTCATTGACCTCATCATAGTTCAGGTTTATTTTTCCTTCCGTACGCTCAAATGCTTCAGCTAGAAGGCTACGTTTTTGCTGCAAGCCTTCGGTTCGTAAATGAGCAGGTTAGCATCGTTTCCTATGATGAATCTCTTGCCGAGTTTCTGAGTTTCATCCGTTCGGAAATGAGGACGTTTACAGGAAGGAGAATCACCCTGAGAGGCTCGAGCCTTTCCAACGGAGCTGAAACGAAAGGGAAACACCTGGATGGCGAACTCGGCAGGGAGAAATCAAAAAAAAAAAGCTCCACAATAATAAACGGGGAGTTTAGATTTTTGCTTTACACCGAGGCTCTGGGAAGCGATCATCAGCAATCGTTCCCAAACTCGCGTCGTAGCCGACATCGATCCGTTTTGATGAGCCGAGACTCCTCCGCCGAGGGGGAGGAGGAAGTTTGTATTCTGGAACGAGTTTTCATTTGTACAACAGCGTCCAAAGGCAGCGCAGTTCCTCTGCTTTTCAAATGTCTCACAGCAACGAGGAGAGCAGAGCACAGTTGGCCGTTAAAGAGGCAACAAACTTAATGGCTTCTTGTAAAAGTGCAGCTCCAGCGGCATGTTCCGCAAAGACAAACACTTTCACTTTAACTGAATGAAAGGAGCGAAAACAGGTTGTGATCTTTACAAGCTGTTGGCTTTCACAACTCTTGATTTACTCCGTTTGCTGCAAACACAGGGTCACTGAAAAAAAACAAAATCTTACCAAGTAATTTTGGTCTCGTATCTTAGTAGACCTGAAATTAGACAACAATAACTTACAACTAAGTTTTCAGCAAGATAAAGGGGTTATTTAAGTCAGTAATCCCTTAATATTGATAAGAGGAACTACAGTAGCTCCACTTTCTTCACTTAATACATGGGAAAAATGTCTTATAAGGAAAAACAAGATCTGCCAGTGGAACGAGCATTTCTTCATCCAAGTTAAGGGATTGTTGACTTAAAACAAGCTCCTGTATCTTGCTGAAAAGTTACTTGTATGTTACTTTTGTTACATTTCAAGTGTCGTAAGATATTCGCAATAGAAATAGTAGGACTTTGTGTTAGAAAACGATCACAGACGATGCATTCACAGAACCTCGCGTCCGAAAGTCTAAACGCGTTTCTTGACCGAACGAACGGAAAACATGGAACCGAAATGTGGAGGATGAAAACTGAGAAAACCGGAGAGATTGTTGCCCGAAGTTAGTTTTCGACATAACAATAGCGAGCTGGACTTTTCTCATGGATGGTGGGTTCAACGAGAGACATAGTTGAATTTCCACAGATAAAATCAAAAGGTGAAATCACGTGTGTTTAAATAAATAGGTAGCTTTATGGGATTTCTCTACAAGCCTGATTCAGTTTGTAAGATATGAACAGTATTTACAAATCAGGACTCAATCAGTTTTCTCCCCTCAAGAAAACTGTTTATTCTTGATGCTAAGTTTCTTTTCTGCAGATATGACTCCTGATGACAGCCTGTTTCAGCTCGGCATCAATTACTGCAGCGAGAGATTCAGCTTATTTTCCATGGATCAGCTCTGATTAGTGACCAGGATGTTAAATGGATGGAAAGAAAACATGATGTATTGGACGGGAACAATCTTGTCAATTCCTGGCTCTGATCGTTTAATGAGCAGATGAACGGAGCAAAATTCATTTCAGAACTAAGCAGCAAAACAGTCATTTTTCTGTTGGACTGAAAACATGCATGTCGAACTTCTGCAATGAGGGCAACAAACGTTCGTCTCTATCCTCACCTTCATCGGTTTACACGAAGAGCGACGAATTGAAACTCCTGCATGACCGTAGCAATCAGCTGGGGAGGGAAAAATAACTTGTGGGATAAATGTCTAGTTTTGGACTTTTTTTTTTTATTCTAAAGGCTGGCAGACGTTTCGTCGGCTGCCGTTTGGTTCGAACGCGAACTGGCCAACCAGATTTCATGCTGTGGGGCTCAGCAGCTGAAAACGCCGTCGGCAAACTGAAGAGTTCATGTCTGGGACTTAACCTCTACGTGACTGATGAAAAGTTACAGCTCTAACGTTATGTTACTTTCTGGCCCACAGGTTTAAGCCCCTCTTGTTGTCATAGCGACGTACTGCATTGAATAGTAAAACTCGCAATGTTCAGCTACCGGCTGGATAAGGTGTGTGATTTTACGTGAAGTCAAAGGTTTGGTGACTTGACTCTTTATTTTGCTCTGGAGAAAATACATATATGAAAAGAAGAGAAAAAGACTTTATGCGAGGAATAATCCAGGAACTATCCCGGACCGACAAACGGTCGCTACCGCTGACCTGAGACGACTCTCTTCATACGGTTTTGGCGGGAAACGTGATTTTCCCCGCCGCGGTTCACAGCCTGACGGAGTGTGAGATCAGACCGCTCAGGCAGTCTGACGTCCATTAACAACTTCCCCTCAGAGGGGCTGAATTCACGGCGTCCGCCCAGCAAAGAGGTCCAGCCGGCGACCTGTCACAGACCAGAGGCCTCGTTGGGATGGTTCGGTCCGTTCACCTGAGACAGGAGAGAAGACAGACTCAGTGCACGGTTAGCATGAGAAGCCAGAGCTTTCAGAGTCTCTCTGCTTCAGCAGACCTGGCTACCATATTAGCTCATTAGCAGAGCTCTGCAGAGCCTGACTGCAAGCTACTGAGGCAGTATCACCATTTAATCAAAGTGCGTAGGACAAGAAACAGCTAAAAGTTGGACAAGATAAACGCCACAAATCTGTGCAGCCGTCTTGAGTTATGGAGCCGCAGGAGGGGCTCTGTGCGCTGCGACAGCAAACACGGCCGTAACGCAGAACCTGGAGGCTGGGGAGCAAGCTGCAAGCTAACATCATCCTTAGCTTTTCTTGTTTTTTTTTTTTCTTTGTAACAATGACGATCAAAGTGTTGGGGTTGGGTTGTTTTTATGAAACACTGTCCCAAGCCCATTAATAGAGGATCTTCAGTGACCTTGAGCTATTTTCCTAAATGGTTTCAGCTTTTCAGGTTGCTTTCCAGGAAAACGACAGCGACCAGGGGTTAACACAATTACTTGTAATCCTTTCACTCTGGTTTGAGGCGTCACTGGTGAAATGTCAGCGGAGATTAAAGGAGAAAATAACAAATAGCTAGTTTTTATCAGTAGATGTCTAAGTGGAGTGATTTTGGGGGCGGAGTTACCGTCCTCCGCCTTGGTGCATGACTTGTACTGTGCCTGGGCCAAGCATTAAACATCGACGAAAAACCAAAAACACCCAGATGTTTATCAGTGAACATCTTTCATTTTTACAACCAGACTAGTATTGATCTGAACCGACAGCTGGATGTCCAGAATCAAGTGATCCTGGATGATCAGGACGACTTTTTTTTTTTTTTTTTTTTGGCAATGTCGAGTGTTAAAAAATAGCTATGAATATCTTTTTTTGTTCTTTTTCTTTTTTTTTTTGAGGGGGACAGTTTTACAACAAGCATATTGCGTAATTTCCTTTCGACTGGTGTTAGCTCAAGCACACTTTTCAGTTCTCCTTTGAGCTCTGGACGTCAAAACGCAGTCCAGCTCCTGTGCTGCTAACGACTCGACATGTGTCGGCCTTCTAAAATCATGGACTCGCACCGCTCACAGCATCTGGATCAACTTCCCACCGCAGGATCCGCCATCCACTCCCCCCGCCGTAGCGACGGCTGAACTCAGATTGCGATTGTACGACTGCTTGTGTTTGTTTCAGACATTTGCAGGGGACAAAGGAGCTCAAAATGCGTCTAATCTGGCTTGAAATTCCTAAAAAAAAAAAAAAATGTCTTGCTTACCTACTGATGGGTTCTGATTCTCCTCAAAGCCGTGTCTGTGCTCAGACTGCAGGACGCTGGTGAAGGGCAGCATTGGTTCAAGCCTGCCCGTTTTATATATATATATATGTATATATATATATATATACATATATATATATATATAATTTTTTTTTTTGCAAATGATGCGCTCCTATTTGTATGACTCTGAAACTGAGCATCTTTCTGATATTAAATCCTCCTTATGTGACTCGTTATAATTGTTCTAAGCATCTAAAGAATGTATTTGTTGTCCCACGATCAGAATGTTTTTAATGAAGAAATAGGACGCGAGCAGTAGTGGAAGCCATCTTTGCTAAACTGGATCAGATGTCACGTCAGCAGACATCACAACATCTCAATAAAGGATAAGCACAAAGGAACATAAACACACACCTTTTTTTTTTTTTCCCCTTTTCGGTCAAAAATAACAAGAAACTATTTTGTCTACATCTAACTCAGACATCCAGCGGATTCCTTGATTTGGCGCGGTTCGGGGAACCGACACAGAACGCTCTGGACTTCGTCATCCTAATTGGATGTGGAGGCAAGCTGATTAATAGGTGACATTTTTAGAAAAGCAAGCACGTATTACTCCAATCAATCGCTGAGTTTCTCCCCCTTTCCCTCTTCCCCCCCACGTCATCTCGGAGGAATATCAAACCGAGATAAAAGCGCGCTCAGAAGTGCCTGGAATTAAACGCACATGGGCGTAAACACATTACAGATCTCGGCCTTGGAGACCCCGCAGAAAAATCAGTGTCGAATTAGGGTTGCATTAAATTACAGTAAATGGAGAGCGGATGTTCACCCTGGGTGACTCAAAACACAGGCTTGTTTTCATGTTATTAAATTAGAATGGGCTATAAATTGTGGACTTCCCTTTCCTCGTTCCATTTGGAAAACCGAGGAAGTGAACCTGTTCAAACGTAAGAATTGGGCTCCAACTACATATTTCTCTGACTGAACCCCGTCTGGCTGTGTTGGGGTTTACGGTTTGAGTAAATTCATAACCAAAGAGGAGCATATCAAGGCAGCAGGCTCATCATTTCAGATCATCGTTTCAGTTTGCAGCCTCTGAAAAGTTCAGACGATCACCAGATCCAGATCTGACTGCCATCATCCGTCATTTAGGAAAAAAAAAAAAAAAAAAAGTGGTTTGTATTTTCAAGCTGAAGGAATGTGGACAGAACGGAGAGGAGGAGGAGAAAAGCTTTGAGGGTGATGTAAGATACCAACCAGAGCTGGTAAATTTACAGATTTCCTCATTTTTGAGTATGTTTAAATGTTTCTGGTCATTTAGCTAAATCAGACACAAAATGTACTTTTCTTGGGAAGAAATTTATTCAAACCAACGTGGCCCTTTCTACAAAAAGTCATCACCCACCAAGCATTTCAGGAAAGAACAGCAAGCCTACAGTCAAGCACGGTGGTGGCAGTATGATGGATGGGGAGTAACCAGCTATAAATAGCGAAAACATTATTTCTTAATTTGGGTTATGGATTAGGACAATGATCTGAAGCACATCAGGTCATCCATCTCTGAATGGAGAGGAAAGAAAACTGTCCTAGTCAAAGTATTTATTTTCTTCCACAGAGGGCCAGGTTGATTTGAATGGCTTTTTACCACTTAATAAATAATAATAATTAAAACATCATTTTGACAATATTTAACTGAATAATGTCAGTCTGACATTAAACTTTTATTTAATCTGAAAATTATTTAAAGCTGCAGTATATAACTTTTATTTTAAAAAACATTAAAGTTTGTTTCTCTTAACATATTTATTTAAACTGTCACCATTTCATCACAATAAAATATAAGACAGATAATCTGTGAAAAGATCAATTTCCTCCACCTCACGGATACTACTGCCATCTGAGGAAATGCACCAAAAACAACCAATCAGAGCCAGGAGGCGGGTCTTAGCGCTGTCAACCAATCCAATGTAAGCTGCTAAATGTGCTAATAGCAGAGCAACAACTTGATTACAGAAAAAAAAAAATTTCCGCCATTACGTGTGGTCGTGCTAGCTCGCCTTAGCATTCACAGCAGGACAGGCTAGCAGAGAGCAGGAAGTAAGGAGGTGATTGACGGCGCTAAGACCCGCCTCCTAGCTCTGATTGGTTGTTTCTTGTTAGTGGGAGATGATGGAGGAGCTCTTTTTTTTCTTTTTACACATTCTCTGCCTCATACCATACTGACAGTTTCAACGAATATGCAAGAAACAAATGTTATATTATCTACATCCTGCAGTTTTAAGTGTGGGGGGGAGGAATTAAATCAGGTGGCAAGTAGATTTTCACTCTACTGCACTAATATATTAAAAATGATCTACAGAGTTTTCCTCTATACCAGCTGATAAAGACCACATCCACAATTCTCCCTGTGAAGCGTTCTTGGCACGAGTTCTTACTCGTGCGTCGTACTCCAGGACGAACGGAGGAATGTCGATCTGCTCGGGTTTGATGCAGGTGAAGAGCTGCGGCAGGTTGTCCAGGTAACGGACCTTCTCCTTCAGGCCCGACACGCTGAAGGTGGTGAAGAACCAAGTGGAGACCTGCGCAGTGTGTGGACACGACGACAACAACGGCGTTACGGATGGTGTTTCCTGTTTATTTGGAGCTACTGAGATTGTTAACCCGCCGTAACGGAAGATAAAGTCAATACAGCTTTCCAAAGAAAACAGCAGAAGTCGATTAAATCCAATGGCCCTTTAATGAGCCTAACAAAAGCCAAGCCGTTTCCAAAAGCTTCTAAACAATGAAGAAACGAACATAAACCAGAATCCACTCAAGCGGGAACGTTACTTGCCAAAAAGGCAAATATTTAGAAGTAGAAAATTTTGTGTGTTGACTGCGGTGAGCATCTAATTGCGGTGGAAGTGGCGCAGATTGTCTAATAAAACTACATTTGGCAAAACGGTGAAACTTTAAGAACAACATTATTCACAACTTGGAGATGATTTAAGTTAATGAAGGTCGTAATCAGCTCCTCAATATCAGGATTACAGGTGAAATTTAGCTGTTGCCATTGTGCTGATTAATTCAATAAACTTAGTTTTGTTTTACGCTTGAGGTTAAACTGAAAAACTTCTGACTACGCAGAATCTTTGAAGACCTTTTTTTAGCAGATGTTACATGATTTAAGTTTGTTTCTCAGACTTGGACCAAATTACGACAGAGTATGAAGGTAATACAAATAAAAAAATAAAATAAAATGAAACAAAAGTATGAGAATAAAGTCATAATTACAAGAATAAATTCATATTGTTACAAGAATAAACTTGTGCAAAAATAAAGTCGTTACATGAGAATAAGGTCAATATTTCGGGTCTCAACATTATGAGAATAAAATTATAATAATATGACAAATAGGAAATAATTTTCACTGCAAATTAAAAAATGTTACTGTGCAGAAAACACAAAAGCGCCACCGTCTCTATTAGTAAAACTACGGTTGCTAGGCTACGAGTGGCATCAGGTCTGAGCATCAGGGCAGAAACACAACATTGTTATTGTAACTAAAAATGTTGCTTTAATAGTTATATTTAAGTGTTTATTAAAAGAGAAAACCTGCATACTTTAAAAACCGTCTTAACCTGCCACTAATAAATGTAATGGATGATTTGTTTTTTTGTTGTTTGTTTTTAATCACACTGTTTAGAGTCTTTCCTCCAAATCAACACCAGCTCCACCGTAAGGCATCGGCAAATTAGAAAGCTTTGCAGGAAGCTAAAAAAAAAAAAAGTGCAGTGAAGGCGCTGACTCCTACCTTTGAGCGAAACGTCGGATGGACAAAATAAAAGGCCCTCAGATTCTTTTTATACCTGCAACAGAGCAAAAAACAGCAGAGATGAGACAGAATCCGTCTCATATCTCGCTTTTAAAGTAAAAACAAAAGGAATCAGTGTGAACTTGGAGACTGTGGAAAGGATGAGATAATGACCAATATATTAAGAAAACAACATGTGCAAAGTGAAGTCACTGTAGCAGCGCTTCTAAAAGTGGGTTTGAGGTCCAAGAGCCACAAATTTTCCCAACAGTCAGCTCCAACCTGTCCATCAGCGATGAAACAATTACCACACAGTCGTACAGCTTTCCCACAGAGACCACAGTGTCTGTGTCGCTCACCGAAAATGTACAACTCATTAAAAAAAAAAAAGCGTGACAAATAAGTAAAGACGGATATAAAATGGGCTTCTCCACATAACAGCCTCTGGCCAAGGTCCGAACACCCAAGTTATGTCATTTTAAAATTAAAGCGGCTTCTCGATTCTCCCAGCAATTAGAGACACATGTTTAGTCAAAAAGTGTCCACAGATCTGGTCCACGAGCCAGAACAGGAATCAGCCGTGTGAGCTCAGTCGATGTTTTTGTAACCATGGCTACTTGGGAGGTATGGGGGGGGGGGAGTCAGAGAAAGTGAACGGTCTTCAACAAACGCAGCAATAAGAACAGATGCAGAACAAACGTGGCCACTGTTGAGGCTAAATTGCTGGAAAAGTTGGAAAAAACCCTCAAACGTCTTTCGTGCGTCTTTCTCGTTAACGTGATTCACAAGACGGCTGTTTGGTGAATTCATTTGTTACACCTGGCTGGGATTGATGCATCATTTTATGACATCTTGAGCCATTCGCTGGAGTCAAGAGGTCGACTCCGAGCTTTAATCTAACTAAACTGAGATAAGCATAACTCTCTGCAGGATCTGAGTCTGCAAACAGCAGAGACGCACCGCTGAGGTCACAAACCGATGCTAAGGTGGTAGCTACCTCGGCGTTTTTGTTCCAAGATTAAACCAACACACAGACACGGTTCTTGACTTCCTCTCAGCAACTGGAGCTCTGAAATCGATGACATGCCAGGAACATCTGACTTCAGCAAAACCTGACGGTGCCCAGAATGTTGATCTGTGTTTATTGCCTCTTTGTGTTCACTTAAATTGGGCAAAACTGAACAATTAAACATCTGCGCTTGCTATGCCCGGCAAAAATACTTCAAGATGTTTTCAAGCGTCACATTAAACCTCAAACTTGAGCATATTTTGCAGCCAATGTTTCATGTGACAGACCGAGGTAAAGTTGTTGTACAACTGTAAAGTGGACGTAAAATGATGAAGGGATTTATTTAAACCAGAATAACCCAAATTTGGAGATAACGTCAGGTGTGACCAATCATGGAGGCTCAACAACCACCAGTTCGACCTACTTAGTCTCCATGACAAATACAAGTAGGTCAGTGCCAACTCACGATCTCTTTCAACTCTCTCTACAGGAGGAACAGCCCACTCCCAGGTTTACTGAACCAAATTGATAACATGAGGGTTGACTGAGGGATGGAAAGTGGATCACCACAAGGACTGGTGAACGGAGATAAGACCCCACAATAACTTCTCAGTGAACCAATGGAAATGAGTCAGGTTCAGACAGTAGAGCCTCACAGATGTGTGTGGGGATGCCCAAGTAGAAGTAGTGAAGAAATGCCAAGAGGAACACAATCCCTCAGGTGTGTCAGGGAGTGTATTCCCTGGGAAACGCAAGCTTCCCTGATCTCTACCACTCAGCGTGAAAGGCACTGACTGGACAGGGACTCTCCCTGTGTGACCGGGAGTCCAGGACTCGAAACCTTTTTCGGCTCTGCCCAAATGCACATCAGTTCTCGCTGGACAAAGTGAATGTAATCGCTTGTTCTATGGTCCAAAGAAAACTGCTAACAGAATTGAAACGACGCCAAGGCAAGATCGCTCCACCCATGCGGAAGCGTAACCCGGGCAGAGCAAACCTCGGACAGAAAAACAAAGTTGTACGGTGAAGGTAGCGAAGCTCACGCTGTGACCCGTTGTTATTTAGTGGGGCATTTTTTGCATCATCAGTCAACAAAAAGGCAAAGGAAACAGGGGTTTGGGGGCCTTGAACGGGTCCATAAAGTTATTTTGCAGGAAACCACGAAGAAATTGACGTTAAAGCCCAGGAGCCTGATGTCAAAAGACTCTATAAAAGGAGTACTGATTTGCTTTTGCCAAAAACAAACGCGTTTCATGTGAGACCGTAAATTTGTGGAACATGCAGCAATAATCTGCGGCTCATTTTCCGGCCTTTAGACCCAGAGCATCCAGAAGCCATAACAAGATTTTGGCTGGAGATATTAGCTTGTCCTGCTGCTCAAAAATTGGCACTGCTGGCCAATATTAGCCATCCATTTTATTGTTATTTTTAATCTTCCAAACATTTGACCTGCTATTGTATCCAAGCCTCGTCCTCTGCGTAATGTGCGCTTGTAAAAAGCAGGTGAATGTTACTTTATGATCCGTAAAAGAGCAAACCTGAACGATTTTGATCACCTATGTCAGGCTGTGCATGAATGTTTGCGCCACATGCCTGGAGGCACTGCTTTACAAAGACTCTGCACCCATTTGTAGCCAGAGCACACATTTATTGCTTTGGACCCGGCCCGAAGCCTTCATTTCTGATTTAACCAGAAAGCGAATGATGTCACGCTGACAAAACCCTCCATGCAGACGAACATGTTGTAGTTATACCGTCGATCACCGTGGCATTCAGCTGCTTATGATGTCGGCCACAGGCATTTATCCATCTTTTACATTTTTCCAAACTCTTGAGTTTTGGCTCTTTTCTAAATGTTTTGTATAAAGTTAAAAGTTATTTTTAACTCTCTTCCACTATTAGTTTTTGCCAAATCTCTATGACAATTCGTAACGATGAACCCCGACCCGGCCTTTCAGGTGAGGGGATTTCACTCATGCTATCCTGTCACGACATAGTGAGTTTTAAAAGTCGCATAGCGCAACTTTAAGTCATGCTAAGCCAAAATGTGTCTGCTGCCTGCTGGGAAACAGGGAATCATGAAAATACCTCCAGAAGGAAGTAGCTTTTCTAGCTAAATGTTGCCATCTACATTACATCTTGTCATTCAAAAAAAACGTTCAAACAGCAAAGCAATCTCTACCTGAAGGTTTTGTGTGGCCATGTAGGATGTATAGATACACGTCACAATGAAATGTCAGGAGACATTCATAATCTGCATTCCACCTGCATTCACCGAGGTCTGTGATGAATCAGCGAAGGGCGTGAAGACGCTCCGCGTTATTGTGAATGACTGCGTGGGCTTTCCCTCTGTTCCACTGAAAGGGGAAGTGGGACAGAGGTGTTTTCATACGAGTTCTGTGCCCCAGAGCTGCACCCGGCCCGTCCGCCATCTTGATTCTCCGCCATGTGAACCGATCGCTCGCATAGAACAAAATCTAAACTGTCGTCCTTCGCGTGAACTTGTCACGCAGCATGAAGTGAAACTAGTGGCAAAAGTTGCCAGATAGAAAACGAATGAGAAAGACTTGGTGAAACCAAACGAATGAACATTTATAGAAAGCAGCATGTTGTGTTTGAAGGTGTAGTGGAGATTCCCACAGGTCACCCAAAAAAAGCTTTTTTTGACGTTATCATGGCAGGAAGTTTGTTTGTGTGTGGATATAAATACATATTTGACTTCTGTGAAGGTAGTTTGTGTTAGAAAAGGAAGAAGGAGAAAAAAAAAAACCCACCCAAAGTAATGATGTGAAATCTTGAGAAAATATAATTTTAGTCAAAGACTAAAACAGACCATTTTAATTATGTGGACTAAACAAAGGGACAAGTATTGCTGGAAAGTATTCAGCTAAACAGAACCGGTATCTTAAAAAAGTGCAGCATCCAAATCAGATCAGGAAGTGGAACTTTAAAAGCCAGAGTGACTGAGATTCAAAGGAAGAGAGCAGTGGTCAATGCTGGGAAAAAAAACCCCAAAAACATGTGGATGAACAGAGGTCAATCACATGTGATGAACTCTGAGCAGCAGTGAGAAGAACAAAAACTCGCCGTCAGTCAGAATCTCAGGAGTCTGCACCAAAGAACAAATCACGTTGATCTGAATCATTTAAGACTCTCTGAGATTTTAGCAGATCTTCAGTATAAAGACAGAAAGAAAAAAGAGAAAAAAACTAGAAGACACCAAGCATTTGCCATGCTTGGTGTCTTAAAACAAAAAGCGCATTTAATTTAGAGTTAAGTCGTTCTTCTCAAACTAAACAGTTCAACAGTGATGAACTGTTCAAATCAACTCAGTTCAACGAAGGAAAATCACATTTTTCCATAACTCGTTTACAGATCCTGTGGATGGTGACAATGTGGGCAGGAAGGACCACCAGTAGCAGTCAGTTTCACAATGAATCAGAGAAAAAAAAAACCTCTGACTGAAGACAGCAACAGTCTGTAAACAGTTTCTGGCGAGCAGTTCTAATCCAGCTCATTTGTTTTTGCCACTCCTCTTTGAATTTCAGTCTGTTAAACGCACTGATTGTCGTCTCTGTGTGAGACACTCCTTAAAGGAAACTCTGCATCTCTTTTATTATAGTCGTTAGCTAGTTGGCTACAGTCTCCATTACTCAGCCTGGCTCAGCTACCACATCTTTGAAGTGTGTTGGTGGTTTTAATCATCTACTATTTTCAGCTTAATGAGGTTTGTGTGCTTGAAAATGCAGCACCGCTGCCAATAGAAACGTATTGATCGGTTTCAACATCTTCGATTGGAAGCTAGTTAGTCTATCAAGCCTCGAATGAGGACCATCACTAAGTGTTGGCGGATCAGCCCCCAGCATGGATTCAATAAGAGTTGAAACTCTTGAGTTCAGTTTGACTCGGGAGAGAAAAAAAGTTCAGACTGACTTGATGTCGACGACGTCGTAGAGGTTTCTGAGGAAGTCCGAGTCCAGGTGGTTGTGCTCTCCGGTCAGCGTGTGGAAGTAAACGATCACATACTCCTTCACTGTGATGTGATCCATCACGTGGATGAAGTACAGTAAGGCCTGAACGAGAAACACAAACTGGTTTTTAAAAAAAAAAACAAAAAAAAAAAAACCCCGCTCTGTAAAACACGAAGCGAAGAGACGATTGGGCAGGTCTGACCCCGAAAAGTGCTTAGAAGATTTTTTAAAAGAAACCTTTTCCAGGTCAATGAGGGTTACTGGGATGTTTCGTCCAACCACCACCATCACCGTCCTGCCGCATATGTCCACACCTAACAGACAAGCAGAAATGTCACAGGAAATCGCTGGTAAAACTTTCACCTTCAAGAATTCGCCTGGAAATGTGGCGAGTTCCTGGTGAACCGTTCAGACCGATCAGGAAGTCAGACTGCTAATCGCTAACACAAAACGCTAAACACAGTCGATAATGTAAACAATTAACATTGATCCCAACTGTTAACATTTGCTTTTTAAGTCTTCTATATAAATTCAATAAATGAATAGATCATTTAGCGGTACAACCAATTATAAAACATTGAAGCTTTTTGCTCTCAAACAACAGGCTGGACACAAAATCTAGCAGAAACAAGATTAATATCTTGTAAAAGATCAATATTATCAAAAAGACATTAAAAAAAAAAGTTAACATGCTCTACTGTATGCTTGTCTATAGTAAGATTTATTTGTGCCAGCACCTCTTTTCAGTGAAGCAGAGAGAAGCAGGCTGTTCGTTTTTATTATATTTTGTAGAATCATCTCTTCCTGGATTCATTAAACCAGAAGGTATAAACAAATATTTTGCTATTCGAAGTTCTTCAGCAGGAATCAGAATCGGGTGAAATCAGGATGAGCAGCTCAGAGCGTTACTGAAATACTGGCCACAAACTTTCTGATCGCTGCGTTTCGAGTAATTTATTACATCATTTTGTTGTTTTCTCTTTTTCCCTGAAGAGGAAAACAGACGAGGGGAAAAAAAAAAAAAAAAAAAAACATAAATTATGATGTCGCTTTTTAACAAATAAATAAAAACCGAGAGCAGAGCGAACATCAGAAGTTCTGCGCCTGCAGCAGCGTCGCTACGGAAAAGCCGAGGGAGGCTGCCAGCGTGAAAACAGGCCGGCCCGGTTATCAGGCACATCGAACCACCGGCTTCATGCTTGAACTTCATGACACGTCTGAAACTGTTCTGAGAGCAGAGTTTGCTTAAATCCAATTTGAATGCATGCTTTCTGTTCTCGGGTTACAGAGCGGCGGCGTCTGCAGTCTCACTGAATCCGCCACAAGTCGGTCTGGTTTGATGACAAAAAGAAACAAAGCAAATGACACTTAGGGAAATAAAAACAGAGGCTGACAAAGCAACATGCCTCCAATCGCTTTGTTTTCATCTAGCTGGACTTCCGCCGTTTGAAATGCAATATAATAGAAATGCAACTTGTGAAAAGGGAAAGACATTCAGCTTCTGCTATAACCATTAAATATGTATTTTAAACGTTTCCTCGTTTAAAACCAATCAGTAAATAAAGGCATCACGTTGAAAAGGAAATCCTACAACCAGACGCAGGACTGTACAACAACAACAACAACAACAACACTGCCTCCTCCTGGTGACGAACAGCAGCTGCACCTTACAGCTGAAGAAACAAACAAACCCGGTTGATCTCTAGCAAACCCACATTAGAGGCTCTGGGCCACAACACACATTCAACACACACTCAACACACATTCAACACACACTCAACACACACGCTGGTTTCTGACGCACCGCTCCACTCGCTGGCAGCATGCAGAGGGAAGACGCTTTAGTAACTGACTGCAGGTTTTGTCTGGATTCGTTGCTCTGTTTCTTTCCATTCAACAAAAACGGCAAACAAGATGATTTTAATTTGAGCAGAAGGATCATGTTGGATTATTTATGTCTTCAGGGTTCCTATGTTTTACATAACTAAATTCAATATTTCTATTGACTTACATTTCTAGATCCTCATCCAGCATTTTTGACAACTTTCCATTTGAACATATAATATTGAGGTAGAACTGTCAGGTCCTTCTTATATCATAAGCAATTCATTAACTGATTAATAATTTCCGTTCTGATTATTAGTGTTTCTTGGACAAAATACTCTGTAATTCCATTTACAGAGACTGCATGGTTTTGGTTACAAGTTGTTTCCGTTTCCTTTTTATTGTTGTCGTGTTTTATTTTTGACATGTCAAATATCTCCCAGCTGTATGTTCTGTACAAAATGAAAGTTTACTCGTCTTTCATCATTATGCCATATACAGTATGATTTTAAAATGGTCTCAAAGCAACAGTATTGTCGTTCATCACAATCATCTACCTGCTATCGCCCTGCTGTCACACAATAAGGAGACGTTTTTGCTTCGGTCGTTTGTTTTACAATCCAGAACTCTTGAATTTTTCCCAGTCAAATTTTCAGGGATCCCCACCAAATGGGATTCTCCTCTCAGTTTGAGAACGTCTGAAGGTGTTTTGTGTGAAACTCTGCTAAAAAAAAAAGTAGCAATCTGAGAGCTTGTTTGGCATTTTAGACCCCAGTTTAAGAACCTGTTGAGCAGCCCAACCTGTAAAGCTGTTCATAGAAAGAGCATGCAGAAAAACATTTGAACATTTCCAGGTGTTAAAATCCAAGATGAAGCACCCATCAAATCAAGAAGCTTGGCATCTGTGTGTTGGTCAACAACATGAAATTCGGGAGGTTTGAAATTGTAGCGTGAAAACACTTTCAGTAGTCTGCATGAAATAACAATTGGCTGCCTAAGGATGTTGCACAGTAGATATTTTCGCAGCCTCCCCCACCTACCAGTCTGATATAAGGCTTTCAGCGCAGCGATGTCTGACAGATCCTCCGCTCTCGCTCGACACAGCCAGCGACTGTAGCTGCAGGACCCAAACACACACAGACGGAAACAAAAAAGAAAAAGAAAAGGTTGCTTTTCGTGACACAGGGGATGTAACGCAACTAGCACTTGCACAGCAACATAAAACCTCCTGCAACTTCTGGTAAAACTGAGGCTCTCCGTGAAGTGGTGACTGATGCTGGATGGCTTCAAATCATCTCTGCTGCGGTTTGGAGGAAATCAAAGCTCTCCACGCGGCAGGTCCTTCAGTTTGGTGGTTCTAAGTTACACCGAAAACTCTCAAAATCCATCTGGGATTCCTCCTGAGGCGTTCTTTCTTTTCTACACCTGCTTTTGCGCTCAGGGAAGTAATGGTAGCAAGAAATACAAGTGTAAATGTGTAGAGAAATGCACCAATCGCTTTTTTTTTTTTTTTTTGTTGAGGCCAATTTTCCAGTTTTCTGTTTCCCAATTTCTTCACAAGGGTTGTAAAGCATGCTAACTTAGTATAAATCTAGTTTTATTTCAACAATCAAATATCACAAAACACTTGCCAAGAGATAAAAAACTTTACTAGATAAAAGATGATCATCTCTGTAAGTGTAGACCCTTGATATTACTGCAGTACATTAAAAAACAAACTGTTTGTTTGTGCGAATTTATTTTTGAGTATCAGCGGCTTTACTTGGTATTTAACCAATCTTCCAAGATTCTTCTGATTGGTGCATTAATAGCCGCGTTCCCATTAACCACAGAACTGGAATTACAAACATATATTCGCTTCATGGAAGTTTTGAAAGAACTCTCGTTTTTCAGAAAAGTTTTTGAGAGTTTTTGTGTGTTTCACAAACTGCAACAGAAATGCCTTTTTCCGCATCACAAACATCAATAACAGTCTTCAGTGCAGAGGTTGGTACTGTGGGAGGATATCTGCGACGTGTTTACAAATAAGAAAACAGTTTCCATTTCAAAGGAAACTGTTTTACTGTGAAGGCTTGTCAACGGTTTGTTGGTGTCGGCCGTTCTTCCACTTGGTCCATTCTGCCAGAGTGGCGAAGACGCAAAGTGACAGCGAGGAAAGCTTAGCAGAAAACTGCCGGCGTAAATTACAGCAAAGTTTATCCAATTTACTCTTTTGCATTTCCAACCTCTGTCTGAATTAGCGGATATTGGAAATCTCACAATCAAGACAAGAGTGGCATTTCAAGAGAACAAACAGAGACAGTAATGCTAACCAAGCTAACACAAGAGTTTGAATCTCTGTTTTAAATTAGTAACAACCTGTTTCACAGTAAATGCTTTCGTACACACACAGTGTGACATCACCTCTAATTATAATGCTAATGATTAATGACCAGTCAAGGCAAGAAGACAGGCCAAACTGTGGTGAAAAGCTGGTATTTATAGTTTTTCAAAGAAATCTGAATAATCTGTTTTATCGTCAGACTTAAGATTTAGAAGAACTACAGATTGGAAATTGACCATAAATCTCTATTATTGCATTATTACTTAATGGGATATATTTAGCCACATGCTTTTCAGAAATATTTCCTTTGCTGGAACTCTTACTTTCTTTGGTGCTGCTTCTGTACGGCTGCCTCAGACATCTGGCCCTGGAGGATCTGCTTCCTCTGCTTGTCCACGTCGCCCTCCATCCGAGCGAAGGCGTGAGTCCCCACCTGACCCAAATCCAGCTCCAGGCTCTCCTCTTCACGCTCATCTGGACAGAAACAGATCATACTCGGTTCTCGGTTCACACCCGGTTCTACTGCAGGGTTTCTGCAGGTTTCACCAACTCAAATTCAAGACTTAACAGCCATTTAAGACCCGCATCTCCACAGAAACGTACAAACTTCGTCCAGACAACTGCCAATAAATTTGCTAGCTGGCTAGAGAGGGTATGTTAGCGGCGAGTTAGCAGTAGCATCAACCTCACAATTTTGCCTGACAGAAAAGCAACATGACAATAAATAAATATTGAATATACCAGATGAGTCATATCAAGACAAAATTCAACTTACTTTAAAAAAAAAAGAAAAAAAAAAAAGAATTTAGTACATTTTAAGGCCTTAATTTTAGATAAATGGATTTAAGACTTTTTAGTAACCATTATGAATGTCATTTAAAACCTGTTTTTTCATAGAAATGTACAAACTTTGTCCAGCCAAATTTGCTGGTAAATTTGCTAGCTCGCTAGCGAGGGTATGTTAGCAGTGAGTTAGCAGTAGCCTCAATCATCTCGAGTCATACTGAGTGCGATTCAAAGTTTTGCCGGACAGAAAACTCACATGAAGAAAAAATAAATAAATAAATGCACAGAATATACTGAATTACATCCAAGACTTTGGTTAACCCATCTTACTTCAAAAAATAATAATTTAAGATAATTTAAGCTCTTACTTTATTTAAGTCTTTTAAGAATGCGCGGATCCTGTGCTGGACCTAAATGAGGCTCCTCACAGAAACGAAACCCCTTCCTACCTTCAGTCTGTTTTCTGTTTATTTCAGAAACACAAACGTCAGAATATTTGCTTGTTCTCATTTATTGCAGTACGCAGACACAGATGCACATGACATTATTTGTGTGCCATCGGAGTCAAGACCTCGGTTGACAGCATCCAGGCACCGCTTCAATCCCTCCTCAACCACATGCAATGCGAACATTTGATCAGCGCTGACAGAGCCGTGTGTGTGTGTGTGTGTGTGTGTGTGTGAGGCTGTTTTGGGCTTCCTCTGCAGCAAGCCTGCTTACTTTGGATCCACCGTCTGAAGCCACATCTCCCAACTTTGAAGCTCTGCGCCAGAAGACATCATGGCTCAGGTCAATGGAGACAACAGACTCAAGTTGGAAAACGCTCTACCTCACTGACTGACACAATGGCTTTGGCTTTCACAGTCCAGCTCCCAGAAACCCAACAATTAGAACGCATGCGGCTCCAGAGGTCACACAGGTTGCTGAGCACATGGAGCTCTGAGCGGAGCTGATATTTTGTGCTTCTTTGACTCGTTTCTGTCAGAAACAAACAGCCGCATATGCGCTTTTCCTGGGATAATCAGGGATCGATTCCTTCGAGATACCTGGAAAATGAATGTTTCAGTAGGAGCAGGAGGGTTTCATTTCACCGTGACGCTGCGGTGCTCAAACGCTGCTCCCATAAAGAAACCTGCTCTGGTCTCCCTCAAGTCAAACCCGCAGATTACATAAAAACAAACGAGTCATATTTCACCTTACCATTTGTAAATAATAATGCTCAACAGTGGGATTCAATTTGCCACTAAACAAAGATGCTAGCAGCATCAGAAATGTTTAGCGATTAAATTAAATTAAATTTGTAACGCACCACATTCCTGGACGCCACAGTTTATATTTTCATCTCATGTTTTTCATGTTGGTATAGTTTTACAGATAAAAATATAGAAGAAAGAAAAATCAAGAATTGTGATTTGTTTGTGACCACAGGGGGCGCTGGAACCTTTAATCCACTTTTTTTTTCTTACTCTAATATCTTCAAAATCCAGGTTTGCAGAAACAAAACTTTTGTTAATACCAATACATTTTTATGTTTTACTAATAACAATAAAAGCCTGTTGATTATGTGAGTGGAGGACGATGTTGGAGACTCAAATTCAAAAGTACCTTATTGATCCCGAAAGGAAATGAAAAGAATATTCAGCCTGTTTTATCTTGATCACTTTTGATCAGTGATTTGCAGCTCAAATGCAGAATAATCTGATATTTTTTCTCCAATCACTAAATGCATTAAAACTGAGAACCTCCACAATTTTATGTGGAGAAACCCATAACCCGACAACACAGACTTTAAAGTATTTTTTTTTTAATAAAAACCAGATAGAGGTTAGAGTCATATGCTTTCTTGTGATTTTTTTTTATTTTTATTGGATTCAAAACCATTAAACTACCCAAAAATCTGCGGCAGGTTTATTCTTCTGTGTGCAGTAAGAAAAAAGTTGAAATTTATCCAGAACTAGCGGCTTGTTACTCAAAGAAAACGGAAAACGCTTCCAAACCCCATCAGTGAATCGCTCGATCTTTTCGTTGACCTTTTTTTTTTTATAAGAATAGAGTATCTAAAAACATTTGATTGGTTTCATTTTCAGATATTTCCATTATGCGCTTCTTGTCTTCAGATAATCTCCACTTATCTGCTAAACCGTCACTAAGGACATTTTAGAAGCAAGTTCTCTTTCTCAGAACTTTATCTTCAGGAGATTATGAGAACAAGATGATGAGCCCAAAAGAACTGGACTACATTTTGTTATTTTTAGCCAAAAAAAAAAAAAAAAAAAAAAAAAAGTCCAAAAGTCACAAGTGATCTGGATATTCAACCTCGGAGTTTCATAAATGCAGGTTTCCAAAGTTAGACTGATAATTACGGTTTTCGATGAACTCTGTCCTCACTTCACTTCTGCTCACACGGCTCCATGCAGGAAACAGGAGATTTGGTTCCATCTGTGTGAGATTTGTTTCCACCGTCTGACTGACACATCGAATTGCTTCCACACTTCATCCTGAGAAAGGAACATTTCTAACCCATGAGCTGTTGCTGTTGTGTCACTAATTTCAGTTTTTTTTTCGTTTTTGAACCTGAAATAAAAAAAGCCTACATCTGTAACATTTTTTGAAAAAATCATGTTTCTCTTGAGAGGGAAGACGGGAAGCGAGAAATATATCAAATTGTGCATGCGTCTGCTTGTTTTGCTGACTTCTCAGCCAAAAGGAACGAATGTTTGATCTGATTCCGTTTCCCCAAACTTGATACCGATCGCCTGAGAAATAACGTTTTTTTGGGGGGGGGTTTTCACCCTTTGCAAACGGATTGTTCTGCTCCAATGATAGGAGAACGTACCTTCCAGGCTGCCTGGCTTCTCTGCGATGCGGATCTGTCTCTCTGGGACCACGGGCTCGCCCTCCGAGTTGCCAATGTCAGCCGGGATGAAAGGAAGGCAGCGCCGCTCCTCTTCTTCGGAGCGAGGGTAGTACAGCGGGAGAAGCTTCTTGTACATAGACTAAAAGCACACACACATTCATCTCAGTGCTTTTTGTTTTGCTTTTTTGGGTATTTACAGACATTTTAGGGAGAACCGCCGAACGTTATTCACTGCCTTCAGAAAGAAAGATGATTCTAACACAGTGCTTCAATTCAATTAAAAAATACTTGATTTATCCAAAAAGGGAAATTAAATACTGTTGTAACTCTCATAATCCAAGTATTTTCAGAGAGTTAACGCAGATGGTGTCGCCGTGGACTGGAAGGAGATCCAGTAGCAGTCAGTCTCACATCAAGTCTGAAGCGGCTTCTGACTGACGACTATTAAGAACTGCAAACTGCTCAATTTCCAAACAATATCACACAATAGTATGTAGTAGAAAACTGTACAAAACAACGTTCTGAGTGCTAATCCACCTCATTTGCTTTTGCCGCTCCTCTCTGGCTGTGTGGTATGAAAACCAAACAGATGTTGAGAGAGAAGTTGGAGTTGAGGATATGATCAATGGGAGAGATGGTTTAAAGTTTCTCCGTGAAGCCTCTTTTTTCAACTTTACTTGGACTTGGGGTCAAAGTTCAGGTACTATTTCAGCTTTTGATATGCTAATTTGCTGTAAAAACACCTTGTTGGCAGGGAGATGCATCGTAACAACGCCATCTGCACAGCATCCAAAGATGGAAGGAATAATTGTCCAAATTAAAAAAAAACAAAAAAACAGCAGCAGCAGCAATGCCTCAAACAAAAAAAAACAATGAACAATCATTTACTGAGTCACTCTAACATGCGGACACAGTGTCTGAACATTTAAACATAGACCAAACACAATTTCTAACACAGAGTTTGCTTGAATGTACTTTCTTTCTAGTATTTGCGAATAATTCTGCAGCGTCGGTACGTATCGGTGTCATACAGACCTCCTCTGTGTCTGACACTGCGAACACCACCGAGTCGATGCTGTTGCCATGGTTCTCCAGGAACCGGCGCACTGTTCCTGTAAACACAGCAAACCAAAAGAACTCTGTTGTTACTGGACGTACCAATGAGATCCGACGCGCTAAACGAAAACATAGCATTTGTTGTAGCTTGGGTCACCGTCATTAAATACCGGTCACCTTGATAATTGTTCACATAGGTGTTTTAAAATGAAACTGTCACAAAGTCTATCAGTAATTCTGGTTGTAATAGATGTTTGGGCAAATATACCTAGAAGTCAGACCGAGCGACGCCTAGAAGAATTGCGAAAAAACCCAACTAGAAGTGGAGAGAGAGACTTTGAGGGAAACTGTGTTACATGCCGACATGTTTTTTGGATTCGGTCCAAAAGTCTGATTCAAAATTCTTGTTGAGGCAGATTAATAATGCCAACAGGGCGGCAGGCAGTATTAGGAACACAGATGTTGTTCGGCTGAAACTAGGCTGCTCACTGCTGTTCCCATCCGGTTCTCATGAGAATTTTGAGCCAAAAAACCCCCCAAAAAGGTCAAATATTTTTCAGAAAAGCCAAAAACCACCTCAAGTTAGAGTTAAAAAAATTTTTTTTAGAAATTGAGGAAGACATTTTGAATTTTGCCATTTTAAAATCAACCTTTATTAATGCAATACGTCAAAATGCACATAAAAACTGTTGATGAAAACGCTGTTAACTTTACGCTAAGAGTGTTTCACTGATGTGAACATTTTCAGTCTGAGTTGATTTAGATCGCCACATTCGTTGTGGAGTTGACTGTTAGCTTTTAGCACCCAGATGTTTTCTTTGCTTTCACTGAGCTCAAAGCCACATCACTTCTTTCCATGACAGAACTAATCCCAGTAACTTGTCACCGATCCACTCAATCCGATGTGGAATGTATCGGCAGGGAGTGGTTGTCGTTCTTGGGTGTGGTTCCTTTTAAACTTTTTTACTGTCCATCTCCTCTGCCGCAGAGTAAAAGGAGAGAAGAGTCAGCGTTTTCCTCAAAGTCTGAATAGACGGGTCTTACTGAAAGCGATGTGTGCAGCGTCTTCCAGTGGATAGCCTCTTTTGGTGGTGGTCAGCACGCAGAAGCCGACAGACGCCATCGACTGTTCTCTGCGAGGGACAGGAGAAAAAAACAAAAACATTTTCACGGGTTTGTTTGCAAAAAAAAAAAAAAAGCTAATGACAATCAAACCTCAAGGAAATCTTTAAATTAAGATAGTGATATGTAAAAGATTGGAAATAGAGCGTGGTTAGACTTAGGACTTAGTCCACACATAGCCGGATATCTGGGAACCAGAATAGTTTTTCATCCACATGTTCAACTCTACCATCATGAAAACGATTGCTGATAAAAACTGAAGTGGAAATTTGAGAATCCTCCTTATTTGCATTTGTGTGTGGACACTGGAAACTATAGATTCAGAGGTAAATGCATGACATTCAGATGCTTTTCGTCTGTTTTCACAGGCCCAACATGGAGGCAAACTGCTGCTCAACTTCCATATTTCCCAATCGATGGCGTCCAAATCAACACCACACAAATGAACCGCCTGGCGCCATGTTTCAATCCTGACAGGAAGTTGTGGTTGTTTTGGAGGATTGTCATCGACTGGCACAGGTTTTAGCTCTGCACTACACCGCCCCCTATGGGTTTGGCAAGTTTAAAACAACGCTCGGTGGTGTCATTGATTGGATGAACACTTTTCCTAAACCAATCCAGTGTGTACGGCGATATTTTTTCAAACTATGTGGCAGACATATTCTCTTTTATAAAGTTATAAAGTTATAAAGTTTATAAAGTTTATAAAGCTACATGTGTAGAAGGCCTAAGATTCTTATTTAGTGAAACCTAAAGGCATTTTAAAACTCGCTAAGTTTAAAAAGCTGTTTTTCCAAAAAGAGGGAACGTCTGAGTAGCTTTTCATTTTCTAATTTCTAAACTTTCTAAGTTTATTGTCCCTTCACTTTGACTTCAAAAGCCAAAACAGCTGCAGATTTGATTAATGAGCCAAAGCTTTCATTGTATTGTTTCTGGAAGAACTAGATTTGCTTTCTTTAAAAAAAAAAAAAAAGCAAGTATGTTTATCACACCACGTCACATCTGTGAGGAAAAGAAATGTTTAACAAAAGTGAAGGACAGGACATCGTTCAGGGTTGTTTCCCGGCCAGATGGAACCAGAGAGTGTGTGAAGAAGCTGGCCCGGTTCAGACGGACCGAGTGGCCGATTTAACTGCTGGGTCTTACGCCGCCAGCTGCATGACGTTCCTGTAGCAGCTGAACAGAGAGCTCTCCGCTGCAGTCCTGTATTTGGCTTTGTACTTCGGTCCCACCGTGTGGATGATGAACCGGGCCGCCAGGTTGAAGCCTTTGGTCAGCTTGGCCTCGCCTGTCCGACATCCTGCACACAAAACGCACCAGGTGAAACTTCTGCTTCACAAAGATACAGGGATTCGCTGCCCTCACTTCTGATACCGATACCAATATCTGAGGTCTGGTATCGGCTGATGACGATCCGATACAGGAAAGCAGCGCTAAACTGACTCAAGACGTTTCTTTTTTCAAAAACACAGTAATAAATGTAGTGAATTATTCTAATTGATAACTCTGCACCAGTTCAGCATACTTAAAGACACCAATAGCTTCACAAGCCTGGTGGAACAAGTAAAAATAACACAACTTTAGTCTGCTCAGTCAATTAGGAGTATAACAGCCCATGTAAAATAAATAATAAATCCTGCCGTCGCGCAGAGCATAGAATTAGACTGAATAGATCGGTCGCATTCTCAATGATACCCGATCTGGAATTATTTTCAATATTGGGATCGATACCAATATTAATATCAGATCGGTGCATCTATTTTGTGTTGGTCTATCACATAAAACCTCAACATGACTAAAATAAGCTCTCCTGGCCTCTATAGGTACAAATCTCCACATGAAACCTTTGCCTCGTGATTTACTTTTATCCTCTCTGTTGCTCTTCCCTTCCGCTCTACCTTTGAGTTTCACGAGCTCTTCCCTCAGTTCAGGCCCGGCGAGCTGATGGATGCTGTCCGACACTGGATTCTTGTCGTTCAGCGACTCGTTGCTGGTGTTCACAATGGCAGTGCAGTTCAGCAGGGCAACGTCCCCGGGGCTGTCGCAGAGAAAAGAACAACAAAGCAGTCGTTTAGACTTCCTTTGGACAGTCTAATCCTTTGGTCCATCCTGACCAAAAGGATTATTAAACCTCTCCTCATGCGTGTAAAGAAAGGATGAAAAATGATTGCATAGGGGGAAAAAACAAGTTTGCGCGGGGTTTACTAAATGGATTTAATGGCCAATGATTCTGATTTAATGATTACACACCTTCGTAGTTGACCTGAACTTAAGTATGGGCTTTTACTGGTGCATTTTACCAGCTGTTTTTCCACCGAGCAATGACTGTGCAAGACACACTGTCACAGATTCTTCCAGTCGAATGTTCGGTGCACACCGTCACACTAATTGTGTTTTTTCTCTAATCCACACACACTACAAGGCTCAAATATATGTGTACTGATTTCTAATATCAATATATCAGATTGGGACACCCAAAAACTTTATTGTTGCCTGGGTGTAATTTTGGTTCAAAAGTTCACAACTCATCTGAATCGAAGAGCTTTCTCCACCGAAAACTTGAGGTCAAACATAGGCCTGTGGCAATAAATCAATTGATTGCATGATAAATTAAAACGACCTCAGTAATTTCCATTTGCATAATTTAACATTTGATTCTTTTCATTCTTTCTAAAAACTAGTCTGGTGTTTTGGTCTCAACCAAACCTCCTTTTGAAGCACAATTTGGTTAACAGAGGCTACATAATTCATTTTATTTGTTGTTTTTGTCACTTTGTTCTTTTTTTTGTTCTTCCAGTTCCAGTCCTAAATATTCATCGAAATTCAAGATTTATCGATATCCGAGAATGTGTTCTTGCATCATTATGCCATTATCATTTGATGATTTGACAATAGTCTCAAAAACAATATTATCGTTTATTGCGGTAACTCCTGGGTCAATTTATCATCCAGATAAATCTGTTATTGCGACGTGCCGAGTCAAAAGGTTGGTCCAGGTGGTCAGACCGAGTCACGTTTTGCACCAACTTGCACGGAGACGGCGATGACCGAGAAGGAAGCGGCTGACCTTTGACATAAACCTTCGAGCACAGTAGATATTCACTGCTGCCCCCGAAGGCAAGTAGAAATCCTTTCTAGAGAGACGCGTTTTAAAAATAGACACAATAGAGACTGAGGAACCATGAAGAAGGCCTACCTCCAAAATTTACACCAGCAAATAGTGGAAACTTGGACACAACTGAGTACCTGATTTACAACACTAAACTGGCTTCCACCTCATTCCTGCCTCTAATTAATGGACTTCGCTTCAGGTTAGATCAAAGCAGGAAACACTCATAGGGCCTCGCTGTTTGCAACAAGAGCCAAACATCCAGCCTGGAATGTGACTTTTATTTTAAGTTAAGATGCAAACAGTTTGTGGTTTCTCTGCAACTTACTGAGGGAAACCTGAACAAACGCTAATAGAGCTGTCTGTGTATATCGAACCTGTCATTTAAGATAAGATTTACTTTATTGATCGCAGGGTTGGGAAATTTTGAGCCAGATTTGAGAAAAAGAAATATTCAAACCTGTGCAACCGATTCTTTTTATGTTTGTTTGTTTTAAGCACATTTCAGTAGAATGTGGCGTAAACATGACATAGCAGAAAAAGAACAGGTCACATAAAATTAAAATGATATGCGGACCTTCGACTTGACCTTCCAGAACTGTGAGTCAACTAATACAAAAGGAAATTAGAGCAGAAAGGGTCAAAATAGACGGCGTGAATCAAAGAGGTCGACTCTGAGCAGTAAAAAGCTCCGACGAGAGAAAACACCCCAAAAACGTCAGCGTCATGCAGGCCAAATGCCTTCACTGATGACATCGCATCCAACCATCTACACAGTTTATTAGGCAAACTATTTCCCATTTAACTATTTCCTTTGTAAATCAGGGCCAAACATATAGAGAAAATCTATTGAGCTGACAGACCCTGCAAATACAGCACCGGAGATTAAGCGTTTGTGTAAATGTTGCAGTTTCCTAATCACACTCCGGCCCCCGTGTTCTCCGAACGCTCGGCGTGAGCAGCAGAAGGAATCCGTCCCGTTGACCTCACAAAGAGCCGCGACACATCAGCTCGTTTTGAACGGTCACAAGCTAAAAGGTGCCACCGCCCGCGGGCCGCTGGTTGCTGAGCTCTGGTCATGTTACTGGCGCAGGAATGTGCCTCCTCCTGGTGGGGGCCGCTGCAACAACAAGGCTCCTTCAGAGAAGCTGCCGCAGCAGGCAGACAGTCAGTCGGGCCCCGGGGACACGATGCGGCCGTCCTTAAAAGTCTTTAAAGGTGTCCATTGATTCTAAACCGCTCCGTGTGAAACGTGGAGAGGTGCTTTCCGCTTCTCACGCACGCGTAATCGAATCGAGTTAGCATTGGTGAAATGGCTGCAGGAGTGTGGAAAAATGTTTGCCCCCTTATAAATTTCTTCTGTCTTTTTTCAGACAAAGACGTAGACAAAGTCGTCAGATTGCACTAAGGACAACACTCTTTGGTGTGGAAGTTGCTACCAAAGCTCAAAGCTAGCCATTTCCGATGAAGTCCGATAAATCACAAAAGCTGCGACAGCTGAGGAAAAGGAAGTAAGGTTTTCTTTGGAAGCAAGAGAGCGAGATTTCCAAGACATCCCAGGAAGGCGTGAAGGTGAACAGGGCCGTTGTTCTGCCCAGGGCGGACCACACACACAGGAGGGGCCACCAAAAATGTCAGGCTTGTGAAAAATCATCAGCCACACTGTCACCTAAACAGGACTGAAAAAGAAGTCGGAAGCAGTTCATTATCACTTTTATCGCAATTTAAGAAAAAAAAAACCCACAAAATATGATCAAATTTTAAAGTCCATGTCACTCAGTCCTGTCTGTTACCAGCTTGTCTTTGCTTTTAAAATAGGAAGTCGTGTTCATAGTGATCCCTCTCTCTCCGTGCGACATCAGCCCTGTGACCGCTCATGGCAGGAAGACTAAAACATTTTTTGGAGCAGTGCTACAAATGATTGCGGAACTCTGCGTCTTCCCGTCAAGGATTTAAAAGCTGGAACGGACTTCGAAACATCCGCTAGGCACATGGTACCAAAACAGTTTGGTCCAGTGGTTTTTATATTCATCAAGTCACAGAGAACTGCCGGAGTTATACAAAAATAAGACGAACACCAGAGACGGTCCTGTGAATTTCAACCTCAATTCATGAGGTTAAAAATCTTTCGACCTCATGAATTGCTTAATTATTTGCTCTTTAATAAGGTATAAAAATGCTTTGAAACAATGTCAATATTAAGCATTACCGGCGGCATGGTTACAATACAGATCCTTCTGTCAATTGCGTTTGCAATGTGGTTCAGCGGCCGTGACGAGTCCAATCTGTTAAAAACGTGTCTCTATCGACCTCTTCTGAGGATTTCTGCCTCATTGTGTCCGATCACAAAGGCCTGGATTGAAATAGTTAAACACTAACGTCAGTGAAAACCTAATCATGCCTAAAAGTGCTCACATGACTGATAACGTGGCTGGTGTTGGTCCCAAAGATTATTCAGGCCAATGACAACAACTGTGTAGCGTCTGGTTGAAATAGCTTCTTACAACTTGTCATCAAAGAAACAACGAGAAAACTCCGTACATTTTATTGCTAATTTATTTTGAAATCTACGCTTCCATTTTCTTACACCTCACACTGATGTCTGCCTTTATGTTTCCCTTTCTTCTACGATACCAATAAATTTATAAAAAATAAAAAAAAATTTAAAAAATGAGTATATAATATGACAAAATGTGAAAAATAGAAATCGAATCGAATCTCCCATTCGATTTGATTCCATTAGGTTATTTAGGGTCGCGATTCGATTACGACGATTTTTGATTCAGAAAATGTTTGATCCAGAAACGATTTTTAGTTCAGAAACCAATTTTTCTTTTCCAACAGTCTAGAGATTCTGTTGCTTTTCCTCTTGGCTTTAACTGACCAGAGGCAAAAACGACGTAAACAAAGAGAACGTTAATTTAAAACAACTTTATAAAGCTCCATGATGTATCAGATTCCATCAGTAACTTAAATTATCAGTATGAGGTTAACCTTAGCTGTCTCTTCTTTTTAAATAATAATAATAATAAACTAGCAAAGAATTATTCAAACATAATTTTGCAAAAAATTAGGCAGACAAAAATCGATTTTTGAGTATTTTGAGTGAATTCAAAATTCCCATTAGATGGAAATGTGATTTCCCTCTGTGCCTCTGGTGAAAAAGTTTATGGGGATGAATATTTTACTTTACTCTGTAAACAGATTCAGAAACGGAAGCAGGAACGACCCAAACTGAGGCTGGAAAACACGACAGTTTTGTCAAAAAAACAAAAGAAGAAACATTTTCCTGCATATCTGCACTCTGCAGTTAGAGCGTGACGAAACGCACGAGTGACTCACAAGAGGATGATCTTGCGGTTGATGTCCGGTCTGAACGGGAAGGGCGAGGGAAAGGCCTCGTGGTCCAGCGGGCCGTCGCCCTGGTCCAGCGGCGTCTCATTGGCTTCCTCACTCAGCTGCTGTTGCCACACCGGAAGGGACTGGATATCCACAAACTGGGAGCGAGCCCCCAGAGGATCCATCCCACCGACCGCCGCTAGAAGCTCGCACGGCGTCTCGGAGGAGCTGCGAAGCACACGGAGCCGTCACAACAGCGCAAACCAGGCCGCTCAGTGACTTATGATCCACATGTCTGTCTTGTTTACCATCAAAGTCCCTTAATTAAAGTGATAAAAGAGAAGCTTGAAGCAATTGGAAGAATGTGATCTGGTGTGTTAAGACCAGTGATGACATAGTTACTTTGAGAAAGTAACTTTAATCAGATTACTGATTACTCCTTGAAAAAGTAACTTTGTTTACCGATTACTTGATTTGAAAAGTAACTAAGTTACATTAAAAGTAACGTTTTTAGTTACTTTCAGCAGCTGCTAACAACAACAACAACAACAACAACGCTCCGCCACCTGTGAACGTCACATTGATGATCTTTGCCAATACTTCATTGTAAGTTGTTTTATAATGATTACATCAACAATGTGTCTTCAATTATGTGGTTGAACTGAAGGGGAGATTGTTTAATGGTTATAACAGTACAAAAAAAAACTTTAGTAATTTGTGCGTGATTTTGTGTTTCTATTGTCTGGAAAACTATAAATAGGATTTCAGAAAAAAAAAAAACTTTTGAATGTCTTTGTAACAATAAAAATTATTTCCTTTCAGCAGGTGATCCTTACTTTACAAAAAAACAAAGATCTTCACCCTTTTGTTGCACTGAAGCATGAAACAAAGCAGCAATTGTATGCAAAATAATTCTACATGTACACATCTGTGCCACCTCCTCATTTTATCTTATCTGACCACTTCTTTCAGTAACGAGTAATCTAACGTGTTACTATTCCAAATCCAGAAATCAGATAAAAGTTACTTATCCAAATCACTGTGTGTTACTATTTTCTTTAGTAATTTTATCTCCTCTGCGCGTCTTGGTGAGTGACCACCTTTTCTACATTCATCAGCTGATCAGAAACAATGGAGGGAGGAGAGAGATGCACATTTTGTTGCTGGGAAATCAGGAACTATTTTCAGTTTCTGTCAAGTCCGATTATTTCAAGACAACAAAAAGTAGTCATGCTGTGGGGTGGATTCACCCTGTGCACGCCTGATTTCTCTCTGGGTCCTCCGGCTTCCTCCCACAGTCCAAAAACATGGCTGCTGGGTTGACTAGTCTCACTTGACAGCTTACAGATGATTTGTGTCAGAAGTGGAGGTTCACCTTTTTTTTTTTTAATCAGAAAAACAAACAACCCAAACAGAGCTGGTGTGTGATGGCATCGATCACAGACCACAGACCAAACTGAGGATCTGAAAACGGATTTGAAAGAAGCTCTTCCTTCAGGCTGACGGAGCTTGAGCTGTTATGATGCGAAGAAGATTGGAGAAAAACTAGACGAGTAATTTATACTTAAATTTCTATAAGATTATAGGTTCATGTCCCTTTTCTGTAATTAATTTTTGAGAGAGCAGGCCTCGAAGTAAATAAACCAATCAGAAATTATCTCTATTAGTGAAAAAAAATAATCATTAATTAAATAACTGTCTCAAAATGCTGTAGTTTACACTTAATTGTTCAGAGATGAAGAGCAATATTTCTGAAACATTTAGCATTCCTGTCCAGCTGAATCAGCAGACACCTACCTACCGCGTCCACGATAAAGAACTATATCTAATAAAAACACGTAGAAATATCGAACCAATACCTTCAAAGCTCAGGCGGGATTGTTTTTACGTTGAGTCGTCATTTTATTCAAGAAATTGACTCCAACAGCAAGAGAAACCGAGCTAAAAAGTCCCCATCACCATGGTTCACTCAGTTAGCAAACATGTCAGTAGCACAATGACGCAACGACGTACGTCGAAGCCGCAGCGTACCAGAAACATCCGGTTGGGGATTTTCAAACTAAAAGTGATCAAATAGCAAAGGAGAACCAATAAGTTTGTTTTCATTTTTGTTTTTCAGCCCTTTTTTTATTTCCCCCGTGCAATTTGTCATTGTAAATGTATTTTCCGTCTATATATTTCAAAAATATAGACGGAAAATATATTTATGTTGAAATGCATTTTCAACAAATATATTTTCTGTCTGGAAAATACATAGAAAATCAAGGGTTGTGGGGAAACAGAAAAAGATAATGTTATTTTTGTAATAAAGCTATTTCCCATACTGCTAAATTATTGTAACGTAATTTCTACAGAAATGTCATTTATAACATTTAATTTGCTGCTTTAATTGGGTAGCCATCTAGCATTCGGCTTAATTTAAAAAATAACTTTTCAGTGTGTCAGCTGAATTTCTTGAACTTGTCCCTTTAAAAGCATTTGAGTTGACTTTGTAGTTCTTGAATTATGATGCTTCATATCTGGAGATATTGCCAAGCAGACAAATATGAAGAAAGAAGTATGCAGTATGCAGCAAAATATTTCTGTTTGATTTTTTTCCCCCTGGCACCTCAGAAAAGAAACATATAAATTGCATTAAGGAATGGGAGAAGATGACATGTAGGGCAACAGATATTAATAGAAAATTGCAGACAGGGTGTGGATTGACAGGAATTTTGTGACAAACTGATAGCTGATCACCGCTGTGTTTTATTTTGTTCACATTACCAACAATCTTCCGGTACAGATCGTGTTATTTGTCGTGTGTTTGACTCGTTTGTTAGTCTTTGCGAATCAGCTGACTGGTACACACAAGCACTTCTGTTGTAGTTGTACTGGAACTTGTGGGGAAACTTTCTGCACAGCATAGCTGCGAATCCAAGCCAAGAACTACTCACGAATAAAATATGTCCTCAAAAACTAGCATGCGATAAATATTTCCTTTATTTTCTCACAACGGCAACGTCATGAAGTTTGTCCTGGTGTCGCAGGCAAAAGCAACAGAATGAGCGTAGTCGACAATCATAAAAGTAAACACGAATACGGTCATTTCTGCATCAAAGTATGTCTAGAATTATCTATCATCGTGTACTGTACTATTCGTGTGTAATTACTGTACCAGATAAATAAAGGAATGGTTCGTAAAATCAGCATTTAGAGGTTTTGAAATCAATCTGCGATCGATGCGTCAGGTCTGACTCAGACACAGCCGGTCAAGGAAGAAAACACAAGTTAGCAGCTCTGCGCCGCATTTCAGAGGTAAGAGCCCAGACTGACACGTCGAAAGAGTACTGCAGCGAGATATGAATGTTGTCTGAGGCTTCAAAATACATAATTATTCGTTTCTGTTGTTTATAATAAGCTCATTTAAACTGAACACAGCCACGTGCGTACAGAAGCGCAGACGGCTCGGTAAGGGTGCACTCGATTTATATCACTCTTTGCAATTTGCGCGAGCGGAGTTAAAGGGCCTTTGGTTGTTTCAAGCGAGGAAAAGCTCAAACTCCACACATACGGTGTCCCATGAAACAAAACAAGCCCCCCCACTACCCCACACCATGGCGACTGAAATCATGTACAGAAATGTACGTAAAATATAATTATATGAAAGCAGGAAAAGCCCGAACTGCGTAGGCCGAAACTAAAGCATGAGACGCTCAGAGGAGGAATAGTTTCCACGGACAGGATTCAGCACGTGAAGCAAAACACGTGTGTTTTACGTTAGGGAGTTTGAACGTTTATGTTGTGGGTTATTAATATTAAAAGCTACGATAGAGCTCCTAAAACATGTTAGTGACACCGTAACTGCAAAATACAAACATTTGAAATGTCTCCAGGCAATTTAGAAAATTGCTTCCAGTGAGTATTCAGACCCCTCGAAGGTTTTCTAACCTTCCCACTGCAAAGCGTCATGTTGCCACCATCAGCTAAACTTCATTGTTTAGGTTGCCCTATCTGAATGGTGTGGCATGTTTTTGTAATGTCCTGTCAGTTTAATGGGGTGGCCGTCTTTCTGTCAGTTTGCCATAGATTTCCTTTTTTTTTAAACAATGGATTGAACAGTGCTCTTTTGTTGTATTTCTTCGCTTTAGTTCAGATCCCATTAATGTATTAGAACATTAACGTTACCCACCCGTGGAAGCCATGCTGATCTGACCGAGTCGTTGTCTTTGGACTGTGAGTAAATAAAGATCCCTGTGTTGCAGGATCCAGCACCTTCTCCGGCTGCTGGTCATGGGTTTGACCAAACAGTACCTGCGCTACGCCGCCAGCGCCGTGTTCGGCGTCATCGGCAGCCAGCGGGCCAACATTGCCTACGTCACGCTTCGTGGCGGGGAGAAGGGCCGCTACGTTGCCGTGGCCGCGTGCGAACATGTCTTCGTCTGGGACGTCCGAAAAGGAGAGAAGGTGAGACTTCAGGGCGGTGGCTCGGCTCGGCCTTGGCGAATTGTCCGCAACCGACTCAGGCAGAATTTGCCGTCTTTCTTGCCCAGGTCCTGATCCTGCAGGGCCAGAAGCACGAGGTGAGCTTCCTCTGCCCGTCTCCGGACGGCGTTCACGTCGCCGTGGGTTACGAGGACGGCATGGTGCGGATCTTCAACCTGCTGAGCGGGGAGAGCAATGTTTCCTTCAACGGTCACAAGTCCGGTGTCACGGTGATGAACTACGACGCTCTGGGGGCGCGACTCGTCACCGGCTCCAAGGTAACGTTGACACGATTAACACCAGAAAGCTGCAGAGGAGTCACACACTTCACACTTTTAGTCGCATTTTGTGGTAATTTAACCTGATGGGTCATCACAAAGACTGGGCGGAGGTCCCAGAGCTACAGTGACTTGTTTTTGTTTGATCGAGTGATGTTTGTATGTTTTTATGTTGTTGTTTTTTTTTTTTTTGCACTGTTAAGGTTAAAAAAAAAAGCCGACACACCTTCAGAACAAAGTTTCTTCTTCTTTAATTTAGAAGAAGTAACTTTGTTTACCGATTACAAAGTTACTTCTTTGTAATCGGTAAAGATTACAAAGAAGTAATCTTTACATAATTATATATTATGTAAAGCGAATAATATATAAACATACATGTATAAATACATCCTAGATTTGCGCACGTATGCTTAGGCCTGTCACGTTAGGAAATGTTGCTGGACGATGAATGGTCCCAAAAGTTAAATAATATTGTTGTTTTGAGACAATTTTCAGGTGATATAATGGTGTAATAATGCAAGGACACGTTCTCAAAGATCAATAAACATTAAATTTGCGTTAAACATTTAACGCTGGAACTGGAAGACATTTGAAATATCCAAAAATAAATAAACAAAACAACAGAAACAGCAAATGAAACGAATAATGAAGTCTGTAATAATCATAATCAGCTTGAAATTGATGTAAATCTCATGAAATGTCACAATTTACTCTCTTTTGGAAAACCAATACTGCCACCTCCTGCCTGTGAAGCGAGCCACTGTCCAAAGAGAAAAGGCAAAAGAAAGATACATAATGAAGGTTAAGTTGGACATATTTTTAGTTCAGGCCTATTAAAACGACCTTAATCTTAATGCATGTTGCAGTTGAACAACATGCTTCGTTATTTACTATAGTGTGGCCTTCTTTTGTAATATGTCAGATATGCTGTTCACAGAAGTCGACGTTCAGAGCAGAATCGTTACACTTCCACTTCCCAGGCACTTTGTGTTGGTCTGTCCCATAAAGCTCTAACAAAACACAGGAAGGTCTGTGGCTGAAGCGTGACGACATGCGAAGACTTTCTCAAGTCACAGCAACCGTTTTTGTCTCGCTTGCGCTTCCGGGTCGAATTCTGGTTCTCGCTGATTGGTTGCAGCTTTTCTCTCTGCTTCCCGTTTGCCTCTTCAGGACACAGATGTGATCGTGTGGGACATCATCAACGAGTGTGGACTGTACCGGCTGAGGGGACATAAGGACGTCATCACGCAGGCCTTGTTCCTTAAAGACAAGAACCTCCTGGTCTCAAGGTAATGGCCATTAGCTGCTGCTGCTGCTGCTGCTGCAGGTGGAACAAAACGTCTTCTATTGGTCAATCTGAGCTTATACGTTTACAGAGTTTGTTCTGTAAACGTATAAAAGTCTTATTGACTTTGTCCAGTTAGAATTACAGTTGTCAATAATTTAATCCATATTGAAAAAAATTGATTCTTTAGAATAGAATAGAAAAAAAAAATCTTATTCTCCCTTTGGGTTTTTTATGTTTGCCTTTTTCTAAGATCTTAAAGTTGCTGTTTGGGTTTTGTTAATGTCTTACAATAACACAATTACAAATAATCAGTGCATTATTTTCAAATTTCCTGTTAATTTTCAACATTTTTTTAACTCAAAAACACGGCAGCGTGCTGGATGACTGACCACCGGGCTCAGCAGGTTTTCTGGGGGAACCCCTGCAGTAGTTTCAAGTAGTTTCTAAAGTGTCGTTGATAGAAATGCATCAATTTCTAACGACAAAATCAAAAGTCTTATAAGGAGTTTTTCACAATAAGTGCGGCGGTATTTGTCTAACTGTGTTTCTGTGTGACCTGTGCTGCCGTCCAGCTCCAAGGACAGCTTTGTGAAGTGGTGGGATCTGGACACGCAGCACTGCTTTAAGACCTTGGTGGGCCATCGCAGCGAGGTGAGCGCTTCTTCTACTGCGTCCAGTATTTCAACTTCAACAGTTTGCATTGTAGTGACATTAATATAACTAAAATACATCGAGAAGATATTAGCGGGAGCTGGAGCGGGAGATTGTCCACAGTGAAATCGTTGGTGTACAGACACGGGCTGAAAAGCCGCTCTGAGAGGAAGAAGCCGTCACTACAAAAACAGCAGAAAAACTGAATTGCGTTTTGGAAATCCACACACAAAACACTGAACTTGAATTTAGCCTTCACAACCATTTCAGTGGAGGAAAGAAGAAACGGGGTGGCAGCGTCGTCGTGTTTGCTGCAGAAAGCAGACGCCATCATGGGGGAAGAATGTCATTTGGGGTTATTGTCGCAGAAGACATCAGAACTAAAGGCTTGGACACAAATGGGTCAAACTAGGCAATGCAGCCAAAATACTCAAGAAATTTATGTAAGCGTCTGATTGAAGGCATCAATAAACAGCTACCGTTAACCAGTCCTGGCTGGATCTAGTTGGTGAGGCTCTGCTGTGTTATCCCTGAACACTGAGTGAGCGTAACGGTGTGGACTTCCTCTCAGGTGTGGGGAATGGTTCTGTTGGACCGCGACAACAGGCTGCTGACGGGGTCGGCCGACAGCGAGCTCCGCGCCTGGGACATCCGCCGCCTGGAGGAGGTGAGGTTTTATCCCCTAGAAACAGATACGATCGCAGCCTTCCACGGTTTGACTGCCGAGGAGGAAAAACAGCACTCTGGATCTGTTCTCAGAGCCTCTGCAGCTGTGACGTGTTTTGGACCCGTCTCCTCTTTGAAGATGCCGCGTTTTGGGCCATATTTGCTTTCGCAGATATGGCCCGCGTCGGCTCATAAGCGAACCAGAACCAGAACCGACAGAGCGCCGTTTGACAGCTCATTAGCCTCGTTTCTCATCCGCTCATTCCGTCTCTTTACGTCCCGCTTAGGGAAAGGCTGAGGGTGAGCCCAGAGTGAAGAAGGGGAAAACTCTGCTGGAAGACGATGAGGATGACGATGGCAAAGAAGAAGAGGAGGAGGGGGAGAGCGTGGAGGAGGTACTGAGGTCGTTAAGAGTCCATTTGTCCCAGGAAATCCTTGTCCAATTCATTGAAGTTTCTGTTTGGAACTCGACAACAGGAAGAAAATATTCACATATTTACACTCTAATTTGTTCTGAATGTGAAAAAAAAAAAAACGTGCACTGATCCAATATCAATATCTGTATCGCTCCACATGTTGGAAAAAAAGTCTAGATTGGGTATCGGTCACAAAGCACACGATCCACAAGGGCAGATCTACTCAGTCTAATTCTGCGTGTTGTGCTCTTGACTGATCTCATGTTTTATTATTATTACTATTTATTTATTTATTCGTTTTTTTTTTTTTTTTTACATGTTTGACCAAAGGTAGTCAACGTTGCACTGTTATAATTTCTCTGATTGAGAGATATTTGATCCAGTTTGTGAAGCTGCACCGATGCAAAGTTATCACAGAAATTTGTGATTCAGTACATTTATGCCTGCGTTTAAAAAAAAAAGAAGAGAGAAAGAAATGTTTTAAGTCAATCCAGCTCTGTTTTTCTGTATCGGATCGGTATCGGCCAGCACTAAGCCTCAGGTATCGGAAGAGAAAATAAATATATGAAAGCGAGTCCATCCGATGGCATTATACGTCAGATACCTAAATGTTCCCGTGGTTTAAACACAGGAAGTTGTTGTTATTTGCGTGCCTGTAATTGTGCCGTCTTGCTCCGGTCTCCTCGTCAGCGCATCCTGAGCTGTAAGAAGGCCGGCTCCATCCTGAGAGAAGCCAGAGATCGGGTCGTGTCGCTGACAGCAGACTCCAGGGCCAGAGTCGTCGCCTGCCACGTGAGTGAAGGATTCTCTGGACGCCTTTAAAGTGACTGGAAGCTGTTGCTCTCCTAATGGACACATCATGTTCTTTCTTTTTTAACAAATTGATCCTCTCTTCTCTGGTTTTAATAAAATGTTACGCTCTTCTTAACAATGTCTTTAAAAAAAAAAAAAAACGTTCAGAATGTCTTTTATTTGATTTTACATCATATCGTTTGATTTCAATAACATCCCCATCTGGGAAAGTGTGAAAAAAGGGAATGGAAAAAGATTTCCGTTTCTATGCAGACGTGTCCCCGACATCTCTTCTTTCCTTTCTCATTCCTTTTGATCGTATCTCATCCCTTCCTACACTATCTGTCTCTTACTTCATTGAGCCCGTCTGTCTTTCCTCACCGCTATCCTTCCTTCTGTCCTTCTTCCTTCCTTCCTTCCATCCATCCTCTCTTTTTGATCTTCCTTTCTTTCATCACTTGGCTCCTTCCCTTTCTTGTGACATTTTTTCCTTTCATTTCTCTGTTACTTTCCATCTTTCTTCCGCTTGTCTTATTTTCCTCTTTTAATCTTTCTTCTTTCCCTTCTTCTTTCCCAATATTTCTTCTTTTCATCTCCTTTCATCTTACTTTTCGTTTTCCTTTCTCCGTTTCAAATATCTTCCTTTCTTCCTCCCACCCTGCCTTTCTTCTCTTCATATTTGCCATAACTCTATACTGTTTTATGTATTTATTAGAATGCAGCTCTGGCACGTTGAGTTTGGAGACGTCGTGAGATTTTAAGCTGTAAAATGTTGAGGCAAACGGCCCCTTGGCGCGTTTCCGGTCTACATTTTCTGCGTCGACGATGACCAACGCTTCTCTCCCTTCTGGACCAGGGAAACGACGCGGTACTGGAAGTGTTCACGGTGCTGTCTGAGGAGGAAGTGCAGAGAAAAATGAACAAGAAGCTGAAGAAAGCCAAGAAGAAAGCAGCCAAGTGAGCTCAGATCAGACATGTTTTCTGTTCGTACCGTCAGTTTAACTTCAGACATCCTGTTTGTATTTGGGGAAAAAGCAAAAACCCTCAATAAATACGTGGAAGTTTAACGTCAGAAGACTGGAACTCAGATGACGCTGATGGATTAATTTTAGACAATACATTACGTCTAAGGTATTGTTTAGGTTATAGCTCTCCATCGTCTCTTCAGGGACAAGCAGATATAGATAATGGATGGATATAAATAAATAACAATACAATAATGGATGGATTTAAATAAATAAGTGTCCGGCCAAAAAACGGGAGTTCCAGACTTTTACAATAAATACAAGCTAATCCAAATAATGTTTCAGTGAGCATCAAAAATGTGTATAAATTACAGTGACAAGGTACAAATGTGATTGCTACAATTAAAACGCACAAGTGGAATCTGAAGGGCTGTGAGGATGGATCCCTGAGGAACACCCGTAGACAACTTCATAGACAATTCACACATTTCTGCTCAGACGAACCCAATGATGTGACGCACAGTCCTGGGCTGATCAATCATCCCGTATCAAAACATCAGGATGATTTAGATGCCGAGCTTGGTATTTTATTGTGGGAAAACTAGACACTTTACTGCTTTATCTTACCTTCTGTAATACAGTTTAACCAAAATAACACTGATGTACAAGTAGTTAAAGGATTTATTATTAAAGTTGTGGACTTTGTTGTGCTTTCATCTACCTTTCATCTTATCTGCTCTAAAGCTGCTGTCAGTTTCTGTGAGTTTGGATGCGATGTCTGAGATCAGAAGCTGATTGTTGTTGTGCCACTGCCCCCTGCTGCAGAACGCAGGGAGATGCAGGCGATCAGACAGCCGAGCCGGTGGTGGAGAGAACGCTGAAGGACGAGATCATTAGACTGACGAACATCAAGGCTTCCGCAAAGATCAGGTGAGACACAAAGAGAGGAGATCACAACGTTTAGGCAGGATTTGCACGTTTATTGCTACGG
The DNA here is from genome assembly GCA_010277015.1 of Poeciliopsis turrubarensis. NCBI lineage: Eukaryota > Metazoa > Chordata > Actinopteri > Cyprinodontiformes > Poeciliidae > Poeciliopsis > Poeciliopsis turrubarensis. Next base: position 4,746,335 of record VMRN01000032.1, read on the forward strand.
TTACGTCCGTGTTGTCCCCTCAGGTGGGTGGACGTCCTGTCGTGTGCCGGCGGAGAGCTGAAGGTGGCGCTGCTGCTTCAGAACAACACCGTCGAGACCTACAGTCTGAAGACCGCCGACAAGAACCCGGCGGCCAATAAGACGGCCCGGCTCACGCTGGGCGGTCACCGCACCGACGTCCGCACGCTGGCCTTCAGCTCCGACAACCTGGCCGTCCTGTCGGCCTCCGGAGACACGGTCAAAGTCTGGAACAGGTGACGACGCCGACCGGAAAGCAAAACCCGGGAACTATGGATCGATCTCCTAAATGATTAACGACTAATTGTCGTAATCGATTATTGCCAACTTTTAAAAATGTTATATATTGTCAGAATAATCAATTAATCTTTTCTTCTTTAAAGTTAAATTGATTAATCGTCAGAATAATTGATTAATCTGATAAGAAAAGTTGGCAGCAAGATGAACAAAATTTCAGTTGTTCATATTGGCCCAGTTTGGTTTATTGAATATGTTAAAAAATGACGATATATCGTACATCCCTACCTTTTTTTAATGGTGGGGATGCAGCATTAATACACTTTAAATAGATTAAAAGAGTTGTTTGTTTTAGCAAATTGACTTTTTCTGAGTCTGTATAACCAAGTGAGTAATCGATTAGTTGACAATTATTCAACTAATCGATTAATCACGATTAGTTTGATTAATGGTTTCTGCCCTAAACCAGAGGTTCTTGTTTGTGTCACAGGTCAACGCTGCAGGTGATTCGCACCATGGCGTGTGAATACGCGCTCTGCTCGCTCTTTGTGCCCGGAGACAGACAGATAATCCTGGGATCGAAGGTATTTGGACTCCATGTGGGTCGTGTCCAGCGTCAACGCGTCCCCAAAGTTCGTCCCTTTCCTTCAACTCTGCGATTCTGTTCCTCTCGCGTCAGAATGGGAAGCTGCTGATCTTTGAGCTGGCCTCAGGAAGCCTTCTGGAAACTGTGGACGCCCACAGTGGAGCTGTGTGGTCACTGTGCCTGGCACCGGATCAGGTAAACCGGACCACCGCGAGAACCCTGGGACGGGCTCCACCGTACGAGTCCGGATTACTTGACAGTAACTTACTGTAGTCTGGTTTTTCCGTGCGTCTCGCAGAGGGGAATTATCTCCGGAAGTGCTGATAAGACGGTAAAGTTCTGGGAGTTTGAGCTCGTCAAAGACAAAGGAACGGACCAGAAGTGAGTTCCATGTTGAACAACAAGACACCATCAATACACTTTGCACAAAACAATTTAAGGGACTTGGATGTTATTATGTTTCTTTTTTTTTAAGGATGCACTTCACCAGGTCATTTCTGCACATGCTCAGTTACCAATAGTTACTCCATTGTTGCCAATTTTATTTTACATTTTATTTTTTGGTAAAAAAAAAATAAATAAATTGGGTTCGGCCAAACTTGAAATCAGCAGATTAGGGTCTTTTTTTTAATATAAATTAGTGCATAAAAACCAAACGTTACAGACTAGCAAACAGATATTGACCCACATATTAACCACTTAGATACAAGAACAAACAATAAAATAAAGCTGTACAAACTAAAACGGATACATTGAAGACAAAGGCAAAACACAGAACAGGTCCTAGGTTAGGATAGTTTTTTGACTTTTAATCTTGGATCGATCTTATTATTTTTCATGTTTTTCTGATATTCCTTGTTTATCAAAGGCTCTCCTTTCCACCCAGAAAGAGAAGAAAAAACGTGTCAGAACGAAGAATAAATAAAGTAGCGGAATTAAAGATAACTAGACAAGATATTTTGTGATCTTATCAGCAGGCTTTTCGCACCAGTTGCAGTTTTTCTGGCTGATGCGATTTTTTTTTTTCCTGTAACTCTTTGCCAGGCGGCTGACGGTGAAACACACTCGCACGCTGCAGCTGGACGAAGACGTTCTGTGCGTGAAGCTTTCTCCTGATCACAGACTGCTGGCCGTCTCTTTGTTGGACTGCACCGTCAAGGTCTTCTACACGGACACCCTGAAGGTAGACGTCTCGTATCCCATCAACCCGCGTTCGATACGCCACATGCATGAGGAAACCGTGTTAACCGACCAGAGCGCCTGTTGTCCTTGTTTCGGTTTCAGTTCTTCTTGTCTCTGTATGGACACAAGCTGCCTGTCCTTTGTTTGGACATCACACATGTGAGTGACTCGGACTGTGATTTGAGTGAACGCAATCTGCGGGCTCTTGACGCTGCTTTCTTTAACTAGGACAGCGCTCTGATCGCCACCGGCTCTGCAGACAGGAACGTAAAGATCTGGGGTTTGGATTTCGGCGACTGCCACAGATCTTTGTTCGCTCATGACGACAGGTACGGACCGACGCGCCGTAAGAAACCGAGCACGGGTTCGCTGGAACAGCGCCGCGCTCTTTCTCCTCGCCGCGTCTCGATCGTCTCGTTGTTTTGTCCCGTCGAAGCGTTGCAGGCTTCAGAGACTTGCTCATCCCCGTGTCCTCTCTGCTCTCCCCAGCGTCATGTTTCTCCAGTTCGTCCCCAAGACTCATTTGTTCTTCACCGCCGGGAAGGACAAGAAGATCAAGCAGTGGGACGCTGACAAGTTCGAGCACATTCAGACCCTGGAGGTGAGAGGTCCTCCGAAGCGGCGGCTCCGCCTACAGCCCCGACTCTGACCTGCTCCGTTCGGGTTTCAGGGTCACCATCGGGAGGTCTGGTGTCTGGCCATCAGCCCCAACGGAGATCACCTGGTGTCGGCGTCTCACGACAAGTCCCTGCGTCTGTGGGAGCGGACCAGGGAGCCCATCATCCTGGAGGAGGAGCGGGAGATGGTGAGCTGGGAGCGCCTGGCCAGCAGTCAGCGTCTCTGCGTCTGTGTTTACGCTCCGTTTGTGTTCACAGGAGAGAGAAGCTGAATTTGAAGAGAGCATGGCCAAAGGAGACGCACCTGTGGTGAGCGCCACCGTTTTTAACTTTCCTAACTTATGTTTTTTTTTTTTTTTTTTTTTCATCTCACCTTAGCTAAAGTAACATTATAGCAAGGGATGCTAATAGTCGACTTACAATTAATTGAGTACTAATGGTTTAAAACTAGTTCCAGTTCATTACCCAACAACTTAGACCTGTTCTTTGTACCTGTAGTTCGGCTGCCATCCAGAAGAGGGCGCCAATGGTCATCCCTAAGTGGAGCTAGTTGATAAGAAATAAAGATGGCGGGGCCTTACCAGAGCGGGAGGGACAAACGGTCCAAACAGAGTCCAGTATGGGAAGCAAAATGCACGTTACGCGGTTTTGTTTTGAAATATAATCTCTCAACAAGCTCCTTAAGTTATCGACTGAGTAACGCTGATTCAGCCAAAGTGCTGCATGACAGAGCAGCATCAGCTTTTTATGAGAAAATTAGCCCCGTATGTTATGGAAGGACGGCCGGCCGTCTTGAAACAACAATCAATAAATCCAAACAATCAATGAGATGAATCAACTTTAGATTAACTTGCATCCCTGGTTTCAGCTTAAGCAGCTAAAAATCCGGTTTTAGTTCATTCATTATTAACCTTCAGTGTAATTTACAGGAAGCTAATCAGGGCCGTAGCACCGATTTTCTCTCAAGTCAGGCTTCATATAGAAAGGCCGTTAGTCGCTGTTTGAGGGCAGCGAGCCGTGGACTAACACCGCTCCGCCTGCAGGTACCAGGAGAGACGGAGGGCGAAGCGGCACCAGCTGGGAAGAAGAGCATCGAGACGGTGAAAGCTGTAAGTCGCCTTCCGCTCCCGTTAGCGTCTCTTAAGGCCAAACGGGGACGGTAACCACGGACCACTTGCCTGCAGGCGGAGCGAATCATGGAGGCTCTGGAGCTTTACCGAGAAGAAGCCAGGAAGTCGGAGGAGCACAAGTATTTCTGTGAGAAGGCTGGGAAAGAGGTGAGAACTTGTTTCCTCCTTTTGGCGTCAGATGCCCACACATGAGGTACGACCGACACTAAAAACGTCTGATCGGCTCGTTTTTCAGCTGCCTCCTCCTGAAGCCAACCCTATCCTCGTCGCCTTTGGAAACGTTACTGTAAGTGAATTTCTAAACGCAGAAGGAAAAACAAATATTTACGCAGATGCTGACCTTGGATATTTCGCTCTTTGCTCTCGCAGCCGTCCCGCTACGTCTTAGATGTAATAAGAAAAGTCAGATCCAGGTAAAAAAAAATAAATAAATAAATGAACTGAACTATTCCTCCCTCTTTTTTCTATCTTTTTTCCTTTTACTATAATTATTTCTGTCCTCTGTGGTGATCACCAGTGAGCTGGAGGTTTCTCTGCTGGTGCTGCCGTTTCCTTACGTCCCTGAGCTGCTGAAGCTTTTCAACGCCTACATCCAGCAGGGCCTGGAGGTGGAGCTCGTCTGCCGCTGCCTGTTTTTCCTCCTCAAGTAAGACCGAGAAAACAACAAACGTGTCAATTTACATTTCACGACCTTGCTGATTTCACGTGTGGCGTAATTTGTTTTGTTGCAACTGCTAACTTTATCTACCTCCTCCTTCATAGACATGTTGTCCTCAAGCTCAGAGATCCTTGGAATCACTTTCCTCATTACAGCTCAACAGGCTTTCTGAAGGCCTTTAGGTTTTTCTGTAATAGTTTATTTATTTTTAGGTGTCCAAGGACAATATGCTAAACAAAGCAACAAAACAGAATAATGCAAAAAAGTTCCCAAGACATTGTCTTTTAGCTTAACTTTCTTTTTAATTGAACTCCTTGTGAAATTGAGGAAGTTATTTTGAATTTTGTTGTTTCAAATGTGATTCTTTGAAACGCACTTTGAAAAATATAGACGAAGACAAAATCTCTTTATATTTGTTCAAGCAAACCCGACGTATTACCCCAATGTTCCACATTTTTAAAAGGATATTTCTGAATTTTTGTTTCAATTGCAATTGCAGCTACAGTTGATTGTTTGCTTTCAGGATCCATTTCGGTCAGATCACCAGTAACCAGATGTTGGTGTCCGTCATCGACGAGCTGAAGACCAACACGCTCTCCAAAGTCTGCCAAATCAGAGTAAGTCGTCATCTGCGTAGAGACGCATCCTGTGGCTTTAAAGCTGCAGATTTTGGGTTTTTTTTCCCTCCCTGTTTAATAAAATTATCTTTTCTTTTAACTTTAAGGTATTTTGTTAAAATTGTAAGACATGAAAGGCGAACACAGCCCAATCTTTTACTAGTATTTATTGTACATCTTTAAATCAAGTGCAGCAACAGACATTACACAGACTATTTTAGCACTTAATTGTGAATAATTTAGATTGAACTTAATCAACAAACGACGTACCTTTAACGGCTCAAAGACGTTACGCTCCCAACCTTTATGTCTAAAAAAATGTCCAATTATAACAGGCCTTCCAGAAGAAATTTGTTTTTTAATGTGTATTGACCAGTTTCCAGAATTTAAAATCAGTCACGGATGTCTAAATTTAAAGTTTTAATCTTTTCTAACACAAAAAAAGAACCTTATATCTCATAACCTTGACGTTGAAGGCAGATTATGATTTCACAACTACAATATAATTCAACATATCATCTGCATAGAGAGAAAGTCGATTGGTTTTGATCAGCACCAAAACCAGTGGGTTTTTTTCTCTGCAACATGCTTGATTTTCTAATTCTGTTGCTTCAGGATGTGCTGGGCTTTAACAGCGCCGCCCTTCAGTTCCTCCAACGGGAGATAGAGAGCAAAGAGGACGTGATGTTCTTCGCCGATGCCACAGGCCAACTGGAGGAGAAGAAGAAGAGAAGGAGGAAGAGGGAGCGCGCTGTTCTGACCATCGCTTAAAATTATAAAGAACATTTTTGGTGTTTTGATGCAAATTTCCTCCCCGCTTTAATTCCTTACTTTAATTACTTTTTATATGTTGTGAAGCCCCGACAGGATGTAACTCAGTGGTGAGCAGTGACATGCTTTATTCCCCAAATAAACAGAGTCTGAAGTTTTCTCACACAGCTTCATTTGTAACAAATAAATCCTGTGTGGCTGAGCGAGCCGTCCGTGTGCACAGCGCAGCCGCCATAAAGCGCAGTAATGTGCGGTCAGGTTTTTAATAGATTCCTGTCATGTTTAAAGCCGCGCCGCGTCCGTGATCGCCACACACAGAGGACACGTTTGATTGAGGCTGCTTCCGCTTCACGAGCCCAAAGGGAGGCATTTGGGTCGGGGACAGGGACGGTCTGGGATGTGGCAGCACTTTGGGACAACGTCGAAGTTCATGAGGTTCAGCTGTGAGTCGATAACTTTCAAGTTTATTTCAGTAATTCATTTTAAAAAGGAAAACTCAAATATGGATTCATTACATACACCGATTTGTTGTAAAAGTGACTTACTGTGCCTTTTGACCAGGTCAGGATATGTACAAAACATGTCCATTACTTTTTTCTTTTGACAAAATTATTAATGAGTTCAGTCAGTTCTGCCTATTTTCAGCTTTCAGAATGAGCTACCAACTGACGCACAATTATACAGCTGTACAGCTTTGACAATCAGAAGTAGAGCCTCCTGCACAACCAACAAGAATGCAGCAAGTGGTTTCTGGATTGTAAGTCAACAACCAAACACTTGACTTTTCCAGCAGCCGTCGTACAGAGCAAACAGCGTTGAAAATCAGCTGAATAAAGTCCGGCCACAATACATAGCTGCATGTGACGTTTTAAATTAAAAGGCAGAAACGTCTGGGTTTTTTGTTTTTTTTTGTCTTTATTGAACATTTCAAGAAAACAAGGCACACATCAGTAACAAAAGTTTGACATGACAAACTGCGCAGAAAAAAAGGATAAATGGAAAAAACAATAGACAAACTAACAACGTGAGGTAAGTAAAACAAAATGTGAGAGGAATTTCAAAACTTAAGCTATTAACATATTAATATAAAGATTGTAATTTGTGTTGTGATATTTAAGCCCAGTTACAGGATGAACTCCTATGACCTCCAGTTGACCTCATAACTCACCCAAGCCAGCTTTGTTTCTAATGGAGTCTATAAAAGACGAGACACATCTTTAATAAATTCTATCAGGGAGAGTTGTTGCCAAAATGTTCAACATATATGATTGCAAGAATGTCAGGGTTGTGCCATTAGTAGTAGCGCGTTGGTGCTTACGGTTGTTCTGACCGTTCTCTATCCAACCACTGCGCCTAACTTTGTAGGCTTGAAATATAAATACGCAGGCAGTTGTGCAAGCCCCTCTTTTCCAACCAATTAAAATCCAAGCAATTACCTGAGATTTAAAAAAAAAAATAAAGCAGATAATGTGGTCTCCAAGTACTCAACATCAAATAAGGGAAACAGACTGCTGTACATGCATACAAGCGGTATCAATCTTTGTTATAGTTCTTGGGCGTCTCACCATTTTCTGATGCCGCTCTGGGCGACTGCCCGTTTAGCCCATATCAAAACCCGTCACTGCATTATTGAAAGAATGTTTTATTGTCTCAAAAAAAAAAAAGTTTTTTTTTTTTTAATTGTCCAGTGAATACTTTAGTCTTGATGATTTTGGTCCATGTGACTAAAGGTTTGGACACCCCTGGCCTGATGTGATAACAGCGCTTAAAGATGCAGATACTTTTTAACACCGCCATCATTTTGGGAAACGCGTCTCGTGACCTGCATAATTTCATCACTCAAAAAAAAAAATCCAGATCTTTACAATATATCTGCGCTTTCGCCTGATACAGTCTGCTGCACAGCCGCCATGTTGAGACACCAGAAAATCAAGAAAAAAAAAGTCGATGGTCAGAGTAGAAGCTATGAGATTATTGCAGTCGTTAATGAAAACGTATCACTAAAAATGTACGGCACTATGATTGTTTTTAAATGTGCTGCAAGTTGAGAATCTTTTTCTTGTCTTTTAGATTATTTTAGAAAAATAATAGAAAGTTGCACTGTTTGTATAATATCCAGTATTTCTCCTGATTCGGTGCTTAACAAATGAAAAGCAGCCCGACATCCTGCTCTCTCCTCGTTGGACCGTTCTGTGTTCACCGGCAGCCTGGGTTTCACCTCCACGTCCCATCAGAGCTCCACAGTTCTCAGGTGTCCGCGAGGGGAAACTGCAGCCAGTACGCTCTGAGGCAAACACTCGGACTTCTCCGCCGTGCTGCCGCAGCAGGACCAGTGGGGCTTCCCTGGATGCCCCTTGTGGCTGTGACCGCAGCCTTTAAATCCTCCTGCGGAAGGTTTCGAATCGTCAGAAACGCGCCTAAATGAAAACCATGCAAGCAATTGTTGTTTTGGGGTTTTTCTTTTTTGTTTTTTTTTTAATATACGGACCTGGCATGGTTCCTGGGCAGCCACAGCGAGCCTCTTTAGCGCCTCCGCTGGAGCAGAAGGAGCAGCAGTGAAAAGTCCCGCTGTGCTGCCTGAACTTCCTCTGCACGTTCAGAATAAATGGAGAACCCTGCAGGAAAACGATCGTGAGCAGAACTGAACCCGTTTTGTTCCCTGTTGTTGTCGACTCAAAGTGTTTCGCTGCCATCTAGTGGACAAAACCTTTGCACAGTTATTCCGAGTTTTGCCAGGATGCTCCATAAATCTGAGTCTTTTACATGCACTGCAGTGAAATTAAACAGGAGAAAAGCAAATATCAGCGGAACGTGTTCTGGTCCTGGACTGGTTCAGCACCTTAACATGTTGGGCTCTGACACAGACCCACACTGAGTACTCTCCTGCTTCCTCTGGCCTGTAGGAGACGCTGTAGCTTCCATCACTGTTGTCTGCCACCATCGTCTCCACGGTGCTGAAGGGCAATAACAGAAAGTTAGCTGTAAAATATACTTTTGCTTTTCTTGAGTATCTGTTTTAGGTTAAAGAACAAAAAGTGCATTTCTCTGACTTATTAACTCACTTTGAACTGAAGGCGTGTTGAATTTCATTCACATGGTGACATTGTTTGCATAATGGATTCAATCATTTATAAAATTCACAACTTGATGAAAAGGAATTCAACTGAAAGTTGCTGGACGTCTCAGTTTCCTTCTCTTTGTGGATCGGCGGTGGAGCCGCCATGTTCACTCACCAGTTCTTCTTCTCTTTGTGGACGATGCTGACCAGGACGTGTTCTCCTCCTCCAGCCAGCCGCTCCCCGCCGGAGTCCCGACACACCAGGGTGAAATGTCCCCGCTCAGCTGCCGTGCCCTGCTGCAGACCTGCGGCCACCACGGGCGGAAGGTTAGAAAGACGCCGTCACTGAATCGTAACCGCTTGACTTAGAGAAACACTTTCATTTCATCCAACCGACACGACAAAGTCGAGACAGAAAGCCAGCCGCTCACCTTCTCCTTCAACGGTGCACCTGCTGACGTCCACAGTCCTGGAGTGGACCACGCCCACCAGCGGGTAGCCCCCCACCTCTCCTGCCGGCTCCCTGGGCAGGAAGCAGACGCCGTCGTCGGGGGCGACCGTCGCGGGGTGGGGGTCGTACCCACTCTCCGCCAGGCTGGTCAGCCTTCTCAGGGTCACTCCTTTAGCGCTGAGGATCTCGGCGTCGGAGCCGCAGCTCAGCAGCCGCTCCGCAAACTCCACGCTCCCTCTGACGTCCAGCAGGGCCTGCTGCAGCTGCGCCCTCTGCAGGTGGAGGTGGTTTCTGGAGGAAGGAAGCGATTGTGGTGAACTAGGGCTGAGACGATTCGTCGACTGATTCGAGAATCAGAACTCCTGGAGGAAATTTCCCCGTCTAAAAACTCATTCCTGCTGCAGCAGAGTGCAGTGACCGTCCTACCTGCGTTGCACCCTGATCTCCTCCAGGCGGCGCAGCAGAGACAAGCAGTGAGCCTCCACAGCACTGGCGTACTCGCGGGCGAAAGCTCTGACCTGATTGGCGGTTTCATCGACTCGAACCTGCAAGTGTTCTTGAGAAATTTCCACCTGCAGGAGAATCCAAATGCGAAAAATAAAAAGTTATGTTTTACATTCGAACATGGAAACCTGCATGGACAGCTGATACTGGATAACAACATATAAATGGGGCTGCGCAGTGGAACAGTTGGTAGAACTGCTGCCTTGCAGCAAGAAGGTCCTGGGTTCGATTCCCGGCTCGGGGTCTTTCTGCATGTTCTCCCTGTGCATGGCAGGTTCTCTCCGGGTTCTCCCGCTTCCTCCCAAGGTCCAACAAAATGACTGCCAGGTTAACTGGTCTCTCTCAATTCTAGGTGTGTGGTTGTTTGTCCTGTCTGTCTCTCGTCCCCACTCGGGACAAGGCTGTCAGAAAACGGATGGATGGTCTTTTTGGGGACCTTTTGCAGCGAGTCCTCCAGTCGCTCCAGACGAGGCCGAAGGCGAGCGCTGACCAGCTCTCGTATCCGGTCGCCATGACGGTCGACGACGTCGTGTGTCGGACGGCAGCGGTGGTCCCGGTGCAGCGTGGCGGCGCACTCCAGACACACCGGCAGGTCGCAGGGCTGGCAGAAGAGCCTCAGCTCCTGGCCGGGGTGAAGGGAGCAGAGGACGGGGCGGCAGAGGCGACCGCGGGCCCTCAGCTCCGCCACGGCCTGAACAGAATGAGACGCGGTTCGCTTCTGCCGCCTGCAGGTGGGAGGGAGAACAGACGCGTTAGGATTTGTGGATTTTACGGCCCTCTGCTGTGCTGGAGTGTGGGCTGAACTGTTTTTCTTATCTATTTAAACTCAATTCTTGTAACACCGCTTCCTCAGGAAGTTTATTTATCTTATGTTGAAATACCTCGCTCAATTCTAATGTCTCCGAACCAGACTGTCTTAATTCTTGTTTTAATTATTCTCCACTCATCCTATATTTTTCACTCTTATGTGCTTTAATGTTTCCATATCTGCACCAATACCAGATCTGCCTGTTGGATGCTCACCCGCAAACGTAAAGTTTTATTGAACCCTGCATGTCAGAGACGTAACCTCTTCATCACTACTTGCTCCTTTCGGTTCTTCAAAATGTGTGGCAAGATAAAAAGTAGAAAAAATTCTGCTGAATAACAGAGGTCAAATAAGTCGGTGCTCAACAATGCACCGAGATCAGAACATTCAGACGGTCCAACAAAGTATTAGGGCCTGATTCCCAAAAGGAGTATTTTCTTTCCAAAGAACTCTGAAAATTTGAAATTAATTTTCATGTTTACAAGTAAAAACTTGGATATCCTCTGATTTTGAAAACATTCTTTTCTTGTAAACCATTGTTGGTTTACAACAAAAGAAATGACAGCTTAAGGCGGTGAAAGGCTTGAGACCGAGGCAGAGATCATGTTTTGCAAATCAAACAGACTGAGTGACTGCGCGTGGAGATCAGTGCAGAAAGTAGGGCCTCCTCCACCTGTGCGCCTGGCGGCAGAACTCGCACAGGTTCAGGCTGCACGCCTCGCAGCGGCTCTCGGCGCTCCCCTCGCCGCACAGGTCGCAGCCCAGCGGGCCGCCGCTCACCAGGGCCTCCAGGAACACCTCGTCCAGCGCCAGGTGGTCCGTGCTGAGCCCGGCCGGTCCGGACTGAGGGATGTCCACCTCGGTGTCGCACTCGGGGCAGAGCACGGTGAACGACAGGGAGTCTCGGCGCGGCTCGGCCGCCTCCGCCGCGGTGACGCGGCCCCGCGGAGGCGCAGAGAACCGCTCCAGCTGCCCGACGCAGTCCGAGCAGAAGGTGTGCAGGCAGGGGAGGATCTTGGGCTCCCGGTACAAGTGTCTGCACACGCCGCAGACTGCTCTGGGGTTCACAGAGGCACTTCCACGTTCCGGTTCCGGTTCCGAGCTCGCCGTCGGCTTGTCTGCGGTTTCTCTCCGCTCCGTCTGGGACATGGTTGGTTTTTGGGGGGGACTACTTCCTGAGCCCGAATCAGAGCAGAACTCACCGTGAAGCCCACCGAGTTCAGCCGAGCTGTCAGGGTTGAGGGGAAACTGGTCCCTGCATCGCTGCTGCTCTCTGAGAGTCGCTCCGAGTGGCTGCTTTTCTCACACGAGTCCGAAAAAACTACTTTTACAAACTTTTCCTCGGTAAAGCTGCGTTCCAAGCTGCGTTCAAAGCCGCGTGGGACATTTGACACCTCACCAACCAACGGACCAATGGGAGGCTCCCGTTAGGGAGGTCCATAAACATTCCTGGAGTCTTTAGAGCCAAACTGGGACTCAGGCAGACTATAGTTGATAAAAAGTCAAAAAATATTTCCAGCAGTAATAAGAGAATGCAATATTGTAATTAAACAAAAAAACAAACAAACACATTTTTAATATTTGAAAAAGGGACATGTAAATCATGGTGTCTGTTCACATTTGCTGATTTAGAGACAGGATTCTGCTCTCCCACTTCTTTTGTGCTCGATATTGAAAAAAAAAATGGAAATAAAGATTATTATTCTGAGGAACGGGAATAATATCTTTCTTTTCAAAACATTTGCAATATTATTTTAATACATTAAAAGCCCCTCCTGATCCTATTTATTGCGAAATTAAAATTTTAAAATCATTTATAGATGTTGCATAACATATAAAATGTTGTATCAATCCAACTTTTTGTGACGTATTTTCCAGTTCTGCTGCACCAAAACGACACAAGGACTCACATCAGTTCATAGAAGCTAAAAATAAATACACCACGGCAAGAAAAACAGCCTTCTAAATCATCTTCTTGTCATCAGTTACAATGCAGATAAAAAAAAAGTATATATATATATATATCATGGAATATGTAATATTCCATGATATATATTACATAAATCAAACGGACAGCTGAACTTCTGGTATCGCTACTTAAACAAAATGCATCACTTACTCTGTCCTTGAATGTACCCAGTGCATAGACAATATCTGACAACATTTTTAAAGCAAAGATAATAAAGTTGCATTTACCTACACCACATTAAACATGCACACGAAACTAGTACCGATATTTAGATGAAACGATACAAGCTGCGTTGAAGCGACACTGAAGGTGAAGAACGTCCTTCCCAAAACACCAGTGCCTGGAAAACACACGAGATGCGACACTGAACACAGAAGTGCACGCTTCAGACCAGCTTTGTTCCCTCACATTAAAACTCAACCGACACCGTACCTGTTGTAGTTGCTTCAGTGACTGCCACCACTAAGCTGTTTTCGATCCTGCAGCTGTAGGTCGCGCTGGCCTTCGCCGACTGCAGCGTGCTCAGGACGCTGTAGACCCCTGGCGAGCGTTCAGTGAAACTCGTGTTTGCGCTCAGTTCACTCCCGGTTTGGTTCAGCCACTTGACATCTGGTTTAGGAAACCAGCTGCTCGCCTCAGAGGTCAGGATGCTGTTGGAGAACTTTAGTGTCGGCGCTGAAAAGACTGCGACAGGAAAAGGAAGGAGCGTATTTATTACGCACAGGGCGATTTTCGCAGAAAAAAGTGATGTCGGGGAAACTGAAAGGTCACCTGCTGTCCGGAGCTGAACGCTGACCGTCCCTTGTCCAACAGAGGACCTAACGGTGCAGGTGTACTCTCCCTCGTCACTGCTTCTCACGCTCCGCAGCAGCAGAGAGGCGTTGCCTGTGGCCACAGCGTCAGGGAAGACCCCAGTTCTGCCTTTGAACTCCGCCGCTTGCCCGTCCAGGGCCGGGGCTCCGTTCTCGTAGCGATAAACGGTCCCCAGATTTGTTTTCTCCCAGCTGACCGACGCCTCACCCAGCCTGTTCGGCCGACTCTCTGCAGAAACGTAGCAGCTGAGAACCTGGTCCTCGCCGAGGTTGGCGACGGGTCTGGTGTCGCTGCTCGTCACCTTGGACGTGGATCCTGCGGACGACAATTTGGGCTCGAAATATATGAGCCCAATACTTTGATGTATGGGGTGGAAAAACTTTTTCAGAAGCACAGCTCGACACCGGCTGCGCTTCCATTCCGCAAATACGGAATGTGCAGAAAGAAACATGGGGTTGCATATGGTTGCGTGCTTGGAGCTCCTCGTGTCAGTCCAGCACACAAGGATCAAGTTCTCTTCAGTAAAAACAAAAACACAGAACATACTGAACACACCCATTGCATGTCTGCCATCACTAAGCCTGACTGAGTCACGACTACTAGTAGTAACAGTAACAACAGGTCTGCAGGTCTTACTCGAGAAGGCCAGGGACAAGATGAGGATGATGAAGGCTGCTAACAGGACGTTGAGGGTCACCATGCTGCAATGAGGAGAAAGACAAACAGGAAGCTGGGAAGGAAGCAGGTTTGATAATCCATTGATATATGAGAGATGAAAAGCTCCTTATTTCAGGATATCGTCGCTTTTTCGTCTTTACTTTCCAGACGTTGTTTATTGTTACACTGGAAGTCTGATAAATGTCCCTCAGGTTAAAGACATGAGGTTCTTTTAAGAACCTTGAGGAAATTACATGCACTTTACAGGAATGTACAAAAAAACAGCAATATTTTCTTTCTTATTTTTCGAACGTAGACGTTTTGTTAAAAAAATTTTAAAAATCCTCAGCACTAGTGCAGTGTATTGCATTTGTTTGATGCACTATTTTGTCAGTGTTACGTTAAGGTGTATATATGCTCAACAAGAATCCTATATTTACTGTAATCTGTTTGAACTGCCCCTAAAAAGGATGTTTTCAAAACAAAAGTTCATCGTTTTTCATTCACTTTTGCGCTTCAGAAAGTTTCACAACAACAAAACTGAACTTTCGCCCAATAATACGGTCCTAGATATAGTGCATGATAAAAATAACGAATCAGCTGTGGAGATAGCCCATTTCAAAATGTTCAAGAAAAAAGTTCTCTCCGTGATCAGAACCGAATTTCTGCGTGTCTTACGAGAAAAAAATGATCTGTCCGATCGTAGCCATGCCTCCAGGAGATCCTCTTGTTGCTCAGCTCCGTCGGTCCAGATATTCTGCTCCTGTGCCTCTTTCAGATCACTCCTGAGCGTGTTTGTCCTGCAGCCTGCATAGAGCCACTGTCTCCTGCCCGCCTCTCTGCGTGTGGAACGCGACACCATGAGCAAACATTGCACTGTAGGTGTGGGCTTCGTTCTGTTGTCACAGCGGCTCATTTATCTCTGCAAAGTAAAAACTGCTGCGTGACAGGTGGAAGAATTCATTAGACGTCTAGTTTGGTTCATTTCAAGTTAAATGTTCATCTTATCATCATTTTCATCTTTGATCAGTGCTGGTTTGAATTCTTGGTGCGCTAATGTTTAACCGATTCGGAGGCTTTTTGTAGACTCTGCTGCTCCAACTTGCTTATAAAGGTCATTTTTAGTGTGTCATGCTTTATAATTAAACCCCGGACCTGGAATGCAACATTTGGAAGGATGTTATCAGTAAAGCAAAAGGTTATTTATGTCTTCACAGACAGATAAGGTCAGAGACTAAAAAGGGAAGAGATGTACAATGAGGAATAAAAGCTAAAGTTTATATCAGAGCATATTGGAATAAAAATGTTTTTAGCTGCTGTTTGATAAGTTTCCACACAGTCTGTAGACGTCCATTTCACAGTCTGGGTCCAACATTTTGGAAAGACCGCTCTCCTCTTGGGTCTGGGTTGGGAGACCACTGAAAGTTTTGGAGTTTATAAACTCAGAACACAGGGAAAGATATGTATTTGAATCAAACCTGACACACACACAATGGACCCTGTAAAGCAGGGGTGGGCACTCCTGGTCCTCGAGGGCCGGTGTCCTGCAACTCTTGGATGTCTCCCTGGTCCAACACACCTGAATCCAATAGCTGAATCACCTCCTAAAGGCAGTCAAGTTCTCCAGAGTCCTGCTAATGACCTCATTATTTGAATCAGGTGTGTTGAAGTAGAGACACATCTTAAAGTTGCAGGAGAGCGGCCCTCGAGGGCCTGGAGTGCCCACCCCTGCTGTAAAGGTCTGACAAGAAGCATTAAAATGAAACCCAGATCTGATCGGCGGCCCCTTTGTACGGGTTTCCAGAACCTTCGACAATCTGAAGACGATCCAGCTCCTTCTGATGAAAGCAGGTGAATGATGAAGAACGTCATGAGGACGCAATAAGAATTAAGAAAGGAACCAAATCAATTCTGAATCCTTAGAACATTTTAATGAATACAAAAGAACAATAGTAAAGATATGTTTATATATGAAAGTGAAAATAACAGAATCATGAAACAGTGCTGTCCTTCTGCATGACATAAAGTTGCTAGAGAAAGTCGGTGTCTATGTTGTTCGTTCTGGTTCGTGGCTGTTGTCTCCAGTTTCTTCTCCTTCAATTTCTGTCGTGTAAAAGGTCGATGCCGAGACTTCCCTCCAGACTTCAGAAATCTCAATCGCGTTCTCGCTGTGCTGCAGATGCTGGTGGTGCCTGATGCTTTCAATGTATTTCTCACAGAGTTTTTCCGCTTTCTCCTTGGCAATTCCTTGCAGCTGCTCGTTCAGATGGTTGCCGAGTTCCTCCGCCAGCAGGTTGTCAAACGCCACGCTGTAGTAGGGAGCGTCACATCGGTACCCCGGTGCGCAGAATCTCCGAGCCTCCGAGATGCTCCAGAGAAACAGAAAAGCGCAGCACAGGAAAAGCCCCCAGTCCTGAAACAAAAGGAGAACCGCATTTTTGAAAATCAGCATTTTTCTCAAGGGACGGTGACGAGAATTCAGGCGTTTTCTCATTTTTGTTTAGCATCTGGCCACTTTCAGGGTGACTGTAAGTAGATGCTTTGTAATATTGTATTTTAAGGGGATGCATGTCGTAAAGGTAAAGACTCAAAACCTTCAATCTGACAGAAAATTTCACTAAATAAATGCCAACATCACAGCTAAAGTGTGGACTGTTCTGTATCTGAAAGGAATGCAAAAGAGCCTTACATCCTTCTAAGTAAGTTTATCAAATTTACTTGACATCAAAACGAATCTGCTTCGAGCTCCATAATCAGTGCAGTAACACTCACAAGTGACGTGGTCTTGTAGGCGTCCCGGATGCGTTCCTCTTCGTAGGTCAGTTTTGCTTTGCAAGGCAATCCGGTCTGAGTTGAGTTGAGGTTTGTCATCAGGCAAAAGTACCAGTCTCCGTCAAAGAAGACCAGAGAAGTCCAGAAAGCTAAGAGACTGATGTACCTTATGACAAGCTTCACCACGTAGATCATGCAACAACTATTTGGGAAATGGCATTTGAAGAATCGTTGACTGGAAAAAGGTTTCCGGCTGTAAAAAGGCTCAACAATGTTGACGACAAAAGTCAGGATCAAGGGAGGGAAAGTCAAGTAATAGATACCGCTGGCATGTACACCAGGCTTGCAGGAGCAAACGAAGTGCATGTCAAACACGTACTGCAGGATGGAGAAGAGGACCACCAGCAGGAACATGCTGACTGCATGTTGCACCAGCTTCAAGAGCCGCGTCGTGGACTCTGGATTGTGCTGCATTGTGTCTGAAGAGTTGCTGCCAGGATGCTCCGGCTGTGTTCTTGACGTTCTCGCCGTCCACTCCGGGTGAAGTCAAAATGGCTTCGTGCCTGACGCCGCTGTCCACTTTTATCTACAACTAAACCACAATCAATGTGAGCCAGTGGTGAACCACAGTGTGCCAGTCTTCTGCAACCTGCTTTCATAATGATGGGGCCACTTGCTTTCAGTTTTCAGAGATTTCTGAATCTCTGCAACATTTTGTGATTTTAGTGAACATTACACTGAATTTAGTTTTTTTTCTATTCACTTGTCCTATCTATCGGGCTTCTGCCTGTCTTGATCAGCTTTTTATTTGTTCAAATGAAGGTTGAATAAAAAAATAAACATCTGAATCCTTCTGTTCTCGCTCTGAAGATGGGCGCATTGACAACCGTCTTTGAGTTACAATTGCACTAGACTCTTTAAAACCTCAACACGGTCTGAAGAGACGGAGTCCATTGGAAACCTGCGAGCTTTTTAAACTGTGCGCGGTCCGGCAGAGTCGCGCTGACCCCGCGTGTGCTTTTGCGTAGTTTTGGGAACCGACGGTCTGATGGGACACGCTCTATTTTAAAAGCTGCCGCACCTTTCCTCATTCCTTGTGTGGAGGAAATATTTTGTTACTGTTTGGCAGAATGACTTTTGATGATTTTCAGTTAGTTTCCCTTTGCTTCAGTAACGTCAGTGTGTGGTGTAAAGAGTGTTTGTTTCTTGGAAAGTCAAAAAAAAAAGTTCGAAGCTACATTTTTGCTAGCGGTTGTAAAAATAAATAAGTAAATAAATTAAGTGTAGTGGTGATTTGATCAACTTTTTCCAGGATGCAATTAGGCAATAGCAGAACTGCACAATCACCCTGAGTAATCTGAAGAAACCCACGCAGTTCATGAGTTCAGACCAACATGCTGTGAACCAGAGCTGCAGCATTCAGAGCATGTTTTCATTTTGAAAGTGTGATTAACAGCTGTCAACGTTTACGTTCCCATTTCCTATGTGACACGCAGAGCTTTGACAGACTTCTTCTGCTGTCGGAAAAAACGTCCCATCACTTCCACAGACAAGTTTCTCTTCCCTCTTTTGCTTCCATAGCTAATACCAAAAATGCCACAGTTCTGTTCTGCCATCAACTTAATGGCTGGTATCCAGTTTTTCTTAATGTTTTTTTCATTTTATTCTACTTTCTTTGCTCAGTTTTTTTCTTAAATAGAAACTTTTTGTTATTATTTGAATGTATAAGAAAAAAAAAATAAGATGGAAAAATAAAAATAAAAATAAGACATACACATATAATCTGATTTAACAGATGTAAAAAGCACACAGCAGCCGATTAAAACACCTGAAAAGGTTAGTTTTCCCGTGAGTCTTTAGGATTACATCTGGTCTGGTCATTCATACTATACATCACATGAATATTTGAGGCTGGTAGAATTTCTGAACAGGACATGAGAATCGATGTGGTTGCTGTTGGTGGTTTGCATTTCCCTGCTGGCTCGTGGAGGAAACCTCTTACGATAATCGAAATGCGTCCTCATAACATTCTTCACAACACTAATCTGTTCACTTGATTAGGTGTTTTAACTTGTCTCATAGCCACTGGTTTAATGTCGTTACACTGTTTCAGTTAAAGCACTGAGCTTTATATGTTCAGGGTTTGTCATATATTTTGGATTTGATTCATATCCGTACCTCATCTTGTAGTCTGAGTTTATCCAAACCTTTTAGTGGTCTCCCAAACTAATTCTTAATTATTTACATAATTCCTACTTGCACTTTCTGAACCATTTGAAAGGAGGTTTGTTGCAGCTTATTTTTCACCAAGGTAGTCAGTGTATTGTTTTTGTCTGCTTCAGTTTCTTCATTATGTATTTTTCACATTGACTGTTACACTGAACCAATCAAAGCGTTGTTTTTACATGTTTGATCAAATTTGTGAAGTTATTGTTGCATTTCAGTGTGCTCTTCTGGTCCAGTTATAAAATAAATTTGTAATTCAGTACATTTATGTCTTAAAAAAAAAAAAAAAAAAGGGAATATTTTTTAATTCAATTTTTTCTGTATCGGATCGGTATTGGCCAATACTAGATCACAGATATCGGTATCGGAAGTGGGAAAAAATTGGATCAGTGAATCCCTAGTTTTGAAACGCAGCCGAGAAAGTATTTTTTCATTCCTAAAAACTTTTACTTGAACTTTTATGATATACATTAATGATTGTATTGTTTGTTTTCTGTTTTGTCTGTTGACAAAAAGCTTCTAAAGCCCCACTCAGTGTAGCGACCTTGTTGCTAGGAGAGCCAGTGCTACAAATTGAAATCACATCGGCGACTATCTTGCTCTTCTGATCGTAATATAATTCTAAGATCTTTGTAAACATGCTGTACTGTGGACCTCTGACCATAGTCAGAGTGATCTGACTATTTTTATTTCTCTCCATATTGGTTTAGAGGCAAGTACAAAAGTGGGCCAGAACTACACAGGTTAAATCTCTGTTTAACTATCAAAGTTAGGAAAATTCTCAGACATACCAAAAATTGAGACCAGCATTTAGTTCTTCTCTGACTTTATTTTAACAAAGGTTGTTTGTCCTGGTAGTTTGAAGATTTGTGGTGGAAACTCTTTCACAAACATTCTGAAGAAAGACAAATTAAATTTGGTCTTTGGAAATAATGGACAAGATCTCAAGTCATCTTGTCAAGGCATGAAGTGAAGACCAAGTTAACATTTTTTTTTACATTGAAATGTAAAAAAAATCAGTCCACAGTGATTCTATGTGGACTGATCTGACTGATCTTGCGCAAATTCGGTATTCTACGTGTCATCTGGACATGTGAGGTTGGCAGAATTTCCAAACACGTCATGTGTCGTGCTGTGGTTGTTGTTTTAGTTATGATTTTAGTTATGTGCTATACCACCGTCACACAAATGTGATCTAAACCAGTCTGGTGTCGTTACCTTGATTCCTTCAGGCTTCATATCGTCAGTGACATCATGAACAGTTACATTCAGACTCGGTTAGGATTTAGGATTTTTCTTTTTAAACTAGTTCAACAAAAATACAGAGCAAAGTTTGACAGAAAATGTTAAAGGTGGGAATCATTTATCAGCTGCTACTAACGTACTATATAAGAGGTAGCTTTGCAGGAGCAAAAGTGTCAACATGTCCTTTTTATTATGAAGATTTTTAACTAAATATTCCCAATCTGATACGAAGAATTTGCGCCGTCATTTTTGTGTTCAGCTACATTAAAAGAATTTTGTCTAAACATTTATTTTCTGACACATCATTTGCTAAACGATGCAGATCTCGACCTTGGTCTTCTTTTGAAATGTCAGCTGTTCAGACTTTGCAGGTGGCGAGTCCGTACCCGAGGCAGGCCCACTCATTTGTCATCTCTATGAAGCCTGGAGATGACGTGAGGCCGCTTGCTGAAATACAGACATTTGTGATGAATGAAACGCCATCATTTTACATCTATGCATAATCGCGAGCTTCAATCAGATTTGAACGAGATGCAGGGTTTTAGTCAGTAAAGATTTATTAAAGCAGTGAGTGTTGAGGTGACAACTCATGATGGGAGTGGGAAATAAACGGTTCAGGTTGTTTACTCACATGAGAGCAGATTGTAGAGGTTACAGTAGTTGAGTCCATCATCAAGAAGGCTGGTGAAGCTCAGAGAAATGGACTGGCCCTGGGAAAATACAGCAAAAATATGCTTTTAAGCTTTTATATGATGACCAAATTAATGATAAGAGCTTTGTAAAAAAGCACAATGTTTATACATTTTAGCCATATGATATATGCCACACACTTAACACCTTGGTATAAACAGCTGTATTATAGATACAGGTGTTTTAAGATCTTATTATACCCTAGAATATGAACTGTATCATTTTTTAAAAAGTATACATTTCTTTTTACAGATCTACCAGTTTAATAAGGTACGTTGTTCCACACAAAAAACAAGAAAACAGCTGCATTTAATGATATTCTTCTCTGATGCCCTCTGGTGGATAATCTAATTACTGCATGTTGTATTAATCAAAAGCTCACAGTTTCCATGGAATACAAACTATTTTTTTCAATGTTTAGAATCAAAGAAATTTTTATTTTATCATTTTAAATAATGTTGTCTTTAATTAACGGAAGGAGAGACAATGAGAATTTAAAGAAAAAAAAAATCTAATCTTAAAATTTTTTAATGAGAAATTTTGAATTATAATTTCTAAATAATAAAATCTAATCTGTTTTTTTCTTTATTATTATATGGTATAAGACAATATAACTTTGCTCCTCCAGCTAACATAGCAAGCAGGAAACGTCCAGAAGCTTCTTTAACGAAGCTCCTGTAAAAAAGACAAGAGTTTATGGCCAAAGGTATGAGGCAGAGTGTAAACAAGTGTAATAATAACTAAATAGTACATAAAATTGAGAGAAAACCTTCATAAGTCAATGTTTCTTTATATATTTTGTAGCATTGTCTGTGGGCTAGTCAGAAGCTAACGCCGTTAGCTTCTTTGGAGACTCCCGCCCAAAGTGACGCTTTAAGAATCGGTTTGCTTCGTTCATGAAGCTAACCGATTCCCAAATAAAAAACAACATGGTGAGCCCGAGCGACGGCCGTCACAGCTTCGAGTTCCGCTCACTCATGTCCCGTTTCCCGTCTGAAAACTGTAAAATGCACGGCTAAAAAAAAAAAAAAAAAAAATCCCTTTAAAACAGGAAACAGCGGAGTTCCTCACAGACACTCGACAGCCGCTAGCCATGATGGTGGGATTCAGCGTGAACGTGACGTTCTCAGCCTGCAGGCCGTCCGGAGACGTGTGGTTGGCTTTGAGGATCACAGGAGTGGCTGACACAAGCTGGGGAGGACAACAGCATCGTTATTCATCATAAACCTGAATTAAACTGAATCGAACCACATGGTTGACCCTGAAAAGCTCCTACCTGATAGTGGCACTTATCACAGCCCATCATAGGGCTGAAGGCTTCAATTTGCTTCACGAGTGTGGTGCTGATTTTAGTGCAGGGCATTTCAAAGAGCCTAGAAGGAGAAACTTGAAACATGGGATTTCGAGCTGTGTCTGACATGATGTCCTCACAGAAATGAGTACTTACCAGAGGGAGCTGCAGAAAGCGTGGTAGGGGATGGGGATGGCAGCGAGGGAGCCAAACACTCCAACAAGGAAAGCAGAGACCATCAGCAGAGTCGTCATGGTTACAGGTTACTTCCCGGTGTGTGGTCCTGAGACTGATGAGGGATTGTTGGTCCTGTTGAGCTTTATAAGGGTTCGTCATGAGGGAATCCAAGGAGGCCCGAAATCGATTCCTTCACAGATGTGACTTCTTCCGACCATATTAATTATCTCCTGATCATGTGGCCCATCATTACTGTGTTTACATATTGTGACAATAACAAGGGGTTTGTGTCCTTCCTTCTTTTGTCTTTTGAGATTCAAACGTAGTAATGACCTTTTTTAAAACAAAAAGTGAAACATTAAGGTTTGTATGGTTGTTTGTTTTTAAAGTAACGTATTCTGTTCAAACCATAGCGGTACAATAAATTAGAATATTATCCACTGAAGTGAAACAGCAGCTTACTGCTAAGGAAAACAGGACATTTAAGATTAGAATATCACATCTGGCTAACAACCTTTAAAATGCAGAACTATGAGCTTATTAACAATTATGTTTGAGGCCTGCTTAAAGTTCGCTATTTTCAATAATCTGAAAAGTTATTCTCATAGGAGCCCATAGTCGGTGGATATGTGGATGTAGTTCTTTGTTTTGTTTTTTTTTATTTTAGACATAATTCAGTAATACTGAACAGAAATTTGTATTTCTTTGTATAAAACTTGTCAGCAGTTTTCAATCAGTGATCTAACAGGAAGTGCTTCACTTGCAGTGACTCTGTATTGCAGGAAAGAGCAAATCGTTAAACCGGGTCAGAGGTCGGCTGGACATAAAGTTGTGATCTTGGCTGCTTAACTTCCAGCTTTATGATTTACAGTGTACGACACGTGTTAATGGAGGTGCAAATTACCTTTCTGTTATAAATAAATTATTGGCTTCATCTCTCAGGATTTTGACGACTTTAGCAGCTTCAGGAGATCCTGATATAATATCTGAATTATTCTAAAGTGCAAAGCTTTAAAATTAACCAATGACAATGAATTAACCTACTGTCTACGCCTTAAAAGACAAGGATGGTCATAAAAATAAAAAATAAAAAATAAAAAAACATTTTAATACTGCTACTGTCAATAAAATTATTATAATATCAATAGGAATTTACCAGAGAAATCTAATGTCAACAACAAAAAAAAGTTGTTTGTGCCACTGGCTGTTTTCGTATTTCAAGGTACAAGTTAGCTCTATTTCAATATGCAAGGACAATGAAGAAACCTTCTTTACGTTTGTTTAATGTGTTTCCCCCTTTAGTTGCTCCAACTTGATTCAAACAGACCCATAAAGCATGAAAAATGATTTATGCGTTGTCAGCTGTGAGGGCCACGCAACAGCATTCACACTCCTTGAATGTTTTTACACTTTGTCACATTACAACCACAAACGAAACGACGGGATATTTATTTGGAATTGAAGTCATGGACCAACACAAAGTAGAGTTTTACAGTGAAGTAATACTCAATCAACGATGTGCTCTTGTTTGCAGCCCTCCTGACTCAATACCTCGTACATTCAGGTTCTGCAGAGAGAGACGACGTAGCATTAGCGTTAGCATTACACGCTGTCAAAGGTTGAAACAAATTAAAGGTTGAAACAAATCGGAGGTGAAGCGTTCTGAAGCAGCCGGCCTCCCAGCGTATTGTTGCAGCGAAAGAATGTGTGTAATGCAGAATGAGTCGCGGCGGTCAGGGCAGGTCCGAGGAGAACAACGGCGGTCTTGTTGGGAATTCTTCACACCTTCTCTGTGTGGCTAAATGAGCGGGTTCCTCCTCCCACACATGAGAGGTCACAAGCCGCTCCGCATCCTGTTGTGTGCGTGACGGTCGCTTTACCTCTCTGGGTGGACGAGGGGGCAACAAGGAACACTGGAGACACGGAGCGACCTGAAGGGTTTTGGTCTCGGAGTTTCTTTTGTAGGTCTTCATTTCAGTGACCTACTTTCTGTGTTTCTTGTGTTTGCTTCTGTTTTAAACAGTATTCCCTTTACACCTTCGTTCCATTGAATTTTTTTTCCCCCTTGTTTTTTCTTTAACTCTCTTATTGTTGTTCGAATTATGAGTAAAGTGACCAAGACCAAAGTTGCAACATTTGCTACGTTTTCGGCTGATGTGGTTTGCTTTCACACGGCACCGATGCAGACGAACCAAACCTTTGCAAAGACCCAGGTTTGTACGTGCATCGCCATCACCTGTGATGGCGATGCCCCAAGAATCACCGAAGGAAACGACACAAAACTTCATGAAGTAGACATGAGCGCAACTTCTTTCTTGACAAAGTTTAAACAAAAATGTAGGATGTTTCCTTTGTCTTTGCTAAAAGACCAATCCTAGCGCTAGATTCTTGTGTTTGTTTTGGTTGCTTACCCACAATGCCCTGTACTACAGTTCACTTCCTGTCTTGGATTGATCTCCAGTCTGCTAGCATCAGAATTCACGTCAACCAAACAGAAATCTAGGTTTGTAAGTTAGTTTGTTTTGCTCTAATACATAATGATACTTGTGTGTAAGGTTTAGTGACATCATTCCTATCCGTCCACTAAGCCGCCATCGTTTGCCCGTCTCTTCTCCATATTTAATTCATTGGCCCCCCCCATCCTCTCCTGGTCTATTCCTCTCCGTGCAGCCAACTGACTGGGATCCACTGAGGCTCGTTCTGCGCCTGCTGGATGATGGAGCAGAGCTGCATGCAGGCGTCCTGAAGGTCGTCATTCACCACCACGCTGTCAAAATACTGTTTGTATTTGGCCTCGATCAGCTGAGACGTGTCCTCCAGCTCCAAAAAGTCTTCCTCCTGAGTCACAAGAGAGGGAAATCTTTCATTTCTTACTTCCATGACATTCAGCACTGGTGGTTTGTTCGTTGTAATGCTGCTCCATTCCAGTCCAAACCGTTTAAATCGCGATAGAAATGAAACGCATGGGGGCTCTTACTGTGAATGCCCTGTTGACGGCGTAGCTGGTGATGATTCTGGCGTTTCTTCGAGTCTGTCTCAGTGTTTCTGGGCTCGGCGCTTTGATGAAAATCACGTACGGCTTCAGGTTCCTCAATCGCAACAGATGGATGCCCTGAGAATCAAGCAGGATCAAAACAAAACGTAACCAGCTCTGTCTGTCACAAAGAACGATGACTCGGGAAATCATTCGTCCTGTTTTCCATCTTAACAGATGCATGGTGATGCTCGTCCCCTGGATTTTACATGCTACATACATGAGACTGTATGTATCACGCTCCATGCATGATACATAATTGTCTCATGTACAGTTATGTATAATTTTTCTGCATATTGTTTTTTTTAATCAGCCTGTAAATCTAACTACTAGATCACATCATGAACACACTGTTGTCATTTGCACTGCTGCTGTTTACGACAGTTTGTGTTGAAATTACGCAGCTATTCTCACTCTAACTAATCTTTATTCTGCAGATTCCTAATTTTGAAAAGTATTTTCTTGTACTGTACATAGCTTGCTACCTAGTTGTCGATTTGTCAAGTTAGCTAGCGGCCTGTTTATCTAGCCGTCTAGTGAGCCAGCTGTCCATCCATCCATCCATCCATCCATCCATCCATCCATCCATCCATCC